>JAJDFG010001710.1:0-28844 GCA_021039105.1 Scomber colias
GGGAGGGAGGGTGGTTAGATGGATGGGTGGGTGGATGGATGGATGGATGGGTGGATGTGTGGGTGGATGTGTGGGTGGATGTGTGGGTGGATGGATGGAGGGAGAAAAAATATATGAAATTAGGCTTCAAAGTTGTGTAAAAATCAGCCTCTTTCTCTGCTACCAAACGCTGAAGCCCCGCCCCCTACCAAGTGTCACCTGTCAATCAAAGTCACCACCTCTACCAGAAACATGGACGCTACGTCTGAGAGCTTTCTGCTGCTAGCTCGGCGGCTAACTTGGCTGCTAGCTCGTCGGCTAGCTCAGCGGCTAGCTCAGCGGCTAACTCGGCTGCTAGCTCGGCGGCTAACTCGGCTGCTAGCTCGGCGGCTAACTCGGCTGTTATTGATCCACCAGGTTATTGATCCCATTGGTCTTCATCTCTTCCAGGATCGTTCCAGAACGGGATCGCAGAGGGGGAAGTGGACGCTACCTTCGGCCCGCTGGAGGCCATGAGGCTCACTGTCATCACGGACTCACCGGTCTGGGTCATCCTCAGCGAGGTGAGACGGTCTGAGCAGATAACTGGGTTCACCTGGTTAACTAAAGCTTTAACTAACAGCAGATAAGGTGCAGAGGGGGGGGGGGGTCTGTGGGTGAGTGGAGGAGTCTGAGGGTTTCTGGAGAAGTTCAATAGATTACAGGAAAGAACAGCTGACTGATAGATCTAGTTATAGATCCACAGATATAGGATGCTGTTGGATGAGGAGGAGGGGAAGGAGGGAAGGAGGGAAGGAGGGAAGGAAGGAAGGAAAGAAGGAAGGAAGGAAAGAAAGGAAGTGAGGAAAGAAGGAAGGAAGGAAGGAAGGAAGAAAAGGAGGAAGGTAGGAAGGAAGGAAGGAATGAAAGAAAAGAGTAAGGGAGGAGGAAAAGAGGAAGTAAGTAAGGAGAGATGGAAGGAAGGAAAGAAGGAAGGAAGTATGGAAGGAGAAGGGAGCAGAGAAAGAGGGAAGGAGGGAGGAAAGAAGGAAGGAAGTATGGAAGGAGAAGGGAGCAGAGAAAGAGGGAAGGAGGGAGGAAAGAAGGAAGGAAGTGAGGAAAGAAGTATGGAAGGAGAAGGGAGCAGAGAAAGAGGGAAGGAGGGAGGAAAGAAGGAGACAGGGAGGAGGAGAGGAAGGCTCGTCGATGTTAAAGCTTCATAAACATGTTTTCTTCTTCTGGTAGAAAGAATGTGGCATGAAAAGCTCTGAGCGTTAACTACTGACCTCTGACCCCTGACCTCTGACCTCTGACCTCTGACCTCTGCCTCCGAGCTGCTGAGGACAAAGTCTCTCTGTCTTTAACTCTTTCATGAATATTAATACGAGTCTCATGACTGAAGAAACATTTCTAAAGATTGAGAAGAGTGTTATGAACAGAGTCAGTGTTCGTCTCTGAGAGAGGAAGGAAGGAAGGAAGGGAGGGAGGAAAGAGGGAAGGAAGGGAGGGAGGGAGGAGGGAAGGGAGGGAGGGAGGGAGGAAAGAGGGAAGGAAGGAAGGGAGGGAGGGAGGAGGGAAGGGAGGGAGGAAAGAAGGAAGGAAGGGAGGGAGGGAGGGAGGGAAGAGGGAAGGAAGGAAGGGAGGGAAGGGAGGGAGGAGGGAGGGAGGATGGAAGGAAGGAAGGAAGGAAGGAAGGGAGGGAGGGAGGAAGGGAGGAAGAAAGGGAGGGAGGGAGGGAGGAAGGAAAGAAAGAAAGGAGGGAGGGAGGGAGGAAAGAGGGAAGGAAGGAAGGGAGGGAGAGAGGAAGGGAGGGAGGGAGGATGGAAAGAAGGAAAGAAGGAAGGGAGGGAGAGAGGGAGGGAGGGAGGGAGGATGGAAGAAAAGGAGGGAGGGAGGGAGGAAGGAAAGAAAGCAGGGAGGAGGGACAGGAGGAAGGAAGGAAAGGAGGGAGGGAGGGAGGGAGGGAATAGGGAAGGAAGGAAAGAAAGGAGGGAGGGAGGAGGGAAGGAAGGAAGTGAGGAAGTGAGGGAAGGAAGGAAGGAAAGAAAGAAGGGAGGGGGGACAGGAGGGAGGAAAGATGGAAGGAAGGAAGGAGAGTAGGGAAGGAAGGAAGGCAGGAAATCAGAGGTTCTGTGTTTCACTTTGCTTCAGTTTCAGTTTCATAAAATCAAAACTCTATAAATTCATATTTTTATTAAACCATAAAATCAATAATTAGTTTTTCATGTTTTAACTTTTGTTTCCTTCCTGAAGCGTCTGAAGGAGCCGAGAGTCTCATCAGAGAGATTATTAATTTATATCATATTTATTATTCATCAGCTGATTTTAAATATAAACACTAAAACATCTGGAGGACACATCAACTAAACCATGTGACTGGTTCTGACTGGTTCTGGTTCCTACTGGTTCTGGTTCTTACTGTTCCTACTGGTTCCTGTGTTCTGACTGGTTCTGACTGGTTCTGACTGGTTCTGACTGGTTCTGGTTCCTACTGGTTCCTGTCTTCTGACTGGTTCTGGTTCCTACTGGTTCCTGTCTTCTGACTGGTTCTGACTGGTTCTGACTGGTTCTGACTGGTTCTGACTGGTTCTGGTTCCTGTGTTGTGTTTGGTTCTGGTGCCTACTGGTTCCTGTCTTCTGACTGGTTCTGGTTCCTGTGTTCTGACTGGTTCTGACTGATCCTGTGTTCTGACTGGTTCTGACTGGTTCCTGTGTTCTGAC
Organism: Scomber colias; assembly: GCA_021039105.1. Taxonomy (NCBI): domain Eukaryota; kingdom Metazoa; phylum Chordata; class Actinopteri; order Scombriformes; family Scombridae; genus Scomber; species Scomber colias. Next base: position 2,680 of record JAJDFG010001710.1, read on the forward strand.
TGGTTCTGACTGGTTCTAACTGGTTCCTGTGTTCTGACTGGTTCTGGTTCCTGTGTTCTGACTGGTTCTGACTGGTTCTGACTGATTCTGGTTCCTACTGGTTCCTGTCTTCTGAGTGATTCTGACTGGTTCCTGTGTTCTAACTGGTTCCTGTGTTCTGACTGGTTCTTACTGTTCTGACTGGTTCTGTTCCTACTGGTTCTGGTTCTTACTGTTCTTACTGGTTCTCTTCTGACTGGTTCCTGTGTTCTTACTGTTCTGACTGGTTCTGGTTCTAACTGGTTCTAACTGGTTCTAACTGGTTCTGGTTCTGTGTTGTGTCTCCTCTCAGATCTTCATAAAGAAAGCCGAGTGAAGCCTCTTCCTGTTTCAGCGACTCTTCGGCTCCTCTGAGCATCGAGCTGCTCTCCAGCTGCCGTCCTGCTTCCCACCGCGGAGCCACAGCGCCGCCTGCTGGCCGGACCTCGCCACTGCAGCGCTGAGCGGACCAGACACTGACCACACACACACACACACACACACACACACACACACACACACACACACACACAGAGGAACCTGGATCTGTATTTATGTACATACAGCGAGCTAAATGTTAAACACTGGTGTCGGTCCATCAGCTGACTCTCTGAGGACTGACCGCGTGCAGACGGCCGGTCCGGACCTTTGTTTGGACTCTTCCCTCCAGTCGTTTCCACGGTAACCATGTATGTGCGTATATAGAAGCACACACTGTCATATGAATGCTCCTCTCAGTGTGCTGCGTGTCGTTGCTGCTCGCTGACGAGTTGCCTTAAAGACCCAGGAGCACACACCCGGACCCTAACATGTAGCACCCAGAATCCTTTGCTGCGAGCTCCGACCCAGAATCCTTTGCTGCGAGCTCGGACCCAGAATCCTTTGCTGCGAGCTCGGACCCAGAATCCTTCACTACCCAGAATCCTTTGCTGCGAGCTCGGACCCAGAATCCTTCACTACCCAGAATCCTTTGCTGCGAGCTCGGACCCAGAATCCTTCACTACCCAGAATCCTTTGCTGCGAGCTCGGACCCAGAATCCTTCACTACCCAGAATCCTTCGCCCCGAGCTCGGACCCAGAATCCTTCACTACCCAGAATCCTTTGCTGCGAGCTCGGACCCAGAACTCGGACCCAGGCCCCGGACCCTTCTCGCTGACTCACTACTGACGACGGAGGATTTTAATGATTCACTTCCTGTTAAGTTAACTGAGGCCTTGTGACTGATGATGACTCTTCTTCAGTCTCTTCATCATGTTTGGTAATAAATAGTAAAATCATAAAAACTCCTCTTTCTTTTTCTTCTCCTCCATAAAGACGCTTTCAGTCTTCCACTCAGATTAAAGACGGAGTGTTAGAGCCAGAATAAGAGGAACAATACATAAATACATAAATACAATCAAAATTATGAGAATAAAGTCATAAAATTACATTATTATGACTTTATTCCCCAAAACAACCCTCTCTCTCTCTCTGCTCTGATTCTCCGTCGTATGGATTCATTCTTTCATGTTTGCTTTGAAGTTTTGATAAATTGTTCCTTCAGATTAATAATTTGTGCCTTTTTCTGTCTTTCATTTGTTCCTGAAGTGATTTGTTTCCTTCAGTCTGACTTTAACCTGTTTAAGGTTTAAGGTTTAAGGTTTAAGGTTTAAGGTTTAAGGTTTAAGGTGTAAGGTGAGGATAGGGTTAGTAGAGCTGATGAGTGATGATGTCATCACACTTTCACTCAGCAGCTTGGTTTGTTGCTTCCTGAATGTTTAAAGATGTTTCTGATATTTAAACAGAACATTTAAACTGTTGTGACAGAGAGACAGACACACAGACAGACAGACAGACAGACAGACAGGCAGAGAGACAGACAGACAGACAGACAGGCAGACAGACAGACAGACAGGCAGACAGACAGACAGGCAGACAGACAGACAGACAGACACACAGACAGACAGACAGACAGACACACAGACAGACAGACAGACAGACAGACAGACAGGCAGACAGACAGACAGACAGACAGACAGGCAGACAGACAGGCAGACACACAGGCAGACAGACAGACAGGCAGACAGACACACAGACAGGCAGGCAGACAGACAGACAGGCAGGCAGACAGACAGACAGAGAGACAGACAGACAGACAGACAGACAGGCAGACAGACAGACAGACAGACAGACAGACAGACAGAGAGACAGACAGGCAGACAGACAGGCAGGCAGACAGACAGACAGACAGGCAGACACGCAGACAGACAGACAGAGAGACAGACAGACAGACAGACAGACAGGAAGACAGACAGACAGGCAGACAGAGAGACAGACAGACAGACAGACAGACAGGCAGAGAGACAGACAGACAGACAGACAGACAGGCAGGCAGAGAGACAGACAGACAGACAGACAGACAGGCAGAGAGACAGACAGGCAGGCAGACAGACAGGCAGGCAGACAGGCAGGCAGACAGATAGACAGACAGGCAGACAGACAGGCAGAGAGACAGACAGACAGACAGGCAGACAGACAGACAGGCAGAGAGACAGACAGGCAGACAGGCAGAGAGAGAGACAGACAGACAGGCAGACAGACAGAGAGACAGGCAGACAGGCAGACAGACAGAGAGACAGACAGACAGACAGGCAGAGAGACAGACAGACAGACACACAGACAGACAGACAGACAGACAGACAGAGAGAGAGACAGACAGGCAGGCAGACAGGCAGAGAGACAGACAGGCAGACAGACAGACAGACAGACAGACAGGCAGAGAGACAGACAGGCAGACAGACAGGCAGACAGACAGGCAGACAGACAGAGAGACAAAGACAGACAGACAGACAGACAAACAGACAGACAGGCAGACAGACAGACAGACAGGCAGACAGACAGACACACAGACACACAGACAGACAGACAGGCAGACAGACAGACAGACAGACAGACAGACAGACAGGCAGACAGACAGACAGGCAGACAGACACACAGACAGACAGACAGACAGACAGACAGACAGACAGACAGACAGACAGACAGGCAGACAGACAGACAGACAGGCAGACAGACAGACAGACAGACAGGCAGACAGACAGAAGCTGCAGATGATTAAACCTGGTTCAGTAACGTCCAGCTGAAGGATTTTAATGTTAAACATTAAAACATGAAGCAGTGAGTTGAGTTCACTGTTCAGTAACACGCAGGACGACAGATTAAACCTACCTTTACTTTAATATCACAATTTATGTTACTCTGTTCTTCTACTGCTGCGTCATGTTTTAGGGTAATATTGTTCTCTTAAAGGTGTTTGACCTCCTCAGTGTTTGTTTCCAGGTAAGAAAAGTAAGAAGTGTGAGTTAGAGAGAAGTGAAGAAGTGATGTTTAGTCTCCAGAGATATAAAAGATGATATCAGTTTATTTAATGTTCATGGAGAGTCACATGATGAGTCTGTGGAGAACAATATTCACCCCCCCCCCCCCAACATGTTGACACTCTTCTCAGATCAATATTTTATATATTTATAAAATATGCATTAATATTAATCAGACTATTAAAAAATCTCAATATTAAAATCCTGCTTAAATATAAACATCAATGAATCAATATTAAATTAATATTCCAATTTTCTCAAGAAAGCAGCTTCTTCACCCTGCAGCTCCCAATGCAGGTATGATTTATACTGCAGCTCCTAATGCAGGTATGATTTATACTGCAGCTCCCAATGCAGGTATGATTTATACTGCAGCTCCTAATGCAGGTATGATTTATACTGCAGCTCCTAATGCAGGTATGATTTATACTGCAGCTCCCAATGCAGGTATGATTTATACTGCAGCTCCCAATGCAGGTATGATTTATACTGCAGCTCCTAATGCAGGTATGATTTATACTGCAGCTCCCAATGCAGGTATGATTTATACTGCAGCTCCCAATGCAGGTATGATTTATACTGCAGCTCCCAATGCAGGTATGATTTATACTGCAGCTCCCAATGCAGGTATGATTTATACTGCAGCTCCTAATGCAGGTATGATTTACACCTGCAGCTCCTAATGCAGGTATGATTTATAATGCAGCTCCCAATGCAGGTATGATTTATAATGCAGCTCCCAATGCAGGTATGATTTATACTGCAGCAGGTAGAGTTTAACAGGATGAAGAAGAGCATCAGACGTTTATGTATTATTTATTATTTGATGGTGGAATTACTGAAAGATGTCAGACTGGACTTGTCTCTCTCTGACTGAAGGGAACAAACATATTGAAGGGAACATAATTACTGATTTGAAGGAAGGATTTATGAAAAGTTTGAAGATGCATCTGGGCCGTGTGAGCAGAAGTAGATGTTTAAACATCCTGACTGTGTTTCATATAATCTGCTGTTTGTCTTTTTCTATCCTTTAGATAAACTCTATTTAAATGATCTGAAAGACTTCTATCCAATCTGTGAATTGTAATAAAGACAGAAATTTAAAATGACTGGGCTCGTTTCGGCCGGTTGCTTCACTTCTCTTTTTGTGAGGGGGGGCGGGGGGGGGGGGGGGGGGGGGGGGGGGGTGAGCAGTTGGGCAAATTTCTGAGAATGTCGTCATGTTTCATCAAAAGAGAAATGATGAAACAGGGACATCACTGCTGGGTAGAAGTTTGAGTTATTTATTTATTTTGAGAGAAAATAAAACATGTGCAGGAAAAAGAGAATAAAAAGTAAGAAAAGAGAAAAGAGAGAAAAGAGAGAAGCGAGCAGCAGAACATAAAAACATGAAGAGTAAAGAAATGCAGACAAATACATAGAAAGAAGAGCCTGGTCCATTTATTACTGTTATATCTCTGAATGTGATATTACATATTTAAAACATGCTGAAGAAGGTAAGATGCAGATTATTGGCTGAGCTTGAGGAGTAATTATGGATTTGGAAGTTATGGAAGTTGAAACCTGCAGATAATAAGTTGTGAACAGACTAGAGAGTGTGAGTGTGACAGAGTTTTAGGATTGATGCACGAACACTTCTATTAATAATCAGATCATTAATAAAAAGTTAAACCAATAAAATAATCTGCTTTAACTTTCCTGTCGTCCTCGCGGGTCAAATTGACCCCGTCTATTTTGAATGTTCCTTCCTTCCTTCCTTCCTTCCTTCCTTCCTTCCTTCCTTCCTTCCTTCCTTCCTTCCCTCTGTCCTTCCTTCCTTCCTTCCTTCCTTCCTTCCCTCTGTCCTTCCTTCTGTCCTTCTTTCCTCCCTCCTTCTATCCTTCCTTCCCTCCTTTCTTCCTTCCTCCCTCCCTTCTTCCTTCTTCCTCCCTTCCTTCCTTCCTCCATCCCTCCTTCCTCCATCCCTCCTTTCCTTCTTCCTCCCTTCCTTCCTTCCTCCTTTCTTTCCTTCTTCCTCCCTTCCTTCCTTCCTCCCTTCTTCCTTCTTTCCTCCCTCCTTCTATCCTTCCTTCCCTCCTTTCTCCCTTCCTCCCTTCCTTCCTTCCTTCCTTCCTGCCTTCCTTCCTTCATTCATTCATTCATTCTTTCCTCTGTCCTCCCTTCTTGCTTTCCTTCCTCCCTCCTTTCTTTCTTTCCTTCCATCCTTCCCTCCCTCCTTTCTTCCTTCCTCCTTCATCCACTCCTTCCTTCCTCCCTCCTTTCCTACCTTCTTCCTTCCTCCGCTCCTTCCTTCCTTCCTCCCTTCTTCCTTCTTCCTCCCTTCCTTCCTTCCTCCCTCCCTTCTTCCTTCCTCCCTCCCTCCTTCCTTGACTCGAGGACAACATGAGGGTTAAGGAACCGAAGTCAAGTCAAAGTTTATTTCTGTGGCTCATTTAAAACAACCTGAACAGCTGATCTTAAAACATCAAATATATAATGAGCCAGTAACAGTGAGGATGTGGAGCTCAGAGAGGATGTGGAGCTCAGAGAGGATGTGGAGCTCAGTGAGGATGTGGAGCTCAGTGAGGATGTGGAGCTCAGTGAGGATGTGGAGCTCAGTGAGGATGTGGAGCTCAGTGAGGATTAAAAGCAGATGTAAAGAGTGTGAAGCGTTCAGTGTGTGAGCAGCTCTGATATTATAAACTACACTAGTTTCCTCAGAGCTGAGACTGGAGCTCAGAGACAGGAAGCTGCTGCCTAACCCTAACCCAGTCCAGTTAAAGCTTTAAAAACAAGATCCAGTGTAGAGAGGACAGGACTACTATGATGTCATCATGTCGTCTCTTCATATAAATCTGATTTATTAAACAATCAGCAGCTTCTGTGTAACATATAATAAGAGACTGAGAGCTTTACATCCTGTTCAGGGTTAATCTGACTCATGTTTTACATCACAGAGCTGTAAAATCATCATATACACATTTATTCCTTCAGCAGGACTTTTACTAATCTGGCCTCAAGTTTACAAAATAAAATAAAATGCATCTTTTTTATTTATTTATGTTGCAGCTGATACACATTTATATCTGTAAATGCACAAATTTGACTTGTTTTTATTAGAAAATTAAAATAAATCAGGTTTGGATGTGGAGGTGAGCAGACCTTCTGACATCACACACAGCCTCCAGGTGCATCGTGGGTAACGTAGTCTATGTGGAGGTGAGCAGACCTTCTGACATCACACACAGTCTCCAGGTGCATCGTGGGTAACGTAGTCTATGTGGAGGTGAGCAGACCTTCTGACATCACACACAGCCTCCAGGTGCATCGTGGGTAACGTAGTCTATGTGGAGGTGAGCAGACCTTCTGACATCACACACAGCCTCCAGGTGCATCGTGGGTAACGTAGTCTATGTGGAGGTGAGCAGACCTTCTGACATCACACACAGCCTCTAGGTGCATCATGGGTAATGTAGTCTTTAGGTTTGGATGTGGAGGTGAGCAGACCTTCTGACATCACACACAGCCTCCAGGTGCATCGTGGGTAACGTAGTCTATGTGGAGGTGAGCAGACCTTCTGACATCACACACAGTCTCCAGGTGCATCATGGGTAACATAGTCTCCAGGTTTGAATGTGGAGGTGAGCAGACCTTCTGACATCACACACAGACTCCAGGTGCATCGTGGGTAACGTAGTCTATGTGGAGGTGAGCAGACCTTCTGACATCACACACAGCCTCCAGGTGCATCGTGGGTAACGTAGTCTATGTGGAGGTGAGCAGACCTTCTGACATCACACACAGCCTCCAGGTGCATCGTGGGTAACGTAGTCTATGTGGAGGTGAGCAGACCTTCTGACATCACACACAGACTCCAGGTGCATCGTGGGTAACGTAGTCTCCAGGTTTGGATGTGGAGGTGAGCAGACCTTCTGACATCACACACAGTCTCCAGGTGCATTGTGGGTAATGTAGTCTTTGGGTTTGGATGTGGAGGTGAGCAGACCTTCTGACATCACACACAGCCTCCAGGTGCATCGTGGGTAACGTAGTCTATGTGGAGGTGAGCAGACCTTCTGACATCACACACAGTCTCCAGGTGCATCGTGGGTAACGTAGTCTCCAGGGTTGGATGTGGAGGTGAGCAGACCTTCTGACATCACACACAGCCTCCAGGTGCATTATGGGTAACGTAGTCTTCAGGTTTGGATGTGGAGGTGAGCAGACCTTCTGACATCACACACAGCCTCCAGGTGCATTATGGGTAACGTAGTCTTCAGGTTTGGATGTGGAGGTGAGCAGACCTTCTGACATCACACACAGCCTCCAGGTGCATTATGGGTAACGTAGTCTTCAGGTTTGGATGTGGAGGTGAGCAGACCGACTGAATCAGCAGAGAACCAAATATAAATATTAACTCTACACCAACTTTCATTTTAATGCTTTAAACACATTTTCCTCCTTTTTACCAAAACTTACTTTTACTTTTATTCATATTTTGAAAACTGAATGCATTGCTTATGTTGTAATGTGTGCAGAGTGTAGAAAGGTTTCACATCTTCATCATTACTTCTGTTACACGTTTAAATAAAAGACAGGAAGTGATATTTATTTATTCTAAAAGCAGAGGTGATTATTTAGCTCAAGCTTCTTTAAATCTGATCTCAGTCACTTCTGCTTCAGTTCAATGTTTGATTTTAACAGCTTTACTTTAGATAGTTCTGTTAACATTGTCTTTAAGAGTTCATTAACTAAATCTGTTATTATCAAACATGATAGCATGTTAGTATGTTTTAGCAGCACTCTACTATGTATTCCTATTTCTAGTTGTAATCTACATTATCTAGTGAAATTAGTAGTTTAGCAGGAGGTTTGAACACTTGCAGGGTTTTCTTTGTTTATTGTAAGTCAGCTTCCCATTAGGAGCCGCCCCCCCCCTCTCTCTACGCCCCCCCCCACCCCCCCCCCCCCCCCCCACTGATCCTTCAGGGTTAAAAGTGTTTAATGAGCTAAACTAACTGAGTGTAACCTCTTTCTCTTCCTCTGTTCAGAGCTGACAAAAGCCTGAAGGAGCGTCCCACCGGCTTATAGTGGGGGGGGGGGGGGGGGGGTGGGGGTGGGGGTGGGGGGGCTCAGGGGAAGGGTGGGGGCTCAGGGGAAGGTACCAAGTAGTGGAGATAAAGGGGGGGAGGGGTTTACTAGGGTCTTGGGAAACTCTGCTTTTATAGTCAACAGCTGACAGATCAGAGTTAGAATCACTGTCTCCTTCCTCTCCTCGGTTTAATACTTTGTTCCTGTTTCATTTCTCTTTATTCTTTATCACATATAACTTATTATATACTATATACTATAACTTTATTTATGGACTTTAATGTTTTTCATTTCTTTATATGTGTGGATTTCAGTTCACACATAGAGTTAAAACCAAAGTCTGGTGAGAATCCTTATTTATATACCCTAACCCTATACATACTATACATATGAGTATATATAGTAAATCATTTCTTCCAGGTTAGTCTGCAGCATACGTTGCCGTGGTAACTGAGCTTGAGCTATGCTGAGTATGCTTTACTGAACATGCTGGAAAATGAACCAGATAATAAAATAACCTGATTTATTATAAACTGGTTTATTATAAACTGGTTTATTATAACCTGGTTTATTATAAACTGGTTTATTATAATAACCTGGTTTATTATAAGCTGGTTTATTATAAACTGGTTTATTATAAACTGGTTTATTATAACCTGGTTTATTATAACCTGGTTTATTATAAACTGGTTTATTATAATAACCTGGTTTATTATAAACTGGTTTATTATAACCTGGTTTATAATAACCTGGTTTATTATAATCTGGTTTATTATAACCTGGTTTATTATTATAACCTGGTTTATTATAATCTGGTTTATTATAACCTGGTTTATTATTATAACCTGGTTTATAATAACCTGGTTTATTATAATAACCTGGTTTATTATAACCTGGTTTATTATAACCTGGTTTATTATTATAACCTGGTTTATAATAACCTGGTTTATTATAATAACCTGGTTTATTATAACCTGTTTTTTTATAAGCTGTTTTTTTTATTATAAGCTGGTTTATTATAACCTGGTTTATTATAACCTGGTTTATTATAATAACCTGGTTTATTATAACCTGGTTTATTATAACCTGTTTTTTTATAAGCTGTTTTTTTTATTATAAGCTGGTTTATTATAACCTGGTTTATTATTATAACCTGGTTTATTATTATAACCTGGTTTATTATAACCTGGTTTATTATAATAACCTGGTTTATTATAACCTGGTTTATTATAACCTGGTTTATTATTATAACCTGGTTTATTATAAGCTGGTTTATTATAACCTGGTTTATTATAAGCTGGTTTATTATAAGCTGGTTTATTATAACCTGGTTTATTATTATAACCTGGTTTATAATAAGCTGGTTTATTATAACCTGGTTTATTATAAGCTGGTTTATTATAACCTGGTTTATTATAACCTGATTTATTATCATAACCTGGTTTATTATAACCTGGTTTATTATAACCTGTTTATTATCATAACCTGGTTTATTATAACCTGGTTTATTATCATAACCTGGTTTATTATAACCTGGTTTATTATAATAACCTGGTTTATTATTATAACCTGGTTTATTATAACCTGGTTTATTATAATAACCTGGTTTATTATAACCTGGTTTATTATAACCTGGTTTATTATAAGCTGGTTTATTATAACCTGGTTTATTATTATAACCTGGTTTATTATAACCTGGTTTATTATAACCTGGTTTATTATAAGCTGGTTTATTATAACCTGGTTTATTATAAGCTGGTTTATTATAACCTGGTTTATTATAAGCTGGTTTATTATAACCTGGTTTATAATAACCTGGTTAATTATAACCTGGTTTATCATAACCTGGTTTATTATAATAACCTGGTTTATTATTATAACCTGGTTTATTATAACCTGGTTTATTATAATAACCTGGTTTATTATAACCTGGTTTATTATAACCTGGTTTATTATAAGCTGGTTTATTATAACCTGGTTTATTATTATAACCTGGTTTATTATAACCTGGTTTATTATAACCTGTTTATTATAACCTGGTTTATTATAATAACCTGGTTTATTATAACCTGTTTATTATAACCTGGTTTATTATAATAACCTGGTTTATTATAACCTGGTTTATTATAAGCTGGTTTATTATAAGCTGGTTTATTATAAGCTGGTTTATTATAACCTGGTTTATTATAAGCTGGTTTATTATAACCTGGTTTATTATAACCTGGTTTATTATAATAACCTGGTTTATTATAACCTGGTTTATTATAAGCTGGTTTATTATAAGCTGGTTTATTATAAGCTGGTTTATTATAATAACCTGGTTTATTATAAGCTGGTTTATTATAAGCTGGTTTATTATAAGCTGGTTTATTATAAGCTGGTTTATTATAAGCTGGTTTATTATAACCTGGTTTATTATAAGCTGGTTTATTATAAGCTGGTTTATTATAACCTGGTTTATTATAAGCTGGTTTATTATAACCTGGTTTATTATAAGCTGGTTTATTATAAGCTGGTTTATTATAACCTGGTTTATTATTATAACCTGGTTTATTATAATAACCTGGTTTATTATAACCTGGTTTATTATAAACTGGTTTATTATTATAACCTGGTTTATTATAACCTGGTTTATTATAACCTGGTTTATTATAATAACCTGGTTTATTATAACCTGGTTTATTATAACCTGGTTTATTATAATAACCTGGTTTATTATAACCTGGTTTATTATAACCTGGTTTATTATAACCTGGTTTATTATAATAACCTGGTTTATTATAAGCTGGTTTATTATAACCTGGTTTATTATTATAACCTGGTTTATTATAATAACCTGGTTTATTATAACCTGGTTTATTATAAACTGGTTTATTATTATAACCTGGTTTATTATAAACTGGTTTATTATTATAACCTGGTTTATTATAACCTGGTTTATTATAATAACCTGGTTTATTATAACCTGGTTTATTATAACCTGGTTTATTATTATAACCTGGTTTATTATAAGCTGGTTTATTATAACCTGGTTTATTATAACCTGGTTTATTATAACCTGGTTTATAATAACCTGGTTTATTATAACCTGGTTTATTATAACCTGGTTTATTATTATAACCTGTTTATTATAACCTGGTTTATTATAACCTGGTTTATTTGGTGCTGAACAAGCTTCAAATAAACCAGATGAAATAAAACAATAAAGGAAGATAAACTATAAAACAACAGATGAAAGTGAGAATGTGAGCTCAGTGAGGATTAAAGCTGATGATTGAAAGCTTTCATGCTTTGCTGCTTTTCTACTTTACTGTAATAATGCAAATGTTCCCACTGTGAGCCCAACAAAGGAATATCTGATCTGGGATCTGCTGAATGAAGGAGGAGGACGCAGGTTTGGGAGGTTTGGGAGGTTTAACCAGTTAGTCTGAAGCAGCTGGAAAACATTTAGTTATTTCTTCTGTTTTACCGTCATTTTATTTATTTATCTATTTGCTGTTATTCTCTCACAGGGATTATTTTACACTGATAAATAAAACATCTGGACTCTAAACTGGAGTTTTGTCTGTTTTTTTCAACTTTACAAACAGATTTTAATATTTAGGCAAAACTCTGAAGCCGTGCCATTTAAAAACAGAGATTTTCAAAATAAGAGTCTGAATTTGAAGTGAATGAGCAGAGTAACTGTGTCTGAATAAAGACTTTAAAGCTCAGTGAAATGAACATTTTAAGGGTTAAATTGAGGATTAAAGATTCATCAGAGTGACTGGAGGAAATAAAAGCAGCCTGTTAGTGTGAAGGGTCACATGACTGCAGATCACATGATCCTCACAGCTCTGATGTGCTGATCGAATTAAAGCTCAACGCTCCACTTCCTGTCTGAGATCAGCTTCTATTGATCTTCATCAGTGTGAGTTATTATATCAGTGATATCTGACACATTTACAGTCTGTTTAGCATCAGATTCCCTCTTAGTGTTTCCTTTCCTTCCTTCTTTCCTTCCTTCATTCCTTCCTTCCTCCCTCCTTTCCTTCCTTCCTCCCTCCTTCCCTCCTTTCCTTCCTTCCTTGACTCGAGGACAACAGTCATTTAAAGTCTCTGATCAGCTTCTATAGATCTTCATCAGTGTGAGTTATTATATCAGTGATTCCCTCTTAGTGTTTCCTTTCCTTCCTTCCTTCCTTCCTTCCTTCCTTCCTTCCTTCCTTCCTTCCTTCCTTCCTTCCTTTCCTCCCTGACACATTTACAGTCTGTTTAGCATTAGACCCTAACCTCTTAGTGTTTCCTGTTTCTCTGTGGTGGTAGTATAGTAACACCTGTATGAGATCAGGAGGAATGATTAGAACAAGAAAAACAGGTTTCACTGTTTATTTAGACACATGTGAGAAACGGTCCTGGTGTCCTTTAACCAGCAGACCTCCATACTGTCTTCCTTCCTTCCTTCCTTCCTTCCTTCCTGGTGTCCTTTAACCAGCAGACCTCCATACTGTCTTCCTTCCTTCCTTCCTTCCTTCCTTCATTCCTGGTGTCCTTTAACCAGCAGACCTCCATACTGTCTTCCTTCCTTCCTTCCTTCCTTCCTGGTGTCCTTTAACCAGCAGACCTCCATACTGTCTTCCTTCCTTCCTTCCTTCCTTCCTTCCTTCCTACCGGTCCTGGTGTCCTTTAACCAGCAGACCTCCATACTGTCTTCCTTCCTTCCTTCCTTCCTTCCTTCCTTCCTTCCTACCGGTCCTGGTGTCCTTTAACCAGCAGACCTCCATACTGTCTTCCTTCCTTCCTTCCTTCCTTCCTTCCTGGTGTCCTTTAACCAGCAGACCTCCATACTGTCTTCCTTCCTTCCTTCCTTCCTTCCTTCCTTCCTGGTGTCCTTTAACCAGCAGACCTCCATACTGTCTTCCTTCCTTCCTTCCTTCCTTCCTTCCTGGTGTCCTTTAACCAGCAGACCTCCATACTGTCTTCCTTCCTTCCTTCCTTCCTTCCTTCCTTCCTACCGGTCCTGGTGTCCTTTAACCAGCAGACCTCCATACTGTCTTCCTTCCTTCCTTCCTTCCTTCCTTCCTTCCTTCCTTCCTTCCTTCCTTCCTGGTGTCCTTTAACCAGCAGACCTCCATACTGTCTGCACACTGAGTTCATCCTGACTGCTTCTTATACTCATTGTTATGCTTTAAGAGAATAAAAGCTAATGAGTAACCATGGTTATCATACATGTAGTGAAAGTACAGCGTGTTCAGCTGAGACGAGTTAAACATGATAAATGTCACAAAATGCAAATAAACCCTTTAATGAAGTATAAGCTCAATACAACCATGGAAAATACTATATATATAATTATATCCTGCATTAAAAATACACAGGAGTAGTTAAAGTATTACAGTAAAAGTACTGCAGTATTATAGTGATGTAGTATGCAGTATTACAGTAAAAGTACTGCAGTATTATAGTGATGTAGTATGCAGTATTATAGTGATGTAGTATGCAGTATTACAGTAAAAGTACTGCAGTATTATAGTGATGCAGTATACAGTATTACAGTAAAAGTACTGCAGTATTATAGTGATGCAGTATACAGTATTACAGTAAAAGTACTACAGTATTATAGTGATGTAGTATGCAGTATTACAGTAAAAGTACTGCAGTATTATAGTGATGTAGTATGCAGTATTACAGTAAAAGTACTGCAGTATTATAGTGATGTAGTATGCAGTATTACAGTAAAAGTACTGCAGTATTATAGTGATGTAGTATGCAGTATTACAGTAAAAGTACTGCAGTATTACAGTGATGTAGTATGCAGTATTACAGTAAAAGTACTGCAGTATTATAGTGATGTAGTATGCAGTATTACAGTAAAAGTACTGCAGTATTATAATGATGTAGTATGCAGTATTACAGGAAAAGTACTGCAGTATTATAGTGATGTAGTATGCAGTATTACAGTAAAAGTACTGCAGTATTATAGTGATGTAGTATGCAGTATTACAGTAAAAGTACTGCAGTATTATAGTGATGTAGTATGCAGTATTACAGTAAAAGTACTGCAGTATTATAATGATGTAGTATGCAGTATTACAGTAAAAGTACTGCAGTATTATAGTGATGTAGTATGCAGTATTACAGTAAAAGTACTGCAGTATTATAGTGATGTAGTATGCAGTATTACAGTAAAAGTACTGCAGTATTATAGTGATGTAATATGCAGTATTACAGTAAAAGTACTGCAGTATTATAGTGATGTAGTATGCAGTATTACGGTAAAAGTACTGCAGTATTATAGTGATGTAATATGCAGTATTACAGTAAAAGTACTGCAGTATTATAGTGATGTAGTATGCAGTATTACAGTAAAAGTACTGCAGTATTATAGTGATGTAGTATGCAGTATTACAGGAAAAGTACTGCAGTATTATAATGATGTAGTATGCAGTATTACAGGAAAAGTACTGCAGTATTATAGTGATGTAGTATGCAGTATTACAGTAAAAGTACTGCAGTATTATAGTGATGTATGCAGTATTACAGTAAAAGTACTGCAGTATTATAGTGATGTAGTATGCAGTATTACAGTAAAAGTACTGCAGTATTATAGTGATGTAGTATGCAGAATTACAGTAAAAGTACTGCAGTATTATAGTGATGTAGTATGCAGTATTACAGTAAAGGGTTAGGGGTATAAATCAGTATATAATGAGTATATAATGAGTATATAATGAGTATATAATCAGTATATAATGAGTATATATATAACAGTATTTTATTTCAGCTGTCTCATAGAACCGTTCCTTTTCATCCGCCGCCCTCCAACCAATCAGCGCACACGTCCACTGGCCTCTCCACCAATCAGCGCTGTCCACGAGGTTCAGCCGTGGTTTGGGGGCGGGCTCTGTCCACTCTGACCGAGATTTCCCCTCCGACCAATCAGCAGCTGACAGTTGACAGTAAACGTCAAACACTCGCCGCTCTCAGCCAATCAGCGACAGACGGAGCGCAGTAATCCCACGTGACCCTCCTCAGCAGTTCCCAGGCGGTCACATCGGAGAGCCGGAGGTGAGTAAAGAAACCGATAAATGTCACTTATTAAGGGGCTACGCAGCAGGATTATTATACCCTCAGATTAATAGGATGATATTAAATATGCATGTGGTCTAATAACGTAGATAACTTCCTTTTTTAGCCCTTTAAAGTGAAACTACGTGTATGCAACGTGCTGTTAGCGTCGGGCTGAGTGGCTAGCTGAGGCTAATTAACCACAGGTGAACTGAGCTTTTACTCACATTTAATCCACTAATACGTCAATTGATCACATTGTGCTCTTGTCAAAGCTAAGCGAGGCTGTGATAGACCAGGTGAAATAACATCTGATTGTGATTTTAAGGGAGAAATTCCCTTTATACTTTCTTTTCGTAAGCAGCATCGACGCTAAGAGCTAGGAATGGGGGGGTTGGAGGGGGGTTGGGGGGGTCAGAGGGGGGTTCGAGGTCAATTAAATCAGCTTTAATTTAAGCTAATAAATAATATAAATGATATAAATGAACATTAAAGTGTTAAAACAAAGCTGTGACAGTGTGAGAGTGACTCAGAGGTCAGAGCTGATGTAAAACTGTCAGTGGTAGTCAGGATCGGGGGTTAAAGGTCAATTAAATCAGTTTTATTTGAGTTTATAAAAGATATAAATGATATAAATGAACATTAAAGTGTTCAGACTGAACTGTGAGAGTCACTCAGAGGTCAGAGATGATGTAAAACTGTCAGCTATCAATCAGCAGATGATTAATCAATAACCTTCAATAAGATGAAAACACCCAAAAAATGTTTGTAGGATCAGATTAAAGCACAATAAGGTTAATTAGCTTCTTTAAATGTGAATATTTTCAGATTTCTTTACATTTATAATGAAAATGATGATTTGTTGCAGCTCTACAGCTCATTTAAACTTATTTAGTCGATAAAAAGATGAGAAACCTTTGTGTAGATGATGCTCTGGGTGATAAACAGCCTAAAGAAACACATTTAAATATTTAGATTTGAGTTTTATTTGGGTTTATAAATGATATAAATGATATAAATGATATAAATGAACATTAAAGTGTTGAGACTGAGCAGTGAGAGTCACTCAGAGGTCAGAGATGATGTTAAACTGTCATCTATCAATCAGCAGATGATTAATCAATAACCTTCAATAAGATGAAAACACACTAAATAATATGTAGAGTCAGAGTTAAGATCACAAAGTTGAATTAAACACCAAATATGAAATAATAATGTGTTTTTAATTAAAGAGTAATAACTAAAGAGTCATTTTTAATCTGCTTATTAAAGCTTCACACTATTAATAGATTAGTTTCAACCTTTTTAATAATTAATTTGAGACATTTTTAAGAATAAATGTGAATTAACTTCCAGCTTCTTTAAATGTGAATAATCTGCTTTATTTATTCCTTTATGACTAAAATGAAACTATTTCACTAATTTACTGATCAGCTGATTAATAATCAATTAATTTATAATGAAAATAATAATTAGTTGCAGCTCTTAAACATAAAAGTCAGATTATTTAGTCAATAAAAAGATAAAAAGCCTTTCTGTAAGTGATGTGTGAAGATGCTCTGAGTGATAAACAGCCAAAAACACACACACACACAAAGACAGACACACACACAAAGACAGACACACACACACACACAGATACACACACAGAGACAGACACACAGTAACACACACACACACACACACTGATACACACACACACACACACACACACACACAGACACACACACACACAGACACACACAGATACACACACACACACACACACACAGACACACACACACACACAGAGACACACACACACACAGACACACACAGATACACACACACACACACACAGAGTCTTGATTTGAGTCAGAAGCTAAAATAAGAATTAAAGTGAAATTAAAGGTAAAACATGTAAAAGTGAAACTATTCTAAATGTTTTAATGTTTATTTGATGCTTGATGATCTCAGGGTCTCAGGGTTCGGGTCTCAGGGTCTCAGGGTTAGGGTCTCAGGGTTCGGGTCTCAGGGTCTCAGGGTCTCAGGGTTAGGGTCTCAGGGTTAGGGTCTCAGGGTCTCAGTGTTAGGGTCTCAGTGTCTCAGGGTCTCAGGGTTAGGGTCTCAGTGTCTCAGGGTTAGGGTCTCAGGGTTAGGGTCTCAGGGTCTCAGGGTTAGGGTTAGGGTCTCAGGGTCTCAGGGTCTCAGGGTTAGGGTCTCAGGGTCTCAGGGTCTCCGTGTTTTAGTTTCTCTTGTTTGACTCGTTCAGGATATTACATACATACAGCCAGCCGGCCAGATAATAAATCACATGATCATAAAAACCCAGAAGGTTATTAAATAAGAGTTTCCTGTTGAGATGAGTGTGTCTGATAGAGTAGAGCCAGGGATCCTCTCTGCTGCAGCTTTAATGCTTTTATATAGAAACCTGCTTTACTTCCATATAAACCTGACAGTAATGATTATTATTATAAAGCTCTTTGATCTTTTATGAGCATCACAATCAGCAAATATTCACTTTTAATAAACTGGAATCAGAATTAAAACATTTACTTACTTTAAAATCTCAAATTTATCATCAATTTAGGTCTGATGGTTAACTCATACACTGATTATTACAGCTTTAATTCATTATATTATCTGTTTTATATGGAAGTATATGTATTTATGTGATAGATTTTACTTTTAATCTACATTAACTAAATAACTAGTTGTAGTAATTTTGGTTTTAAGGACATTAGAAAGACGAGTCAGGTTACATGAAACCCAAAATATGTTTAATTAGTAATAATAAGAAATAAGAAAGCAGCTTCTCTGTTTGTTCAGTAACCTTATAATGTAGAGTTTAATTCAGACGTTGTTTAAAAGAAGGAGGGTTGTGTGTGTGTGTGTGTGTGTGTGTGTGTGTGTGTGTGTGTGTGTGTGTGTGTGTGTGTGTGTGTGTGTGTGTGTGTGTGTGTGTGTGTGTGTGTGTGTGTGTGTGTGTGTGTGTGTGTGTGTGTGTGTGTGTGTGTGTGTGTGTGTAATGTGTGTGTGTAAGTGTGTCTCATGCTGGGATCCAGTCGGACCAGTTGAACCTGCTGGTTTCTCTCAGCTGTGTAAACATCGAGCCGCCTTAACCCCCCCCCCCAACCCTCAGAGAGACTAAAGCACTCAGAGTGAACACTAGGGGGCAGCACTGAGCTCAGAGTGAACACTAGGGGGCAGCACTGAGCTCAGAGTGACCACTAGGGGGCAGCACTGAGCTCAGAGTGAACACTAGGGGGCAGCACTGAGCTCAGAGTGAACACTAGGGGGCAGCACTGAGCTCAGAGTGAACACTAGGGGGCAGCACTGAGCTCAGAGTGAACACTAGGTGGCAGCACTGAGCCCAGAGTGAACACTAGGGGGCAGCGCTGAGCAGCACTGAGCCCAGAGTGAACACTAGGGGGCAGCACTGAGCTCAGAGTGAACACTAGGGGGCAGCGCTGAGCAGCACTGAGCCCAGAGTGAACACTAGGGGGCAGCACTGAGCAGGTTTATAGTTAATATAGAAACACTAACCCTAACCCTACGTTTCTCAGATCAGTGACTCGGCAGCTTTCAGTTATTCAGTGTTTAAATTCCTGTTTTCAACCAAGAAGAAGTTTATCTGTTAGTCTGAGTTTAAACTTTAACCTGTTAAAGGATCATTCCACCGTGTTAAAGGAGAGAGGAAGAAGTTTGTCTTTAGACTATTAACATGAGAGAATTATAGTCTTTGGTAGAAACTGAGTGTAAAAGCAGTTTGACTATTTAAAAGTTGCATCATTTAAAATATGGAATAATTTGCAGTTTGCATTAAATTTAAATCATTACAGGAAGCTGTTTGTAAACCTTTAGAAGAGTTTAAAGAGAAATATGATTTATTATTTATTAACACTGTGATAAAGTATTTATATTCTATCTGCTCACAAATATAATATAAAATATAATATAAATATAATATAATATAAAACAGCCCAAAACATTTTGTCTAGTTGTACTTTTTTTCTTTTTTTAAATATTTTATTGGATTTTTTTCAACAAACAAGAGAAAACAAGCAGCTACACAAAGTTATAAATTAATAAAAATGAAATTAATATTCCATGAATGTGGTTAAAACAGCAGAAATAAGTTTAATTTAACTTTTAACTTTAATTAATAATTAAACGTTTATTTTTTGTTTTATGTTCTGAAGAAATAAAACTTATAATTAATATATTTGTTCTTTTTTCTTCTGGATTTAAATGAAATATGAAACTCGGCCGTTTAATCCTTTAAACTCCACGTGGGCTCCGATGCTAAGCTAACGGCTAACAGGTAGCGAGGCGTGCTAATGCTAATCCTGCTAATCTGCTGATCCTGTTAGTGCTGCATGAGAAGATGAAACTCAGCTCATCACTTCGTCAATAATCACTAAATTAATGTTTAATGACCACGAGGAATTAATAAATGAATAAATTAAATATAAAACATTAAATATAAAGATATAAACGTGTTCCAGCTGCTTTAATTTGACTCTTTGATGTGTTTTTGGGTCATAAATAAAAATAAATTAATAATATTTTTAGTTTTGGACGAAATAAAATGAAACTTTTAAACATTTAAACTTAAAGCTGCAGTTCTTATTCTCACCACTAGAGGAGCTAAACACGACGCACTGCACCTTTAAGTTTCTGCAGCTGTTTATCAAACTGCTGTTAATATTAAAAATGAGTTTATTATTAATATATTTAATGTTTAACAGTCTGATATTAACATTAACGTGTTTTTAACTTATTATTTATGAGTATTTTCTGCTTTTCTGTGTTTTATATAATTTCTAAAGTGAATATCTGGAGTCAGTCTGTAGAACAAAGCTTCACTTTAAATACTCAGATGAACATTTATTAAAACTTTCTGATATTTTATGAACTAAAACATGAATAAAGGAAACATAAATAATCAGATTAATCAATAATGGAAATAATTAGTTTTATAGTCAAAGATGTTTGTAAATGTTGTATTTAGTGTTCAGACTTCAAAGAGCTTCACTTTATATTCAGTTTGTTTTAAATTATCAGTTCTGAGAAGTTTAAACATTTCAACTTAATATGATTCAGTTTTAATAACAGCAGAGATATAATGTGGAGATAAAACTGATTTATTATAATAATGTGAATAATGAATAATTAAAGGTCAGTGTGTAAAATATAAATCTATATTCAACGTTACTCTAACACCCATCAACCGTTTCAAACTGACTCGAACTGAATTTATCTGTAAACACAAACGAGTCACTGCAGAGACTCTGTGTGTGTGTGTGTGTGTGTGTGTGTGTGTGTGTGTGTGTGTGTGTGTGTGTCTCTGTGTTAGTTACTGTGTGTGTTAGTGACTCTGTGTGTGTGTCTGTCTCTGTGTGTGTGTGTGTGTGTGTGTGTGTGTGTGTGTTAATCCCTCGGTGTGTAATCTCATTAAGCCTAATAGAGCTTTGTTTGGTCCTTTGGGGGTTTTCGGCCCGTCTCCATGGCGACAGATGGATCTCAGAGGAAACACAGGTGTAACTTACCTGATGAGTTTAATGACGCAGCAGAAAAGCTCTGAGGTTCACGCTGCAGCAGGTCGGATGTTTAGTCCTGACTGTGTTCAGACCGGACCACGTTAATGACCAATCTGACAGGTTGCCGTGGTAACGTCGGGTCTGGTGTCGCATAGAGTGACGTAGCGTAGAGACGTAGAGAGACAGGTCACGGACAGTCAAAACCGATCTGAGTGTTTGGAGCTGATCAGATTCAGACACATCTGTCCACACTTCCTCCCAAAGCTGGTTCCACTCTGGTTCCACTCTGGTTCCACTCTGGTTTCACTCTGGTTCCACTCTGGTTCCACTCTGGTTTCACTCTGGTTCCACTCTGGTTCCACTCTGGTTCCACTCTGGTTCCACTCTGGTTTCACTCTGGTTCCACTCTGGTTCCACTCTGGTTTCTGACTGTTCAGACTTCATAAGAGCATCTGGTTCCATCTAGATCGACTAAAAATCTGATTTTTGGCTTCCAGCGTGAACACAGCCTTTTTATCTTTTATTAATTAGTCTGTTAAAGACTAAATGATGGATGTAGATTCATTAATATTACAATCATACAAAGATTCAGAAGTTTATTCAGTGCAGAGACAAAGACAGACAGTCAGGATCCACAGCAGATTAATACTATTAGTACGACTGTTACTATAACTACACTTTATTGATGAGGCACTTTTCTAAATCTAAGGTAGTCTAGGGAGTTTTTCACACGGCAGCAAAATAAAAACAGTTTTAAAAGAACAAATAAAGTAATTTAATGTTGGAAAAAGGCAAAAATAGACAAACTATATTTAAAGGAGATAAAAAGCAGTTAAAGGAAAATTAAAACTTTAATAAAACAGTCTCCATTAAAGTGTGTTTAACTGTGTTTGTTAATGTACTGAAAGGCTGCGATTACCTATTATTAACTTTATTATTTTATTTATTAATTAGTCTGTAAATTGTAAAATAAATGTTCCTCTCTCTCTCTCTCTCTCCCCCCCCCCCCCTCTCTCTGCAGTTATGGATCAGCGGGTTTGGTTTAGCGTGCTCTTGGCGGCGGGCCTTCTGTGTCTCAGCGTGTCTCCCGTCTGTCGGGCCGATGACGACGCGATGGAAGAAGCTCTGGGAGACGACGTGGACGTGGAGGACGAGCTGGATCTGGACGTAGCCGGAGTCGATGATGATGAAGAAGAGCTGGACCTGCAGGACGAAGCTGCAGCTCCCAAGGCTCCAGCGATACCCAAGGTACCGACGCCAGCAGCTGATTGGTACCGACACAAAAAAAGGCCCTACGGTTGCTAAGGGCAGCTAAGGCCCTGCGGTTGCTAAGGGCAGCTAAGGCCCTACGGTTGCTAAGGGCAGCTAAGGCCCTACGGTTGCTAAGGCCAGCTAAGGCCCTGCGGTTGCTAAGGGCAGCTAAGGGCAGCTAAGGCCCTACAGTTGCTAAGGGCAGCTAAGGCCCTGTGGTTGCTACGGTGATTTGAGAATCAGCTTGGAAAGAATTCTCAAAATTCTGAAGAATTTGGCTTCTGACAAGGTCCCGAACAATTGTAAACTGTGAGAAAACCGTAACTCCTGTCCAAAAACCGAAAACACCGTGAGAGACACAGAAGCCGGCAGATTCTGACAGAGTTTATTTTATTCAGATATTCCTTAAAATGAGCGAGTAAGCTCAGTGTGAACACAGAGTGAGATTCTTTTGAAAAATAAAGACGATTACATTAGAGTCAATGGGGAGTGAGATAGGTATTGCCGCCGGTCTCGGCCCCCCCGTTTAAATTTTGTGCAGACCCCGCCTGTCAAAGTCACATTTTATGAATCCCAACACCTATGTCTACATTTTGACCAAAAATTATTTGTCTGCTTTTTACGGTTTGGCCGTGAGCTCGAGTTAAAAATAAACATTAAGGTTATTTTTTACTGCTTCTCTCACTCTAGCTAACTGCCGCTTCCACTCTAACTTTGAAGAAAAAGTGATTTCCACTCCTCGTTTGACTGCTCATAGTTTGACAAGTTTACATGTTATGTAAAAACAGTTTGGTATTTTCCTCTGTTTTAAAGTTTGAATCACGCTCCGAGGCACTCCTCTCCAGCATTACTACTGGAGAGGAGTGCCTTGGAGCTGCACACCCGTGGCACTAATAAAACGGTTAAAGTTTAATAATAATAATAAATTCTGTCCCTTTTTTTTATTTTTATTATTTTTTTTATAGATTAAAATATTTCTGAATTTCAGCAAGAAATGAAAAATCAGATTAATAATGAAAATAACGATCAGCTGTTTTTATGTTTGTATGCAGTTAAATATTTAAATGAGTTTTACTGTTTAAAAACATTCAGACTGTAAAAACAACCTGAACCAGTTTAGTTCTTTATGATTTATTGACTGTGTGTGTGTGTGTGTGTGAGAGTGAGAGTGAGAGTGTGTGTGTGTGTGTGACTGAGTGAGTCATTGATTAACTGTAACAGGAAGTGTGTGTTACTGATAAACCGGCTGCAGCAGGAAGTTAGTTTGACCTGCTGATCCACTGACCTTCATTCACAGCTCGGTTCAGTCTGATTACAGTTTACTGTTTTATTGTCTTAGTGTTTTATTGTCTTAGTGTTTTTAGTGTTAGTGTTTTTAGTGTTAATGTTTTTAGTGTTATTGGAGCTGAATGTATTTAAAGCTTCAGTCTGATGATCAGATTAAAGGAGACAGCTGAGTTTAAACAGTTTAAAGACTAAATGATGGATGTAGATTATCAGTTTATTCAGTTTTACAGCAAAGACAAAGAGACAGAGACAGAGAGTCAGGATCCACAGCAGATTAATACTACTACTACTACTACTGCTGCACTTCATATTGATGAGGCACTGTCTGAATCTAAGTTACAGAGTTTTTCACACAGCAGCAAAATAAAAAAATGTTGGAAAAAGGCAAAAATACACAAACTATATTTAAAGGAGATAAAAAGCAGTTAAAGGAAAATTAAAACAGTCTCCATTAAAGTGTGTTTAACTGTGTTTTAAAGTGTCTCTCTGCTTCCTGTCTGTGTGTCAGGTGACCTACAAAGCTCCAGAGCCGATGGGGGAACACTTCTTCGCTGAGAGCTTTGACAGGGGGACACTTGAAGGGTGAGCACACACTTCCTGTCTGTCTCTCTGCTCGTCTGTCTCTCTGCTCGTCTGTCTGCTCGTCTGTCTGCTCGTCTGTCTCTCTGCTCGTCTGTCTGCTCGTCTGTCTGCTCGTCTGTCTGCTCGTCTGTCTGCTCGTCTGTCTGCTCGTCTGTCTGTCTGTCTGCTCGTCTGTCTGTCTGTCTGCTCGTCTGTCTGTCTGCTCGTCTGTCTGTCTGTCTGTCTGCTCGTCTGTCTGTCTGCTCGTCTGTCTGCTCGTCTGTCTGTTCGTCTGTCTGCTCGTCTGTCTGTCTGCTCGTCTGTCTCTCTGCTCGTCTGTCTCTCTGCTCGTCTGTCTGTCTGCTCGTCTGTCTGTCTGCTCGTCTGTCTGTCTGCTCGTCTGTCTGTCTGCTCGTCTGTCTGCTCGTCTGTCTGCTCGTCTGTCTGCTCGTCTGTCTGCTCGTCTCTCTGCTCGTCTGTCTGTCTCTCTGTCTGTCTGCTCGTCTGTCTGCTCGTCTGTCTCTCTGCTCGTCTGTCTGCTCGTCTGTCTGTTCGTCTGTCTGCTCGTCTGTCTGTCTGCTCGTCTGTCTGCTCGTCTGTCTGTCTGCTCGTCTGTCTCTCTGCTCGTCTGTCTCTCTGCTCGTCTGTCTGCTCGTCTGTCTGCTCGTCTGTCTCTCTGCTCGTCTGTCTCTCTGCTCGTCTGTCTCTCTGCTCGTCTGTCTCTCTGCTCGTCTGTCTGCTCGTCTGTCTGCTCGTCTGTCTGTCTGCTCGTCTGTCTGTCTGCTCGTCTGTCTGTCTGCTCGTCTGTCTGTCTGCTCGTCTGTCTGTCTGCTCGTCTGTCTGCTCGTCTGTCTGTCTGCTCGTCTGTCCGTCTCTCTGTCTGCTCGTCTGTCTGTCTGCTCGTCTGTCTGCTCGTCTCTCTGCTCGTCTGTCTGTCTCTCTGTCTGCTCGTCTCTCTGTCTGCTCGTCTGTCTGCTCGTCTCTCTGCTCGTCTGTCTGTCTGCTCGTCTGTCTGTCTGCTCGTCTGTCTGTCTGCTCGTCTGTCTGTCTGCTCGTCTGTCTGTCTGCTCGTCTGTCTGTCTGCTCGTCTGTCTGTCTCTCTGTCTGCTCGTCTGTCTGCTCGTCTGTCTGCTCGTCTCTCTGCTCGTCTGTCTGTCTCTCTGTCTGCTCGTCTCTCTGTCTGCTCGTCTCTCTGCTCGTCTGTCTGCTCGTCTGTCTGCTCGTCTGTCTGCTCGTCTGTCTGCTCGTCTCTCTGCTCGTCTGTCTCTCTGCTCGTCTGTCTGCTCGTCTGTCTGTCTGCTCGTCTCTCTGCTCGTCTGTCTGTCTGCTCGTCTGTCTGCTCGTCTGTCTGTCTGCTCGTCTCTCTGCTCGTCTGTCTCTCTGCTCGTCTGTCTCTCTGCTCGTCTGTCTGCTCGTCTGTCTGTCTGCTCGTCTCTCTGCTCGTCTGTCTCTCTGCTCGTCTGTCTGTCTGCTCGTCTCTCTGCTCGTCTGTCTGTCTGCTCGTCTCTCTGCTCGTCTGTCTGCTCGTCTGTCTGTCTGCTCGTCTGTCTGCTCGTCTGTCTGTCTGCTCGTCTGTCTGCTCGTCTGTCTGTCTGCTCGTCTGTCTGCTTGTCTGTCTGTCTGCTCGTCTGTCTGCTCGTCTGTCTGTCTGTCTGTCTGTCTGTCTGTCTGTCTGTCTGTCTGTCTGCTCGTCTGTCTGCTCGTCTGTCTGCTCGTCTGTCTGCTCGTCTGTCTGCTCGTCTGTCTCTGTGCTCGTCTGTCTGCTCGTCTGTCTGTCTGTCTGCTCGTCTGTCTGCTCGTCTGTCTGTCTGTCTGCTCGTCTGTCTGCTCGTCTGTCTGTCTGTCTGCTCGTCTGTCTGCTCGTCTGTCTGCTCGTCTGTCTGCTCGTCTGTCTCTGTGCTCGTCTGTCTGTCTGTCTGCTCGTCTGTCTGCTCGTCTGTCTGTCTGTCTGCTCGTCTGTCTGCTCGTCTGTCTGTCTGCTCGTCTCTCTGCTCGTCTGTCTGCTCGTCTGTCTGTCTGCTCGTCTCTCTGCTCGTCTGTCTGCTCGTCTGT
>JAJDFG010001711.1:0-7500 GCA_021039105.1 Scomber colias
ATCAAAAGTAGCATGGAAGTAGAATAAAGTTCAAAGCCTGTACAGTTACACACACACACACACACACACACACACACACACACACACACACACACACACACACACACACACACACACACACACACACACACTGCTGTCGCCTATATGTTAAGAGCACCACCTGTAATATGTGCAGCTTGTGGAGCTTTACAGCGATTTACTTAACTCCTTGTAGAATGCAAAGGATCCTAAAACCCACCTCTGATTTAGCTCAGTGTTTCATTACAGGCACCAAAGCTCTTAACAATAACACGGAGTATAATCTGCTGCCAATAACTCCAGGTGCTCTTAGTCAGATGGCTCCCTCTGGACCTGCAGGGGAGTAATACTCTGTTTAGAGGCTGGGGATGGGGATGGGGATGGGGGATGGGGATGGAGAAGCTGCTGCTGGGAGGATAGGTCAATAGCGTTTTTTCTGAGGGGGGCGGGGACGGAGGTGGGGGGGGTAGAAGAAAATCACCAGAGACTGACTTTTGAGTGGCTAGCCTGTAACACTATTAGCTACATTATGGCTAGGAGAGCTGTCATTTCCTTAATTAAGAGCCCACCTGCAAGGGGCAGGGGCAAGAGGAGAGAGAGAGAAGAGGCCACAGCAATCTCTCCCCTCCGAGGGCCTTCAACATTAAAGCTTGATTCCTCATCTCGGCAAGGGGGGCGTAGAGATAGAGAGAGAGAGAGAGATAGAGAGAGAGAGAGAGAGGAGAGAAAGAGAAATCTAACTCATTCATTATTCTGGCACAAAGTGGAATTATGTGAGTTAAGGACTTACATACATAGGAGGGTGGTGCTGCTGGAGTGTGCCGAACAGAAAGGATTTTGCACCTCAGCAGTTCTGTGTCGACTGTGTCTGAGGTGATTGTTAAGCCACGAGCAGAGGGCGACGAGTAAGGGGAAGAAGGGACAGATGGAGAGAGAGAGAGAAAGAAAGAGATAGAGAGAGAGAGAGAGAGAGGACATGGATGCGATGGGGGTAATACTGTAGATGTCTCTCCTCTCTCTATTTTTTTTAAATATAAACAACAGGAAATGGCAAACACTTCAGGGTTGTGAGGAGAAGAAGAAGAAGAAGAAAGATTGTTTTTTCTCCGTCGATTTTGAACGGACGGAAGAGAAATCTGCATGTAAACGATGCTCAGAGTAAAGGGCCGCTCCGACACTTATGCTTCTCACTCGTGTGCCCGCCAGGTCTTCTTCACCCGGAAAAAAAAAAAGAAAAAAAAAAGGGCTCTCGGACATGAGAGTGCTCCGCTCCACCGTGCTCTTACCTCGCTCTCCCCTCTCTCTCTCTCTCTATCTCTCTCTCTCTCTCACTCTCTCTCTCACTCTCTCTCTCTCTCTTCTCTCTCTCTCTCTCTCTCCCTCTCTCCCTCTCCCTTGATGCTGCTGTAGAGCCAGAAACACGCACAAGAGGGACCAGAGGGAGGTAAATTGGTGAGAAGAGGCGATGCCCGTTTCAAAAGGTCAAGAAGGAGAGGATGGTGTGATGGAGAGAGAGAGAGACAGAGAGAGAGAGAGAGAGAGAGAGAGAGAGAGACAGGGAGAGGAAGATGGAGAAGAGAGGGGGGGTGAAAGGGGGGGGGGGGAGACATGGGACACTTTGCACATGAGCACATCTGTTATGGAGCGCCCTTTCTCTCCCCCCTCTACTCATTCCCAAAAGCAATATCAACCTGATTAGCTCAGGGGTTGAAAGAGGCAAATGACAATCCCAAAAATTATTCTTCATCCTTTTACGGCCGAGCGGTGAAGCCGGAGATGAAGACTATAGCGTTAGAGAGAGCTGCTGTAAGCCTTTTAGGAGATGCCTGCTTCACAATTTGCTCCTCCTCCCGAATTACTTAAATGATATTTGCTGTAAATAGGATTCTGCTGCCCCCGCGAGCCCACTACACCCCGCATCTCTCTCTCTCTCTCTCTCTCTCTCTCTCTCTCTCTCTCTCCTCTCTCTCTCTCTCTCTCTCTCTCTCTCTCTCTCTCTCTCTCTCTCTCTCTCTCTCTCTCTCTCTCTCTCTCTCTCATCTCTACTTTGCCTGTGTAATAAAAGCTAAAAAGCTCTCTGAATTAATCAATTAGTTGGTGAAGAAAGAAACATTACAAGGTAGCAGCTTCTCAAAAGTGATGATTTTATACTTTAATATTTGTTTTCATTTTTATAATTTTTGGGACTAAAATATCTTTCAGTTTATTGACATTCAGATGTCACCTTGAGCTCCAGGAAACAGTGATAGAACATTTTTAACTATTTTCTAATGTTTCAATACATCACTAATCAACTATTTTGGCAGTAGCTTAATGGTTGCAGGTTATTTATTTATTTTATTTATGTATTAAGCAGAAATTTTTGCC
Source organism: Scomber colias (assembly GCA_021039105.1). NCBI lineage: Eukaryota > Metazoa > Chordata > Actinopteri > Scombriformes > Scombridae > Scomber > Scomber colias. The sequence continues at coordinate 2,386 of JAJDFG010001711.1, forward strand.
AAACTTCAAATTTGAAGGTTTACAGATTATTTCTAAATTGCCAAACATTACATGGTAGCAGGTTTTTGACGTTCAGACAAAGCAAGACAACTAAAGACGTCACCTTGAGCTCCAGGAAACAGTGATGGACACGATTTTATAATGTTTCAATAAATCTGCAATGAAAATAAGTTTAAGATTACGCCTTATTTACACCTTTAAGAAAAAGGACACATGACAAAGTAACAAAGCAAGTTAGTCAATTAGTCAATTAGCAAATAAGTAATCAACTATTCTTAAAGGTTGCAGGTTATATATTGAGCGGAAATTGCCAAACTTTTGCCAAACAGGATGATTTACTGATTATGTCCGTTTCATATTATTGTAAATGTATTATTTTTTTGATGTTGGACTGTTACTCAGTAAGCGATTCGAAGCTGTGTAAAGTTTTATAAAATTAACTGATTAATTATGACATCATCATTACGAGTGAGTGTCCTCTAACTGTACCAACAATAAAACATAATGTCCCTTTTTGTCCATCCTGTGTGTTGGCCAAGTGCAGGACATTTAGAAGAAGCCATTGGGGTGTGAGGGCAGTCCATCCTAGTGTGTGTATGTGTGTGTCCATGTGTGTGTGTGTGTGTGTGTGTGTGTGGTGGGCTAGACACCCACATGTCATGGCCTGACACATCAGCATGAGCCCCCCAGGCTATCCGGCACTAATGCTGCCTATGTCCCACTTTCTACCCCTTTGCCCCTCAAAGCCTCCTCTCCTCTCCACCTCTCCACCCCTCCATCCCAACCCCACCCCACCTCCTCCCTTCCTCCTCACCCGTTCCTTCTGTCATAGAGGTATAATAACAATGAATCACGCCGGCACTGCAGCACAGGCTCAATCACTATAGGATAACATCAGGTGATACAGGCTGCACAAGAGTATATCTTACCTCCACTGAACCTGAGCTAAATGGAGTTTATCTAGAAATGAGTTTATCTGGGAGGAAAAAGTCCTGTATTAGTTGTAACTGTATTCTCCCTCCTCTTCTCGCGGCTGATATTTACAGAACTGAGTGGGTACAGATGGAAACAAGCAAATAATCATGTACCCCCAACCCACAATCCACAACCCACAACCCACAACCCCGCCCCACCTCTCCCCCACCCCCCTCCCAGCACATTATTCTGGTGAAGCAGACAAATAGTGGAGGGAGGGATGTCAGGAAATAGTATTGCTTTGAAGCCCATAACTCTATTCTGGAGAAAAGAAGCATCACAGTGTTATTCCACATCCTCAGATATATCTCCACTGCCCTATACTACACCCACCCCCCCTCCCTCCACCCCCCCACACCAATCCTCCTCCTCCTCCTCCCCGCGCCCGCCCACACCCCTGCCTCATCCACCATACACCCACTTCTCCTGCCTCAATCTTTGGTTTCAAAGGAAGCGAATCAGCCAGAAGGACAGAAGGTTATGCATTAGTACTGGTCATTGCTCAAAGAGCAAGCGTTATAAATAATAAAGGCTTGTGAAGGACACAAGGGCTGTGGGATGCATCTCTGGTTCACGCCACACAAGTCAAAGACAAGACTGTAATTTCTATTCCGAAAATGTGACCCTTGCAGCTTCAATTACATCTCAACAACACCAACCGTGTCCGTGCCAGGAGATGTGATGCCTCTTTGTTAGCTCGACATGAAAGGCTTATTGATATTGGTTATGGAGCGAATGCTATACAACATGTACGTTTTTTTTTTTAAATTAAAAAAAAGAAAAAAAAAATGATTTCCCAACTTAAAGGAAGCCCATAACGAAAATAAAACGCATATTGAAATTCAATTTATTTTCTCCACAGCTGCCCGTCTACAGAACTTGCGGCTGCGCTTTTGTTTTGGCGGGTACTTTCTAGTCATGGGCGAAAAAATAATCTCCTTAATACACAAAAACAATGGGGAGAATTATATTGTCAGTTTTTTTGAAGTTCTGGCGTGTTGCTCAAAGTCATTCCTGTATAACCAAGCAGCCGTGAAACCTGGTGACCTTTGCTGCTGTTTGTATCAGAAAACAAGAAGTCCGCCTCGTGCTCATCCTCTTTCACTCTCTCACTCTCTCTCCTTCTCTCCTTCTCTCTCTCTCTCTCTGTGTCCCCAATGCCACGCAGTGATTGTGTTGCTGTAGCCATGGGCACTGCGGGCACATTAGCAAATGTATTACACCTGCTTTATAGGCATGCATTAAGCTTGTTTTCAAGTGTGCGCAGACAGCTGAAATCCCCATAATGAGATCCACCTCCTGGGGAGAGACTTGTTCCCCCCTCGGTCTCCTTTATCCACTCTTATTTACTCAGCATGGCTCATTCAGCGCTGGGGTTTTTTTTTTTTTTTTGCGCCACTTTATTACTTAACCTCACCACACAACATTACAAGGCTCTTTGCATCAGCAAGCAGCCTATCCCACCATGCATCCTGCTCACTAAGCTGATTACACAAAAATAATAAGAACTCGTGCCTCCAGCAGTTAGTGTGTGTGTGTGTGTGTGTGTGTATGCATGTGTGTGTGTGTGACTCTTCTGCGTGTCTACGTGTGTATGAATTTGCGAAGGCCGGAGAAAATTCTCAACGAAAGGCAGAAGGGTTGTCCCAGCCAGGTGGACGCATCATATATGAAGACTATTACGTAAGCATTAAGTATGTTTACCTTTAATATACAAGAAATGAAAGTACTTTACAGTTTTGTATCAGGATATAATACAAGAGTTACACCAGAGGACGTCAATCTATGTAGGACTTGGAAGCCAAAAAGTTAGATACTAAGTTAGATTTTTAGATTTTCTTGCAGATTTCTCACCAACATCCACTAATAGATTTCATTTTCCAGTCTCTCAGCAGCTAAATGGGTTGCAAAAAAACTTGAAAGAGTCCAAAACTACATTTAAAGAAAAAGTATAGTCAGGTTTGTTCATGACAAATGTCCACATACTGTCCAAACATGTCAAATTAACTCTGGGATTAAATTCATTCCAGCATAAAATACAAGATTTACACCAGAAGACGTCAATCTAAGTGGGACTTGGGAGGAAAAAGTTAAATAGTTTGGGATTATTTTAGATTTCTCACCAAAATCCACTAATAGTTTTACATTTCCAGTCTCTCAGTAGCTCCACTTGTTTGCCAAAAAACTTAAAACAGTCCAAAACCACATTTAAAGTAAAAGTATAGTCATGACAAATGTCCACATACTGTCCAAACATGTCTGGGATTAAATTAACTTCCCCATCTACTGTACGACGACGTGAAGCAAAAAAAAGCATAAAAGCAAGAAGCAAGGTGCAGCGTTACAATCGATAAGGCATCTGGCGTGTGGACTTTTTTTTGTGTGTGTGTGTGTGTGTGTGTGTGTGTGTGTGTGTGTGTGTGTGTTCTGAGCGACCTCCGATACCAACGAATCGATGGATGGAAGATTCATTTTTGCTCTTTTTTTGGGTGGCTGAGGGTGGTGGGTGGAGGAGGAGGGGTCTCTAGGTGACCTTTGTGAAAATGTTCCACCATTTTGGCAGAATCCGTATAAGTGCAGACCATTTCATGTAGACAGTAAGTGTATGAAATGAGTGCTCCTGTCGTTCCAGCCTGGCTCTCTTTGACAGCATGATGATAGAAGCGTCACATCCTTGGGAGAGTAAATGCAAACTGACAAGAGATGAGCCTTTGGTTGCTGAATATAATACGGAATTGTGCTCTGAGTGTCTTATTATCTTGTCTGTTGATGTCTGAAAGGGGGAGATTTGCTTGAGAAGAGAAGACAGAAACTGTACGCATCCAACACCATAAAAAAAAAAAAAAAAAAAAAAATGAAAAATTGCTTGCCCTACTAACCACAGCTTTCCCACCTAATGTCCACTTCTACTTGGAATAAATACAAGGCGGCAGGATGTTTGTGGTGCCTCGTAAGCCCCCCCCCCCTCCCTCCCTCCCTTTCCCACCCCTCCCTCTGTTAGCTGAAGTGGAAGACTATTTGCACAGGCAAGCTTTTAGGGAGGAGAACGACCCTTTCACCGACCGACGCCGTAACGCATGTGGTGGTGGCGGGTGGGTGTTGTTGAACGTTGGGGGACGATTTACTGTAGACAAACATGACCGCTACTGTCATTGTCTCCCATTCCCGGTGACTTCTTCCATCTCATATACTTGCCACACAAACTACCTGCGCACTAAAAACTAGAAAGTCACACGTCGACTCCCATAAGAGAGGGGGGGGGGGGGGGGGAAGGAAAAGTTGTGGTAGGCTCAGGCTGTCCAAATATGAAAACATATATCTATATCTGTATGTCATGTGATCTCTATACTGGCACAGAGCACAGTGGAGATAAGTGTGGCTATGCAATTATGGCTCTATAACGCCACTCTGAAATGGTTTTTATTGGCTGTAGAGTGCCATAATAGTGAGGTAAAGTAAAACCTTGCACATTTATCACCAGTTACTTACTGTACGACTCTACTCTTTAAGCTGCAGCTCGACTTCAACATGCAAACTTTACAACTAGCTGTGTGAATATGTGTGTGTGTGTAAACTATTCTAACTGCACTTATGATCTTCTTTTTTCTTTTTTTCCCCTCTTCTTCTTCTTCTTCTTCTTCACGTCTGCACGATAGATACCGTAGTGGAGGCAAATTAACTCTGGGTGTGATTTGCATTTTCCTTGAAACTATTAGTGTGTGCTAGTGGAGTGTTTTTTTTTTTTTCTTCTTCTTTTCCTGTGCATGTGATAAGAAAAGAAAAGTGTTTGTGTCGGGCTGTCAGTCATAAAATTGGAGCATTGTATCGGAGAGATTGTGCAAAAAATGACAGACGTTAAAAAACACAGAAGGAAAAAAAGTTTGAAACATATCCGAACTATACGATACTAACTCATCTCTTGATTTATCACTATGTAAGTAGAGGGGAACTATCTTAATATTGTGGCTCCTGCACACAGCGTATAAACCAGATAAAGATTAACACTGAATTATATAAGGTGTAGTTTAAAAGCTCATCATATCATTAGCTTATAAATGATGATATTTCACTACAAACACAAAAACAAGCTAATCAGGATTACTGTCTACCTCCTTATACTCTCCATTCATTCATTTAAAA
>JAJDFG010001711.1:12500-28790 GCA_021039105.1 Scomber colias
TCAGGGGGTGGTCGATGCGTTCCTCCCCAGAGGGGCCTTTTTAATGCGCTCATCACTGGAATCAGCCCTCTTTGATATGACACATGATAATCTATGAAAATGTTAATCAATAGAAATAGTTTAAGCTGTCGTTAAAAATGTGAGCCAGGCTGGTCAATACTCATATCCCCCCCGTAACAATGTCACTAGTCATCAGGGCTTCATTTGTGGAGCACTTAAATGTGGGACACTGCACATCAATGCGCCTCTCTGCCCGCCGAGGTAAACACATTTTCCCCTCTGTCTGAGCCTGGCCACACTCTGCATGCATTTGGACCCCCCCTCCGCCCCCACCACCACCACCACCACCAAATCCCTCCCTCCACACTCACCCTACCTCCTCTCCTTTGAGTTGCTTGATAGGTCCACTGGAGGGCAAAATTAATACCTAATTGAATCTTGCAGTCATCAAAATAATCAATAGTTTTTTATTATTTATTCTTCACAGTCTGTTGACTGTTTGAAAGCTCAGAGGGACAGCGGAGAGGCACAGGCAGCCCTGAAATTTCTACCGTTTCACAATGTAATTTTCACTGGGGCATGAGAGTTTGCAAGACCTATAAAAAATGAGAGCAGTGGTTTTTGTTAGGGAGGTGGTGGTGGTGGTGGTGGTAAAGGGAGGGGGGGGGGAAAATAAAGGAAAAATGGGAATCTTTGCCCCGGCAGCTACGATAAAAATAGAATAAACAAGCTACTGACACTTCAGAGAAGGGCAGGGTCCTTTCTGTCCATCCTTCCATCTTTTTCCCTTTCCCCCTTTTCTCCTTATTTCATCATATCAGGAGTGTGGCGGTACCTCACTAATGCTGGCATTTCTCTTCCTGACAGACTCCAAACAAGTGCTGGGAATGAGATCAGAGCTCTAATCTTCCTCCTGGCCTCTGAGGCTCGAGGATAAGGGGGCCAACACCATCTCTCACCATCTTACGCGCCTGTTAATTACTTCATTTCAAAAAAAAAAAAAAACACAGCTAGCTTTGCCTATTTTGCAATCACGGAGCCAAATTGGGGCGTGTTTATTAATTTAAGCTCCTGGAGTAATGTAATTACACGTAATGGGATAACTGTAATCTTATTGTAAGGTGAAGGAAAAAAAAATCTGTAATAAAAAGCGGATATTTACTAAATCACCATAAGAAATTACATTAGTGAGTCTAAGCATTTGGGATGTATAACGGATTAGCTTCATTTTTTTTTTTTAAAGTAACCCCTAAGACTCTGTGTGTGTGTGTGTGTGTGTGTGTGTGTGTGTGTGTGTGTGTGTGTGTGGACAAGTGGGAGAAGATTTGTCTAATTTCTTCTTCTCTGTTCACTCAGTCTGGCCCACAGCAGCCCACAGCAGCCCACAGCAGCAGTAGTAGAAGCAGTAGCAGCTCAGGAACAGGTTGCAGAGACAAGAAAAAGCACTCTGCCTCCCACTCACCAAACACCCCCTGATAGCCCGGAGAAGCAGTGGTTTAGCAGAGAGTCCCCAGCGTCATCGGATACCCATGCTAATAGCTGGTGGTCTTACAGGTGCTGTCCCAAGTGCGAGGGGACGCTGGGAGAAGAGTTTCAGTCTCCTCTGGTTACTAAGAGAGAGAGAAAAAAGATCATTACTGTCATGATATATAACAGAAATCAACTTTACTATCTACTATCTACTTTTACAGCCTGTCTGATGTACTGGTGACCTGTCGCAGGTGGGTTTTTTTTGGGATAGGCCTCAACACACGTGACCCTTAACTACACATGTGACACCCTGACTATGATCCTTCTCCTCTCTTATAAACATTAATGTAACGTATTGTCATCAAGTCATGTTTGCTTTGTCAGGTTAGATGATTTGTACGATAACAAATGTACTCCGAGCACTACTTAGACGTGACAGCTTTATTTGAAAAAGCCTGTTATCACTGTCATAAAGCGGCTATATTAATACTGTGATTAACTGATTTGTTTTTATGTGTCAATCTCGTGAGTTTGAACTCCCTGTAGGACTTAAATGAAGCAATAATAGAGACGCATGAAAGTGACAAAAAAATGATGTGCTACATTAGGAATATGTCTCCTTTGATGTTTTTGGAAGGGCTAATTTGAATGTTACAATGAAGGCTGATTGAGCTCTAACATATATATATACTGTACATGCATATTTATGTTAAGATAAGACAAATGTATTGTTGTTTTGAGAGGAAAATAATCATTATTTAAAGAACTAATCACCAAAAATCACCTTTGTGTGCAGTAATAATGTATATTTGGTATATTTGTTTTGCTTTGTTGCCCTATTTGGCAAATATCACAAGACCTCAGGGTCTAATGTGGTATGGTAGATGATGATTTGTCTCCCCCTTAGGGTTATTAGCCATAGTGTCCCCTCTCTCTATTTCTCTCTCAAAGTGAAATGGATGTAGTTCAATGACTAAAAGCGCCATTATCCATGCAAATTTCTACCTAGCGCTAATGATTTTTATGTGACTCACTCATTAAAAATGCAGTTTGTTATTATACTTTTTGTAAAATCGAATAAAAACCAAATCAACTCCCATCGCATCTCTGCTGCTGCTACTCTTGATTGGAAAATATAAGTAATCAAGATGTGAGTCGTTCTTTTTTTCTTCTCCCCCTCCACACTCATTAATATGATCAACAGTTATCCCTCTCTCTATTCCACTAAAGCTAAAATGCTCCCCAGTGGATGGTTGGTGGGTCAGTGAAGGCTGAGGGCTATCAAAGCAGTGTATTAAAAGGAGCTCTTTGAAGCTTGTAAACCACGGTGCCCAGCAGGTCCACAACAGATAGACGCCTCTGATTGGTCAGTTGTGCGTGTGTTTTTTGCCAGATCGATCCGCGGAGCTGACATTCTGGAGCATCAAAGCTTTCAGCACACTAATCTGACTCCTCCTATGAGGGCAAGGGTTGTTTTTTATTATTTTCCTCTTTTTTTTCTCCTTTCTATGATATGCTTATACCTCAGAGGAGCTCCTGCATGCTTATGATATGAGAGTTTCTAAAGGTTTGGAGAAAAAAAAAAAAAGGAGGGGGGTGGAAACACATCGAAACGAAGCCCGGACACTATATTTATCAGCCAATAAATAATGCAAAACTATAGACTATAGACAGGGGAAGAGCAACAGAGAGTCACAGGGACATCCACTGGGCATACCATTGGCAGCAGAGGAGTGACACCGCAGAGATTCACACACCGCTGCTCCTCAAAGTCAGTCCCCCTCCTCCTCCTCCTCCTTTTCCTCCTCTTCCTCCTCGCACTGTCTCCTGAGACCTGCGCCACATACACACTCATGAAAGGTGTGAAAATCTGATTTCCCAAAAAGGATCGGTAATTCTCTGTGAGGGTGGAAGCCACAATCAATAAATCATTGCTAAGTAGATTGTAAAGGAAAAAAAATTATTCCCTCTTGGTATCAGTGCATTAGGATTCTCCTGAGGATGGATGAGGGAAGATGGGAGTGTGAGACAATCTCAATAAAGATGAGGCAAATCATACCTTTGGCATTCATCTGGACTCTGGCAAGCAGCTGTCAGCAGGGTGAGGAAGTAGCAGGAGAGTCGACTAATATCTGAAGGATTCATTGGGCCACCGAGTCCAGGAATGTCTGTAAAAAATATACAAAACTAGTAGTATAATTAACTTTAAAACATGCTTGTAAACAACCGTCTGGGTAAAGATTTAAACCTCTAACTCTGAGTTTAAAACAAATCATGAATGCTATTTTGGTCACATCTTACCCACGAGTATAGCCATTAGTGTAAAGTAATTAGATTCATTTATTCAACTATGCTACTTATGTACAACGCAGAGGTAAACCTACTTAATTAGAGTAGTTGCATTTAATGCTGCTTTGTATTTCTACAGCACATTTTAGTACTTTTGTTTTTAGTGTATTTTGTTCAAAATCTTATAATAATGTTGGACTCTATCTATCTATTGATGTCTTAAAACATGAATGTAAACAACCTTCTGGGTAATTTTAATGTTAAGATTTAAACCTCTCACTGTGAGTTTCAAACAAATCATAAATGCCTATTTTGGTCATCATATTATGTATATATTCCCCCTACAATATAACCATTAATGTAAAGTAATTAGGTGCACTTACTCAACTATGCTACTTATGTACAATGCAGAGGTAAACCTACTTAACTTGCTTTTACTTTTGGTGTATTTTGTTAAATATCTTACAATAAAGTTGGAGTTATATCTATTAATGTTTATATTTAGGTGCTGCTACTTTTACTCAGTAATGTTAGAATTCATATACTTTACTCTAAGATGTAAGACTGATGCTGATGCTGATGATACAACAGTATAGATGAGTGTATTGAATTTACCTCTTACTATGTAAATCTCAGGAACATTGCAGATGTATATATCTCAGATTTTCTGCACATTTATTTATTTTATCTGTATGAGCATAAATCTCAGGAATATTCACATATATATTCAATCTGAGGAACTTCTGCATATTGCACATTTATATATTGCAGATGTATTTATACAAAGATCCACTTTACTGCATATAGTATTTTATGTTATCCTATTTTGTCTTATTTATTGTTGATTCTATTTTTAGTACACTTTCTCCCTTATGCTGCCACTTTTACTTTGTATTGTTGAATTTCTCCCAAGGGGGATCAGTAAAGATATCTAACTATGGTACTTATGTACAATACAGAGGTATGCCTACTTAACTTGAGTGTTTTCATCTAATGCACTATATCTATATATACTTGTTAAATATCTTACAATAATGATGGACTTTTAATGCAGGACTTATATCTATTGATGTTTACATATAGGTGCTGCTACTCAGTGATGTAAGTATTCAGATAATTTACTTTAAAACAATGTAAAGGGCTGCGTTCAAAATTCAAAATCCTATATTAGTAAAAGGATTACAGAATTATCACCAATTAGTACTAGAGTAAAATTACTCATTATGCAGCATTATTACCTCTGTGAGTGTATTATATATTGCATAATGTTATTTTTTACAGCTACATTAATGTATAAGCAGCATTTTGACACTGTAGGTGGTTGGGAGCTGTTTGAAATGACTTAATGCCTTTGCAGTTAATCAAATTATGTATTATTTCTTTGTATTTCATCAAATTATGTCATATTTCTGCATGTAAAGCTTTCAGATATATGTGGTAGAGTGGAAAGCATGATAATTAAATAAAAATGTAGTAGACAATAAGTGTAATATAGCATAAAATAAAAATACTCAAAGTAAAGTAGTACCCTTAAAAGTACTTATAATAAATTGAGTTACTTTAAACCACTGATTTGACCAAAAATAGGCTAGTTAATGGACCTGAATACTTCCTCCATTGCAGCTATAAACTGATATATATAATCCACTTAGGGGGGAATTAATTTAGTATTTGGCACCTGTTCAAAGTTATTGGAGTTGTAATAAAACCTTTCTGGATATATGATTTGTAGTTTAGAGAATAATATCGTGTAATTGAAGCAGTTTAAGACATTGTAAGTTTAAAGACAATGAGCTTAAATCCTCCGAGAAAAAACAGAACTAGCTTAATTTAAATTAACGGTCAGTTAGTAAGAAATATAGACCAAAAACGAGCTAAAACAGGCAAAAAAATACATTTAAATGCGTTGAAACTTTAGGAAAACATAAATACAACGCTGACAAACATTTTTTAACTCTTACCTCTACTTATTTTGTTAATTAAGGGTAATTAAATTCACCTTTTTTCTGTTTAATCGGTTGGTTTCCACCGCTGTCAGGAAGACCACATTACCCATAATTCCTCACGGTTCCGCCCCAGTCACGTGATTGAACTCATGACAGGCTGCTGCAGGCTTCCGACAACAAACATCACATCGTTGTTTTAAACCCAGGCCTTTTTGACATTATAAATAAAACCTAAAAGCGATATTGTGCGTTTTTAAACATGCAGTAAAATACTTTGACGATTATTTTTTTGGATATATTTATTAACAATGGCGGAAGTGGAGGAGCAGGTAAGCATAGCAGGCTAACACTAGCTGCTGTAATGTTGATGTTTTTATATGTTGATGCATCAAAAACATGTGAAATGCAGGCGTTGAATATTGTCAGCTGATTTTTGGTTTAATTAATCTTGTTATTTAGCATTTATTCCTGATCTGTTGCATATAATATAGATTATATTGATGTGTGTGTGTACATGACTAAACAAATATTCTACAATAATGTTAAATTATAGTTAAATAATACTCATACATGACACAACATCCAGATGTCTCACAGCTGCTATCTTTTGTGTTCTAGAGATATTAATAGCACCTCTTGTTAGACTGATTAAAGCTTTTCTATCTTCATTCAGGCCAGAAAACCTAGTGAGGAATTCACAGATGAATCAGAGGTAAGAAAAACATTTCAGTAGTGTGTTTTTATGCAGTCATCACAACACAACAAACAGAAAAGTACTTATAGTATACAATAAGTATATAGATTCTAAATAACAGCATAAAATAAATGATGTATGTCGTTAATGACTGAAAAGGTAATGCTTATACATGACTATCCTACATAAAATTCCACATTAAATTAAGCTACACCCACCAAAAACTGATAAAGAAAATGAGAGTAAAAGAAAAAAAGTGGAGACTATTTCAATGTGTAACTCTCAAAAATAGCCCTATAAGCCCAATAACAGAAATACATCTTTTAATCTCTTTTTTTTTGGCTTTACTTACAAACATCTCTGAAACCATATTTACACTCCTGTACTGAAAAAAGTCTTTGTACCGGCTCCAGCAGTGACTTTATTTTAGTTGTGTACATTATATGCATTATTTAAAAACAAACCAAGCCATTGAATTTTAAAACATCACTAACAATAATTAGTGCTGATAAAAAGAGCAATTTATTATAGGCTATATATATATATAGTGGGAAAAACCGGCTCCTGAAAGTGTCTTGCAGTTGCACCAGCTCGTCCATCAACAGTAACATATTGTCAATGTCAGGGCTGTGTCCAGTCCTGTCAAGCATTGATGGTTTCTGAACTCAAATAAAGATCCCTGCTTACTGAAAGGACCATAATATATAACCAGCCTTTATCAACACAGCTTGATCCCAGAAGAATCTTTGTCAGGTTGCGAGAGGCGTCAAACACTCATGAATTACAGATAGCTTTCCACATCCATCAATATTATGACTGAGCTTCTTGCATGTTACAGTACACCTGTGCTTCTGAGAATCACAGCAGGCTAAATAAAATATAGCTCCACACATCAACCTGGCAGGAAGGAGAGTTTGTGTTTTGTTTTTTTGTTTTTTTTTCTAGGAAGTGGAGAGTAGAATGAAAGGGAAAAGCTGCTTGAATCTCCCATTAAAAAAAAATGTTAAAAATTAGCAAAAGGAAAAATCCAATCCTGTAAAGACGATGACATAATTTTTTTCTATCTGTGCACAGTGTGTTCAGTCCTGTAGAGCATTCACAGGCAAACAAACACCTGCGACTGTGGGATGAGAGTCTCCTGCAAGCAGCTGAAGCAGTATTCACATCCTTTAATTAGGCAAAAGTACCACACAACAATGCCAGTAAAAGTCCTGCATGAAATACCCTACTAGCTTGCTGCAGTATGCAGTATTACAGTAAAAGTACTGCAGTATAATGAGTGATGTAGTATGCAGTATTACAGTAAAAGTAGTGATATATTATTATATATGACATCATTAGATTATTAATAGTGAAGCATCAGTGTTAGAGCAGCATGTTACTGTTGTAGCTGCTGGAGGTGGAGCTAGTTTATACTACTTTATATACAGTTAGCGAGTTTACACTACTTTATATACAGTTAGCTAGTTTATACTACTTTATATACAGTTAGCTAGTTTATACTACTTTATATACAGTTAGCGAGTTTACACTACTTTATATACAGTTAGCTAGTTTATACTACTTTATATACAGTTAGCTAGTTTATACTACTTTATATACAGTTAGCGAGTTTACACTACTTTATATACAGTTAGCTAGTTTATACTACTTTATATACAGTTAGCTAGTTTATACTACTTTATATACAGTTAGCTAGTTTATACTACTTTATATACAGTTAGCTAGTTTACACTACTTCATATACAGTTAGCTAGTTTACACTACTTTATATACAGTTAGCTAGTTTATACTACTTTATATACAGTTAGCTAGTTTATACTACTTTATATACAGTTAGCTAGTTTATACTACTTTATATACAGTTAGCTAGTTTATACTACTTTATATACAGTTAGCTAGTTTACACTACTTTATATACAGTTAGCTAGTTTACACTACTTTATATACAGTTAGCTAGTTTACACTACTTTATATACAGTTAGCTAGTTTATACTACTTTATATACAGTTAGCTAGTTTATTCTACTTTATATACAGTTAGCTAGTTTATATTACTTTATATACAGTTAGCTGGTTTATACTACTTTATATACAGTTAGCTAGTTTATACTACTTTATATACAGTTAGCTAGTTTATACTACTTTATATACAGTTAGCTAGTTTACACTACTTTATATACAGTTAGCTAGTTTATACTACTTTATATACAGTTAGCTAGTTTACACTACTTTATATACAGTTAGCTAGTTTATACTACTTTATATACAGTTAGCTAGTTTATACTACTTTATATACAGTTAGCTAGTTTATACTACTTTATATACAGTTAGCTAGTTTACACTACTTTATACACAGTTAGCTAGTTTAGTCCAGTGGTTCCCAACCTAGGGGTGGGGCCCCTCCAAAGGGTCAGCAGATAAATGTGAGGGCTGCTGAGATGATTAATGGGAGAGGAAAGAAGAAAAAACAAAGTTCTGATACACAACTGTGTTTTCAGTTTTTGGACTTTTTCTCTAATCTTTGATTTTTGCTGAATTATTGGATCATTTGAACATTTATGGAAATGAAAGCATGTGAGAAGTTTAGAGGGAAAATCACTATTTGGTGGAGCTGTTAACAACTCATAAACATCTGAAATGTGAGCCGACTACACACTGCTTTTTGGTTTCATCTTTAACAATGTGTTGTATTTTAAAAGCTTGTTATATTATCCATTGAGTCAAATCTTCATCTGAAAAGTAACTAAAGCTGTAAAATTAATATAGTGGAGTAGAAAGTACAATATTTCCCTCTGAGATGTAGAAAGTAGCATCACATAGAAATACTACAGTAAAGTACAAATACCTCAAAATTGTAAATGTACTTAGTTACTTTCCACCACTGCTGCTATTTTTATTTACTTTATTTACAATATACCATTTCATGCCTGCTGCTGTTACGTGTTTGATAGCAGCCCTGCAGGATAAAGGCAGTGGGGGTATGTGTGCTCTTCTTTCAGCTACTCACAGAAGAAATTAGCCGGATAACAACTGCGGATCTCGTAAGTCAGAGGCCTGCTCATCTCCGGCTTTGTAATTTGACCATACTCATCCATACATAATGACATAATGCAGTAAAAAGCCTTGTTGTGAATATAGGTGTTGTTTTTGATGCCTGATGCCTCATCTAAAAGGAATAGGTTTCATTTTATCTTTGGAGTACGGCGGATCAAATCCTGAGCTGCACATAATAACACTACAGTAATAGACATATTGCACTTCCTCTTCCTCAATTTAGCGCTGAAACAAAGTAATCCAATTTCTGTGTGGGAAAACTCATTCTGCAGAGATGGGAGAGAGTCAGTGCTGTAGTGATAACTGTAACACTAAGCTGAGTTTCCTTCTCAATCCTAACTTTATTTTAAGTGAGGAGGATTCAGCCTTTTTTTAAGGGGAGTAGTTTGTGAGCTCAAAATATGCTTTTTTTTATAGCAGCTGTGCTCCCAAAAAGCATGCATAGTTTTTAAGTTAGAAAATCATCGTGGTGGATGGAGGTTTGGGATTATTAGCTTCTTAAAATGTAGGGAGACACTTGTGCTGATGTTTGGCCTTTAAGGATCAGATCTTCCTGTTCATACCAGACGGGGAGTTCTGGTCCTCTGAAATGAGGCCGACATGGACTCAATAACTTAGAGCTGCATTCTATCAAAAGGCCACCAGGGGGCGACCGTCTCTATACAAGTCAATGGAGAATTCACCAACTTCTCACTTGATTTCTAACCTCAGTAAACGTTTTCAAAATGTGTTTATGGTCTCAATCGCTAGTTTAAAGCCTTCTTCAATGCAGTATGATGTTCATTTGGGACGTTTTGGCCTCCCTGATTTTATATGTGACGATAAAGCAGGGTATGCATTAGGGGCGTGGCTACGTCCTGATTGACAGGTTGATTGACCAATGTCCTCGAGATCCAGCCTTCGCAACCATAGCAACCTCCCCGCTCCGCCCATGGCCCCGCCTCATGCCCATATAAGTAGAATCCGTGTTTTTATTTTTCCCAGCATGCACCTGAAATTTTCAAGATGGCGCTGCCAAGATTCGAAACTATTGGCTTCCGAGCAGCAGTCCACAAACCAATGGGTGACGTCACAGATGTTACATCCATTTCTTTTATACAGTCTATGGATCATACTGACCATCAGAGGATCCATTCATAATGGTATTTACAATGTAAGTGATAGGGGACAAAATCCACAATCCTCCTTCTGTGCAAAAATAATGTATTTAAACATTTATTTGAAGCTAATATAAAGCTTCAACTGTCCAAATGAGTCAAATCACGTTGATATATTTTAACATTGCAGTCTTTTTAGAGCCAAATTCCCTATTTTTGTTCCACTGCAGCTGAACAGGAAAGCACAGAGGGATTTTTTAACTAAAAAGTGAGGAAGTAAGTGTGGGAAATATCCACTTTATATGAATCACTCAGACTGCTGAAGCCTCATTTTATCTTCAGATAAACTCTAAATGTTTTTGCTTTAAATGAGAACTGTGGATTTCATCTCTTATCACTTATACTGAAAGCACATTTGCAGAGGATCCTTTAATGATTAATATATATAGCCACTTGATTATTGCTTTAAATCAGGCTTTTTAATCTACATTTGTAACCAGTGTTCTCCTCCTTGTGTGTTTGAGGAACGTTATCCTTGAAGTGAACGGCCTGTTGTTGCATCTCCGACTGCCAATAGGCAAAGAATATGGCAGAAAAATGGCTCCAACACAAAGGGGCCGAGCTCAGTAGTTGACAAAACAAAGGGCAACTTACAAGAGATGGCAAAAGTTTTTGAAAATGAGTAGTTTCTCTCCAGGGATGAAGTTTGCCTTTTTGTTGTTTGATACGCCTTTGAAACCCGTGACAAATGCCCTCGCATCAGAAATCTCACAACCAGAATACACAGGAAATAGCCTAGATATGGCATTGTTGAGTGGGGAAGGATTGTTTTTGAAAATAACATTTTTTCCACGCTATTGTCCCCCACCTCTAACCCAGTAGCACATAATGGCAGACAATGTTTTGAGTTGATGCACCCTCTGGGCAGCCACAGACTGTGCAGCATTGGTTAGAAACTGAATTATGAGTAATATTCAGGCTGTGACTGGCCGCAAATGTCGGCTCTATACGCTGCAGAGCGTTACACAGTAGAATACCTTAAGTCGTCTTTATGAAAAAGACCACATACATATATTTGATTGGGGGATGAACGCTCATGAAAAAATAGACTTTATTCTGTATTTCACGCAAAGGTAATGGAGATTTATCTTGTACACACATGCAGACATATTTCTGTCAAGTGTCGATGCTTTAAGACTTTTACAATACCACATATTTAACCCTCCTGTTGTCCTCGAGTTAAGGAAGGGAGGGAAGAAGGAGGGAGGAAGAAGGAAGGGAGGAAGGAAAGGAAGGTAGGAGGGAGGGAGAGAGAAAGGAGAAGAGGCATGGAGGGAGAAAGGAAAAGAGGAAGAAGGAAGGACGTAGGAAAGAAAAAAGGAAGGAAGGTGGATGGAGGAAGGAAAAGGGAATAGTGGAAAGAGAGGAAGGAAAAAGAGAGAAGGAGGAAGGAAGGACAAAAGGAAGGGAGGAAGGAAAGGAAGGTAGGAGGGAGGGAGGGAGAGAGAAAGGAGAAGGGGCATGGAGGGAGGAAGGAAAGGAGGAAGAAGGAAGGAAAGGAGGAAGGAAGGGAGGAAAGGAAAGGAAGGAAGGACATAGGAAAGGAAAAAAGACAGAAGGAAGAAAGGAAGGAAGGAAAGGAGGAAGGAAGGGAGGAAGGAAGGGAGGAAGGAAGGGAGGAAGGTAGGGAGGAAGGTAGGAGGGAGGGAGAGAGAAAAAAGAAGAGGCATGGAGGGAGAAAGGAAGAGAGGAAGATGGTAGGAAAGGAGGAAGGAAGGGAGGGAGGAAAGGAAAGGAAAGGAAAGGAAAGGAAAGGAAAGGAAGGAAGGGGGATGGAGGAAGGAAAAGGAAGGGTGGAAAGAGACGAAGGGAAAAAAGAGAGAAGAAGGAAGGAAGAAAGGAAGAAGGAAGGATGGAGGAAGGAAGGAAGGAACAGTCAAAACAGACGGGTCATTTTGACCCGGGAGGACGACATGAAGGTTAAAACATATTTTTGAATTGACTGACCCTTTTTATATTTCTACATGAAGGTTTTTATCAATGATTTTCTTTCTTTCTTTTCTCCTCTCAGCTGTTCTATCTATCCCTAACCCTTTTTGTAGCAACTCTTTTAAAGTCCGACCCTTCTTTTCTTTTCTCTTCTCGTGCAGGAGGAGGACAGCGAGGAGGAGCCCAAGCTGAAATACGAGCGTCTCTCCAACGGTGTGACAGAAATCCTGCAGAAGGACGCGGCCAGCTGCATGACCGTCCATGACAAGGTAACGGTTACTAACGGTTACGCCCCGACGACCAGCGCAGACTCCACGTTGTTTATTATCAACACATTTCAGTCGTGTCCTCTTCAAAGTTGAAGGAAGGAAGGAAGGAAGGAAGGAAGGAAGGAAGGGAGGGAGGGAGGGAGGGAGGGAGGGAGGGAGGGAGTAAGGAAGGAAGGAAGGAAGGGAGGAAGGTAGGAAGGAGGGAGAGAGAAAGGAGAAGAGGCATGGAGGGAGAAGGGAAAAGAGGAAGAAAGGAAGGAAGGGAGGAAAGGAAGGACGCGGCCAGCTGCATGACCGTCCATGACAAGGTAACGGTTACTAACGGTTACTAATGGTTACTAATGGTTACTAACGGTTACGACCCGACACCCAGCGCAGACTCCACGTTGTTTTTTATCAACACATTTCAGTCGTATCCTCTTCAAAGTTGAAGAAGGAAGGAAGGATGGAAGGAAGGAAGGAAAGAAGGAAGGAAGGAAGGAAGGGGGGATGGAAGGGGGGATGGAAGGGGGGATGGAAGGGAGGATGGAAGGAAGGAAGGGAGGGAGGGAGGAAGGAAGGAAGGAAGGTAGGTAAGGAGGGAGGGAGAGAAAAATGAGAAGAGGCATGGAGGGAGAAAGGAAAAGAGGAAGAAAGGAAGGAAGGGAGGAAAGGAAGGACGCGGCCAGCTGCATGACTGTCCATGACAAGTTAACGGTTACTAACGGTTACCAACGGTTACTAATGGTTACGACCCGACGCCCAGCGCAGACTCCACGTTGTTTATTATCAACACATTTCAGTCGTATCCTCTTCAAAGTTGAAGGGAGGGAGGAAGGAAGAAGGAAGGGAGGAAGTAAGGAAGGGAGGAAGGAAGGGAGGGAGGAAGGAAGGAAGGAAGGAAGGAAGGGATGAAGGAAAGGAAGGTAGGAGGGAGGGAGAGAGAAAGGAAAAGAGGAAGAAGGAAGGAAATGAGGAAGGAAGGAAGGAAGGAATGAAGGAAAGGAAGGTAGGAGGGAGGGAGAGAGAAATGAGAAGAGGCATGGAGGGAGAAAGGAAGGAAGGGAGGGAGGAAGGAAGGAAGGAAGGAAGGGATGAAGGAAAGGAAGGTAGGAGGGAGGGAGAGAGAAAGGAGAAGAGGCATGGATGGAGAAAGGAAAAGAGGAAGAAAGGAAGGAAGGGAGGAAAGGAAGGACGCGGCCAGCTGCATGACCGTCCATGACAAGGTAACGGTTACTAACGGTTACGACCCCACGTTGTTTATTATCAACACATTTCAGTCGTGTCCTCTTCAAACTTTCATCTGTAAAGGCAGGCCATCCTTTTCTCACCTCCTCTTCCTCTCAGGGAGGTTCATCTAAAGGCAGCAGAGCCCCGATTGTCTTCTCCTCCTTTTTTTTTATTCCCACTCTCACTTCTTTTTTTAGTCCTTTCCTGGTTATTTTTAGGAAGCAGGCGAATGTTGATAGAGAGATGGTTAATCGACATGGCAACAGTGGCACACCTGAGAGACCTGAGTTTCTTTCTTTCTTTTTTTCTTTCTTTTTTCTTTCTTTTTTTCTTTCTTTTTTCTTTTTTCTTTTTTCCTTTCTTTCTTTCTTACTTTTTCTTTTTTCTTTCCTTCTTTCTTACTTTCTTTCTTTCTTTCTTTTTCTTTTTTCTCTCGTTCTTTCTTTCACTGTCATCCTTTTCTTTCGTTCTTTCTTTCTTTCTTTCTTTCATTTGTTCTTTCTTTCTTTCTTTTATTTGTTCTTTCTTTCTTTCTTTCTTTTTTTCTTTCTTTCTATGGACACTTCTCACCCTCAACGGTTGCCATCTTCATTATGAAAGAGGAAGAAAGAAAGAAAGAAAGGAAGAAATATCAGTAAAGGATGAAAACAAAGAAAGAAAGACAGATCGGATGAAAAAGAAAGAAATCTTTTTCTTTCTTTCTTCCTTTCTTTCTTTCTTTCAGTTTAGTTACTTTCTTTTTCTTTTTCATTCTTTTAGTGTTGGTAGTTTTCTGATCGACAGTCTCATGTCTTCACCTGATGTTTTATGAACTATTGATTTTCATTTATTTATTTTTACTTTGAGGATCCACCCCCCCAACCCCCCTCTCCTCCTCTCCTCCTCCTCCTCCTCCTCTTCTTTCCTCCTCCTCTTTTTAAAAACTGCAACCTTGCTACAGTGTGAGACGTTGCTTTGCTGAAAGTCTAAATTTGATCTGACTTGGGTTTTCGGTCTGGTCACACAAGCCCTCCCATCCCTCCCTACACTTACCCCCCCTCCTACCCCTCCCTACCCCCTCCCACCCCTCCGTCACCTCCATCGTGGCAAACTCCCACCACCTTAAACCCACCGACAGCAGCACACGTTGCCTCATGTTGCCTCATATTTTAAGTGTCTGAATCGGGAATTTCATTTGAACAATTCCATTCTGATAAATCCCTTTAAAAGTCGCTCCGCCTCACAAGGTTGAACCCTTTATTTATTTATTTTTTTGGGGGGGGGTTATATTATTTGGGTGGGGGGAGGAGGGGGGTACAGGGAGAAGAGAGGGAAGTGGTGGTGGGGGGGGGGGCTCTGTCTGACATGCTCAGCTGTGCCTGTAAATATAAGCATTTTCATTATAGACTGCACTGAAGCATGGTGGGGCTCGCCGCACATCCACATGCTGGTCGAGAAAAAAGGAGGGAAGGGAGGGAGGGAGGGAGGGAGGGAGGGATTAGGAGGCGGAGGAGGAGGGCAAGGGAGCAGGGGCTAAGGTGGAAGAACACACACTTAATCTAATGCCAAAAGCCCCCCAGTTTCTATAATTTTTTTTTGTCCCAGCAGACTCACATACACACACACACACACACACACACACACACACACACACACACACACACACACACACATTCATATATGCACACATGCACTTCTGCTGAAGCACAGAACATAGAAACCAGTTGCTGCTCAGTCGAAATAATAGCACAGTGGCAGGGCAAAGGAAAGAGGGGGAGGAGGGGGAGAGAGAGAGAGGGAGAGAGAGAGAAGGAGGGAGAGAGAGAGAATGATGGAAGGAGAGAAAGAGATGGAGAGAGAGAGAGGGAGAGAGAGAATGATGGAAGGAGAGAGAGAGAGAATGATGGAAGGAGAGAGAGAGAGAATGATGGGAAGAGAGAGAGAGAGAGAGGGAGAGAGAGAGAAGGAGGAGTGGGAGAGAGAGGGTGAGGGAGGGAGAGAGGGAGAGGGAGGGGGAGATGGTAGGGGAGAAAGAGAGGGTGAGAGAGAGAGAGAGAGAGAGAATGATGGAAGGAGAGAGGGTGAGAGAGGGAGCGAGAGAGGGAGTTAGAGAGAAAGGGGGGAGAGAGAGAATGATGGAAGGAGAGAGAGAGAGAGAATGATGGAAGAAGAGAGAGAGAGAATGATGGAAGGAGGGAGAGGGGGGAGAGAGAGAGAATGATGAAGGAGAGAAAGATGGAGAGAGAGAGATAATGATGGAAGGAGAGAGAGAGAGAGAGAATGATGGAAGGA
>JAJDFG010001712.1:0-20000 GCA_021039105.1 Scomber colias
CTGTTTCTCTGTTATGGGGTTTTTCTTTTTTCTTTTCTTTTTTTTTAACCCTCGTGTTGTCCTCAGGTCAAGGAAGGACAGAAAGAAGGACAGGAGGAAGGAAGGAAAGGAGTAAGGATGAAAAGATGAAGGAATTTAGGAGAGAAGGAAGGAAGGAAGGAAAGTAGTAAGGACGAAAAGAGGAATGAATTTAGGAGAGATGGAACGAAGGAAGGAGGGAGGGAGGGAGGGAGGGAGGGAGGAAAGGACGAAGGAAGGAAGGAAGGAAGGAAGGAAAGAAGGAAGGAAGGAAGGAAGGAAGGAAAGTAGTAAGGACGAAAAGAGGAATGAATTTAGGAGAGATGGAACGAAGGAAGGAGGGAGGGAGGGAGGGAGGGAGGGAGGGAGGAAAGGACGAAGGAAGGAAGGAAGGAAGGAAAGGAGTAAGGAGGGAGGGAGGGAGGAAAGGAGGAAGGAAAGAAGGATGGAAGGAGGAGGGAGCAAAGAAAGAAGGGTGGAGGGGAATAAGGAA
This sequence comes from Scomber colias, assembly GCA_021039105.1. Taxonomy (NCBI): domain Eukaryota; kingdom Metazoa; phylum Chordata; class Actinopteri; order Scombriformes; family Scombridae; genus Scomber; species Scomber colias. The sequence continues at coordinate 512 of JAJDFG010001712.1, forward strand.
GGAAAAATGAAAGAAAGAGGGAAGAAGGAAAGAAGGAACAGTCAAAAGAGAGATGGTCAATTTGACCCGGGAGGACGACACAAGGGCAGCACATTTCTCTGTTATGGGTTATTATTATTTTTTTTTTAACTGTTTTTCCCTCTTTCCCTCTTTCCCTCTTTCCCTCTTTCTCTCTTTCCTTCTTTCCTTCTTTGCTCACCTGTTTTTGTCAGTTTATTGTGTCTCGAGGCAGAAAGCATGAAACCGACATAAGACAGTAAAAAATGATCAGACAGGTCAAAAACACAGCTGACTGCCAATAACACTAAAAGGAGAGTCTGAAGGTTTATTTTAATACCAAAAGGAAGAATGTTGTCTTAGTTTATATCTTATTATCAGTTAATAAAATGAATTAAAGTGTTTTTTATGCTCTAAACAGATATTTAAATCTTATTTCTGAGTTTTAGTTTATTTATTTCAGTCATTAAACTCTAAATATAGGCTATACTTATACATTAGAGGCTCCACCATACTATATTATTGTGATTTTAAATATGTTGCTACTTATTGCAATTCATTACCTTTTCCATCCATCCATCCATCCTCTTCCTCTTATCCTGGTCGGGTCGCGGGGGCAGCAGCCTAAGCAGGAAGCCCAGACTTCCCTCTCCCCAGCCACTTCGTCCAGCTCTTCCCGGGGGATCCCGAGGCGTTCCCAGGCCAGCCGAGAGACATAGTCTCTCCAGCGTGTCCTGGGTCTCCTACCGGTGGGACGGGCCCTGAACACCTCACCAGGGAGGCGTCCGGGAGGCATCCTGACTAGATGCCCGAGCCTCCTCATCTGGCTCCTCTCGATGCGGAGGAGCAGCGGGTCTACTCCGAGCTCCCTCCGGATAACTGAGCTTCTCACCCTATCTCTAAGGGAGAGCCCATTATCATTCATCATTACCTTTTCTCACCTGCAGATTACATTTTAATTTGCAATTTCTATAATAAAAGGTTGATACTTGGCGTCTGTGTATCGATATAATAATTTCATGCTAAATATCACGATGCTATGAGGTATCGATCCTAGTATACATACAGTAGAGAAGCATATATGTCCTTCATCTCCATTAGAAACCATGTCAAGCCAAAAGGGAAAAATAAAAGTAAAAATAGACACCATTAGTCATTCAATAGATTCCAATGTACAAAACAAACACATCAGAGTTAAATGTCAAATTACAACTGATATTTAATTTTAAGAAGGGTTAACTCACAGTTAGAAGACAGGAGGACACGATACTAAATACAACTTATTGTTCAGCTACCAGTTTAATAACCGACTGCGTGTTAGCCAGGTGGGGAGCTCTGGTCCTCTGAAATGAGGCCAACCAGGAAGTAACTTAGAGCTGCATTCTATCAAAAGGCCACCAGGGGGCGACCGTCTCTATACAAGTCAATGGAGAATTCACCAACTTCTCACTTGATTTCTAACCTCAGTAAACGTTTTCAAAATGTGTTTATGGTCTCAATCGCTAGTTTAAAGCCTTCTTCAATGCAGTATGATGTTCATTTGGGACATTTTGGCCTCCCTGATTTTATATGTGATGATTAAAGCAGGGTTTCGGGCTTCCGAGCAGCAGTCCACAAACCAATGGGTGACGTCACGGATGTTACGTCTGTTTCTTTTATACAGTCTATGGTGTTAGCTCAGTAATGCTAAATGCTAAAAACAACAGAGAGTTTTCTGTGATCTTATTATCCAGATAGCGAAAAAGCAAATAATACAGTTAGAAGACAGATAGCTTATTTGTAGCTAATGTTTAGCCATTAATTCACCAGCTTCTTCTAGGAAGGGAGGAAGGAAGGAAAGAAGGAAGGAAGGAAGGAAGGAAAGAAGGAAGGAAGGACGGACGGACAGACGGACGGACAGACGGAAGGAAGGACAGAAGGAACGACGGAAGGAAGGAAAGTAATGGGGAGGAAAGAAAGAGAGAAGGAAGGAAGGAAGGACGGACGGAAGGAAAGACAGAAGGAAGGAAGGAAGGAAGCTGTAAAGGCTAGAGTCAAACTAATGTTTAAATGTATTTCCTGGAAACAGATCCTCTAGTCATTGGCCTGAAGACTTTTCACTAAGAAACTTCTTTGGAAATCATTTGGAAATTATAAACCTGTAAAAAAAAAAAAAACTTTATCTGTCATTTATTTAAACTCCGTTATATTTATGGATGTTTAGTGTAATTCTAACCTTTGAATTCGATGCTGATTAGGTGGTGAAGTGAATTATGCCGCTGTGAAAGCTTTTTTTCCCACCGTGAAATCTGGTCATCATTAAAATGCATGTTAACCACTGTAACCACTCAGCTGACCACAGCCTCAAACCCCCACAACACAACCTCCTACAAGACATCTCTCAGCCCCGAAGAGGAGTTCCCCTTTAAATCTGTAGCTCCATATTAATCTTTTCTTCAGTCTTAATGTTTTCGCTGCCCGTTTCTAAGCAAACACACAAACACAAACCGAACCGTCATCCAAGAGATCTGAGACAAACAGAACCTCCAGAGACCCCGAGAAACCACATCATTGTTCAGACGTTAACATGCAACACAATCTGGAGACATTAGCGGAGAGAAATCAGCAGGAATTCAAACAGAAACACAGTAACAGCAGGAAGAGGAAATAGTGGCTGCTGCTCAGGCCAAATGGTTTTCTCTCAGGACTTCTGTTTTCATTCCAGACTCTCTTTTCTCTTCGTGGAGCCGTGATTCTGTTTCATGCAGCAGCTTTTGAGTAAACGCTGACCGCAGATGTGCTGTGTTGTAATTATTCCAGCAGAGGTTGGCTGCAGATGGTTGATAATTGGCATCGATATCTGGTCCAGATCCTGAATCCCAGCAGCTGTCTGAAGTTGACCACATGTTTATGTTGCAGCGGAGAACAGACGTGTGATTGCAGAGTGAAACCTGTGACTCTTGTTGAAAGGTAGGTGTGGACGGACAGATGAGAGCTGACACAGATCTCACTGCTGATAGAGATTAGAAGAAGAACCGACGCCAATTCATTCAACGCGACTTCAATAGCCGACGGACCGATCGGAGCACGCGCTAACTTTATCGCCTTAGTGTTTAATATTTACAACCAGGGATGATACACAGGTAAACTGAAGCTGTACCTCAGTTATCATAGATAGTCAGTTACAGATCCTTAACCTCCTGAGACCTGAGCTTCTGCATTTCTAATCTCTCCTAGATATTTAGCACCTGAGAAGTACAAAAACGAAGCATTGTCTTTTAACAGGAAGTCGTTTTTGAAAAAATAAAGCCCTCATATGGAGACAATGGATTTATTTTACAGTATAACACAATGAATTCACCAGAGTATAAATGTATTTCCTTACATTCACACCAAGAATAATAATAAAATCCTAATGTCCTCAATTGAGCACTTCCTCTTTAGCGGTGTCGTAGCTTGTCGCTATTGCTAACATTAGTCAAATTTATACAGCATATCAAACTTAAAACCAGGTGGGGAGTTCCAGTCCTCTGAAATGAGGCCAACCAGGAAGTAACTTAGAGCTGCATTCTATCAAAAGGCCACCAGGGGGCGACCGTCTCTATACAAGTCAATGGAGAATTCACCAACTTCTCACTTGATTTCTAACCTCAGTAAACGTTTTCAAAATGTGTTTATGGTCTCAATCGCTAGTTTAAAGCCTTCTTCAATGCAGTATGATGTTCATTTGGGACATTTTAGCCTCCCTGATTTTATATGTGACGATAAAGCAGGGTATGCATTAGGGGGCGGGGCTACGTCCTGATTGACAGGTTGATTGCCCAATGTCCTCGAGATCCAGCCCTCGTAACCATAGCAACCTCCCTGCTCCGCCCATGGCTCCGCCTCATGCCCATATAAGTAGAATCCGTGTTTTTATTTTTCCCAGCATGCAACTGAAATGTTCAAGATGGCGCTGCCTAGATTAGAAACTATTGGCTTCCGAGCAGCAGTCCACAAACCAATGGGTGACGTCACGGATGTTACGTCCATTTCTTTTATACAGTCTGTGGTTCAAACGTAACATTTTGGTCAGTAACTAATAAACCTCCATAAATCCACTTTGACACCAGAGAAAAAAAAGAGTACCATCACAGTTTTAAGAACTGCTGCCCAAAAGCTGCTGAAGAAAACAGTTATTCTCTGTCAGACACATTTTTACACAAGATTTGTTCATATTTGGTCAAACAGTCTCCGTTAAGAGTAATTTAATAATAATAATACTGCTGAATTTGCAGCACTGACAGTTTCTGGTTTGATGACACGGATGCCCGGCTAAGACAGCGAAGACATGCTACAAAAAACATTTTACCCAAAAGAACACTTCTTTATAATCACCAACATTTTGCTCAGTAACAAAGGCAAGGCAAGGCAGTTTTATTTATATAGCGCATTTCATACACAATGGCAACTCAATGTGCTTTACATAAAACAGAAAAACATGTAATTTGAGAAACTTAAAACATACAATTAACCCCCCCACCCCCAACCCTAGCCCCCCATAATAAAAAACAAAGTACAGAAAAATAGAAAGACTAATTAATAAACCTCCATCATTCCACTTTGACACCAGAGAAAGAAAAAAAAGAGTACCATCACATGTTTAAGTACTGCAGAATAAAAGCTGCAGAAGAAAACTGTTATTCTCTTTCAGACACATTTAAACACCAGATTTGTTCATATTTGGTCAAACAGTCTCCGTTAAGAGTCGTGTGAATTAGCTCCTGCCTGCAACACGATGACAGATGACTGTGATACTGAAGACAGACAGGTTTATGGAGGTTTATGGAGGATTGTGGAGGTTTATTGTTGAAGCACATGAGACAGTTTTAAGGAGGCGTGTTGGACAGGTGGTCACTGCTGTAGTGTCTGTTGAGAGCAGACAGATGCTGACCTTCAGGGCCATCTTCCATCCAGACCAGTTTCCAACAGGAAATACCTCAGCGTGGTCAGAGAGACCGAGCAGACAGCTTCAGACTCACACTGTGACTCACTGGATTTCATTCTGCAGACGAAACATGTTGAGAACGAGCCGCTGAGCTCAAGTTATTTTGTTCCTTCGCTCATTTTAAACAGGATGAAAGACAAAGACAGAAAACACGAGAGGGTACACTCAGGAAATGTGCGAGAAATTAAGCAAATACGAAATCGTGATCTCCAGAGATTTATGTCTAATCCTGAACTTAAAAATTCAGGATTAAAGAAATTTCTGTGTGTGCTTTTCTGCTTCTTAAATGAATACTTCACTGACATTTGGGTCGCAGATTCTGCAACAAACAATTATTTTCAGAATTAATTAACTATATATATCTTATTGCCATATTTTCTCAAAAAATGGATAAAACCTTTGGTGTAAAAAATGTCCATCACAGTTTACAGACTCCAGAGTAATGTCTACAGATGTCTTCTTTTCTGAACACCTTAAACTGACCTCTTCCTCACTCCTAGCTGCTGTCAATCAAACACAGACACCTACACGCCTCCTCCAGCTGCTGTCAATCAAACACAGACACCGACATGCCCCTCCCCTCCAGCTGCTGTCAATCAAACACAGACACCGACACGCCTCCTCCAGCTGCTGTCAATCAAACACAGACACCGACACGCCTCCTCCAGCTGCTGTCAATCAAACACAGACACAGACACGCCTCCTCCAGCTGCTGTCAATCAAACACAGACACCGACACGCCTCCTCCCCTTCAGCTGCTGTCAATCAAACACAGACACCGACACGCCTCCTCCAGCTGCTGTCAATCAAACACAGACACCGACACGCCTCCTCCCCTCCAGCTGCTGTCAATCAAACACAGACACCGACACGCCCCTCCCCTCCAGCTGCTGTCAATCAAACACAGACACCGACACGCCTCCTCCAGCTGCTGTCAATCAAACACAGACACCGACACGCCCCTCCCCTTCAGCTGCTGTCAATCAAACACAGACACCGACACACCTCCTCCAGCTGCTGTCAATCAAACACAGACACCGACACGCCTCCTCCAGCTGCTGTCAATCAAACACAGACACCGACACGTCCCTGTACAAGTCAAATAGGAAAAACCATAAGACAACACAATAAAGACACAAAGATCAGTTTAAAAGACAAACTAGTTTTCATTCAAGGGCCACATACAGCCCAATTTGATCTCATGTGGGCCGGATCACTAAAAGGAAGGAAGGACGGAAGGAAAAGAAGGAGGAGAAGGAGGAGAAGGAAGAGAATACAGGAAGGAAAGATGGAAGGAAGAAAGGGAGGAAGGACAGATGGAAGAAAGAGAAGACAAGAAGTGAGGAAGGAAGGGAAGACAGATGAAAGGAAAGAAGGAAGGAAGGATGGAAGAGAAGACAGGGAGGAAGAAAGGTAGGAAGGATAGACTGAAGGAAGGAAGGAAGGAAGGAAGGAAGGAAAAGAAGACAAGGAGGAAGGGAGGAAGAAAGGTAGGAAGGACAGACGGAAGGAAGGAAAAGAGGACCAAAAACAGGCCAACCCCCCCCCCCCCCCCTCATCATCATCTATACACCGTCTCCTCTCATACTCCATAAACCAGGGGTGTCAAACATGCGGCCCGTGGGCCAGAACCGGCCCGCCGAGGCGTCCAATCCGGCCCACTTTCCTTCCTGTCTTCTTTTCCTTCCTATACCCTCCTGTCATCTGTCCTTCTTTCCTTCCTCCCTTTCTTACTTCTGTCCTTCTTTGTTTCCTTCCATCCACCTTTCCTTCATTTTCTTTTCCTTCCTTCCTTCCTTGCTTCTTTGCTTTCTTGTCTTCTTTCCTTCTTTGTTTCCTTCCCTTCATCCTTCCTTCCTTCCATCTTTCCTTCATCTTCTTTTCCTTTACTTCCTTCCTTCCTTTCTTGTCTTCTTTTCCTTTCTTCCTTTCCTTCCTAATACATTTTCCTTCCTTCCTTCCTCCCTTCCTTTTGTCTTTCCTTCCCTCCTTCCTAATCCCTTTTCCTTTTTTTCTTCCTTCCTTCCTCCCTTCCATCTTTTTAATGATCCGGCCCACATGAGATCAAATTTGGCTGTATGTGGCCCTTGAATGAAAATGAGTTTGACACCTCTGCCATAAACCTTTCGATTTTCCAACCGTGACTTCAGTGACTTCAGATCGTCCTCGGCATCAGTCACCTTCTGTTTCCTGTCATGACATCATGGAAAGAGGAAACGCCGGCCGGTTGTCTGATGGATGTCTGAGACTGAGCGTCGTCATCGGTGTTTTCTCTGGGAGGTCCAGTCATCCTCGCGCTGCTGAGTAATCCAGAGACCCGCCGAGGGAGGAGCGGCCCAAAGGGTTTCTGGGAAAGCGAGCGAGCTGTTTGAAGAGTCAGTTCAGAGGAAAAACCTGAGAGCTGCTGATCGACTGTGAAGCGCTGCAGGTCACGATATTTAATTTACAGCTGATCAACTGATAGAAACGACTGATATAACAACTAATGAGTAAAATAACATAAATAACCTGCAATTAATGACATGAATAAGAACAAAATCAATCAATCAATAAATACTAAATAACTTAAAATAACAAATAACTTAAATAAATAAATATGCAATATAAAATATGCAGTAATTGTAACTATTATTATAAATATAATTATACATATAAATAACTAAATAAATAAAAAAAACATAATAAATGAATGCAAGGCAAATGAGTAAATATGGAAAATAAATTAACAGAAAAAATAAAATACATTTAATAACAGAAATATACTAAAAAATACTCAAAAATAAGAATATAATAAATGAAAATAATAAGATACCTCACTAACACTAAATCCTGCTTTGTAGTGCAGACCTGAAGAACACACACAATAAAATATGCAGCAATTATAACCATTATTATAAATATAATTATACATATAAAACATAATAAATAAATGCAAGGCAAATGAATAAATATGGAAAATACATTAACAGAAAAATAAAATACATTTAATAACAAAGAGACTAGATACTAATATTCAAAAATAAGAATATAATAAATGAAAAAATAAAATAAAAATGAAAATAATAATATATAATATAATAATAATATATTAAAGAAACCTCAGTAAGACCAAATCCTGCTTTGTAGTGCAGACCTGAAGAACACACACACACACACACACACACACACACACACACATGACCTTAAACTGATCATGAATGGATTTAACAGATATTTAAATTTACAGATTAATGTGCATGTTGAAGGACTGTAGGACATGTAGGACTGAACATCTACTTACTTTATTAATTACAGGGCTTTTAGAATGATGTTTACTTATTCTTATCTTCATTAATTCATCATTAAGGCTAAATTAAATCTTCATTAAAGGTTTTTTTTAAAGTGTTTTAATCCAGATAAACACTCAAACAGCTGATCCCGGCCTTGCCTGCAGTGTGAGCGTCCGTCCATCGGGGGGCGACATGCTGAGGTGAGTCTGAGCTCAGATGAAATTACATAATTCTTGGAAAGTTTTGTTCAGTGGTGGTGTGGAAAAATTAATTGTGGCTCCCTCAGCGAGCGGTTATTTTAAGACACGCTCAATCAGAGGAGAGGTGAGACAAACATCACGGCTTCTTTCTCTTCTCTTTCTCTTTTTTTCCCCCTCTCTTTGTGGATCGAATGTGCTTCACTCTTCAGGAGGAAATGTTTCACAGTCTTTTCAACGACGCCAGATCTGTGAAATAGAAGAAGTGATGTGTCGTCTGCCAGACTGTCAGTTTTTACAGTCTGGACTGGAAGCGCTTTACAATGAAATACGCCCACATGAGTGAATGCTGCATGAATCCCATCCAGAGAACTCTGCTTCACTGAACAACACAAACAGGCTGAAAGGCTGCGTCCATACTGTTCAGAGGGTTTTAAGACTTTTATAAATAATTTTACACTTGAAACACAAGATATGACCAAACACAGTGTGTGTGTGTGTGTGTGTGTGAGTTTGTGTGTGTGTGTGTGTGTGTGTGTGTGTGTGTGTGTGTGTGTGTGGAAATAAAAGTTTGTCAGAGATTCACGGATTTCCACCCTCAGAAAAAACACATGTAGTTCTGTAAAGTCTGATAAATGTTATATATTTATACTTTACTGTAGTACAGTTTGAGGTACTAGTACTTTAATATAACAAGCTTTTAAAATACAACACATTGTTAAAGGTGAAACCAGTCAGCAGTGTGTAGTCGGCTCACATTTCAGATGTCTATGAGTTGTTAACAGCTCCACCAAATACTGATTCTTCCCTCTAAACTTCTCACATGCTTTCATTTCAATAAATGTTCAAATGATCCAATATTTCAGCAACAATCAAAGATTAGAGAAAAAGTCCAAAAACTGAAAACACATTTGTGGATCAGAACTTTGTTTTTTCTTCTTTCATTAATCATCTCAGCAGCCCTCACATTTATCTGCTGACCCCTTGGAGGGGCCCCACCCCTAGGTTGGGAACTACTGGACTAAACTAGCTAACTGTATATAAAGTAGTGTAAACTAGCTAACTGTACATAAAGTAGTATAAACTAGCTAACTGTATATAAAGTAGTATAAACTAGCTAACTGTATATAAAGTAGTGTAAACTAGCTAACTGTATATAAAGTAGTATAAACTAGCTAACTGTATATAAAGTAGTATAAACTAGCTAACTGTATATAAAGTAGTATAAACTAGCTAACTGTATATAAAGTAGTATAAACTAGCTAACTGTATATAAAGTAGTGTAGACTAGCTAACTGTATATAAAGTAGTATAAACTAGCTAACTGTATATAAAGTAGTATAAACTAGCTAACTGTATATAAAGTAGTATAAACTAGCTAACTGTATATAAAGTAGCGTAAACTAGCTAACTGTATATAAAGTAGTATAAACTAGCTAACTGTATATAAAGTAGCGTAAACTAGCTAACTGTATATAAAGTAGTGTAAACTAGCTAACTGTATATAAAGTAGTGTAAACTAGCTAACTGTATATAAAGTAGTGTAAACTAGCTAACTGTATATAAAGTAGTATAAACTAGCTAACTGTATATAAAGTAGTATAAACTAGCTAACTGTATATAAAGTAGCGTAAACTAGCTAACTGTATATAAAGTAGTATAAACTAGCTAACTGTATATAAAGTAGCGTAAACTAGCTAACTGTATACAAAGTAGTGTAAACTAGCTAACTGTATATAAAGTAGCGTAAACTAGCTAACTGTATATAAAGTAGTGTAAACTAGCTAACTGTATATAAAGTAGTATAAACTAACTAACTGTATATAAAGTAGTATAAACTAGCTAACTGTATATAAAGTAGTATAAACTAGCTAACTGTATATAAAGTAGTATAAACTAGCTAACTGTATATAAAGTAGTATAAACTAGCTAACTGTATATAAAGTAGTATAAACTAGCTAACCACCTCCAGCAGCTACAGCAGTAACATGTTAGTAGCTAGCTGCCAGCTTGGCAACGCTGAAGGGAATTTTTGATGTGACCAAAATGTTAACGTTAACTGAAAAAACAGTGAAACAGCAACGTAAACGTCTGATCTGTGTGTCTGGGTTACATTACATAACCAATGTTGTCGCTGTGGTAGCCACACCCTAAAACATCCCCTGCTTTACTGTTTATTTTACTCTAAACGGACCATAACTTACTAAATGAACATGATGCTGTGTAGAAGAAGACTGGAAACTGATGATTGAGAGCATAAACTCATTAGGAAACTGTTTACTGAGGAAATAAATCAAATGAAAATTAGGTTCAGTTGCTCATAGACTTTTATACAAACTGACTTATTTTTGGAGCCAGTGGCGTCGCCCCCTGCTGGCCAATAGAGAGAGTTCAGGGAGTTTTGTTGCAGTTTTTTTTACATTGCTGTTTTTTGCTGGTTTGGTCCTTGTGGATCTGAGTGCTGCTGCTACACAATCTGCTACTATTTTAATATTTGGTCACTTAATTAAGCAAAAATCTTCTGTTCTGCTGCCAAATGTGAAGACTTGCTGGTTTATTTACTTTTCTGTGATTGTAAACTGACTGGTTTTTGGGGTTCTGGGGTTTAAAACATCTGCAGATGGAAACATGTGATGCATCAAACAACTGATCAGTTAAATAAGAAAATTATTGGCAGATGAATCAGTAACAAAAAATAATGATTTGTTGCAGCTCTAGACTGATTTCTAGAAGTACACACCATAATCTCCCACAACTGTAGGCAGTGGAGTTGCATTGTGGGTAATGTAGGCACCACAGGATGATCCTTTTTCAAATGTTGCAGTTATCAGTGGAAATGATTAGAAATAAAAGCTTGTTGGACACCTCCACCACCGTCAGCCTCCACACCTCCACCGTCAGCCTCCACACCTCCTCCGTCAGAGTCCACACCTCCATCACCAGCCTCTACACCTCCACCGTCAGCCTCCACACCTCCACCAGCACCAGCCTCCACACCTCCACCACCACCAGCCTCCACACCTCCACACCTCCACCGTCGGCCTCCACACCTCCACCAGCACCAGCCTCCACACCTCCACCACCACCAGCCTCCACACCTCCACCGTCAGCCTCCACACCTCTACCGTCAGCCTCCACACCTCCACCTCCACCTCCACCACCAGCCTCCACACCTCCACCGTCAGCCTCCACACCTACACCTCCACTGACAGCCAGCACACCTCCACCACCAGCCTCCACACCTCCACCGTCAGCCTCCACACCTACACCTCCACCAACAGCCAGCACACCTCCACCACCGTCAGCCTCCACACCTCCACCACCAGCCTCCACACCTCCACCACCAGCCTCCACACAACCACCACCGTCAGCCTCCACACCTCCACCACCAGCCTCCACACCTCCACCACCAGCCTCCACACCTCCACCACTGTCAGCCTCCACACCTCCACCACTGTCAGCCTCCACACCTCCACCACCAGCCTCCACACCTCCACCGTCAGCCTCCACACCTCCACCGTCAGCCTCCACACCTCCACCACCAGCCTCCACACCTTCACCGCCAGCCTCCACACTTCCACCACCGTCATCCTCCACACCTCCACCGTCAGCCTCCCCACCTCCACCACCAGCCTCCACACCTCCACCATCAGCCTCCACACCTCCACCGTCAGCCTCCACACCTCCACCAGCACCAGCCTCCACACCTCCACCGTCAGCCTCCACACCTCCACCACCAGCCTCCACACCTCCACCACCAGCCTCCACACCTCCACCACCGTCAGCCTCCACACCTCCACCACCAGCCTCCACACAACCACCACCGTCAGCCTCCACACCTCCATCACCAGCCTCCACACCTCCATCACCAGCCTCCACACCTCCACCACCAGCCTCCACACCTCCACCATCAGCCTCCACACCTCCACCACCAGCCTCCACACCTCCACCGTCAGCCTCCACACCTCCACCACCAGCCTCCACACCTCCACCGTCAGCCTCCACACCTACACCTCCACCACCAGCCTCCACACCTCCACCGCCAGCCTCCACACCTCCACCACCAGCCTGCAGGGGGAGGAGCAGGAGGTCAGGTGTCCAGGTGATTGATGCTCTGCTCCATGTTTTTGGAGACTCATTATCCGTATGTGCATCAAAAAAAAAAGGTTAAAAAAAGAGTAAAATCTTCTTCAGCGGCTCCAAGAGGCGACAGTGTTCATTACAACCTGATGATTTATTAGTTGTGCAGCTAAAAATATAAAGTTTCTAGTAAATAAAGATGCTGAATAAATAACTGGATGTGCAGAATAAGTTTAAAGTGGAATCAAACTGAATTAATCAGGTAAAGTTGAGTAAATGTTCTCACATTCCAGCTCTGATGTTCTGGAAGATAAAACTACAAACTATCATCAACACTGCTCCGGTTGCCACGGTGACTTCATGCAAATGAACTCGTTCCCTCGTGTTGTGAAACAAACATCCATTTGATCGTCTCCTCCCACTGCGGTTCACTGACAGACACCCAAAACACCCAAAACACCCAAAACAGGCATTACAGCATGCAAAGAGAATTCTGTGCTGGGATTGGTCTATGGGACGGACAGGTATTGGCTGTGTGACGCGTTGAGACCACACTGTCTGTGTGTCTGTGTGTGTGTGTGTGTGTGTGTGTGTGTGTGTGTGTGTGAGGCCTCGGGCAGAGCTTTAATGACACTGTTGCCAGTAAAGAAGCTTTCATGTGGTGCATACCTGTCTCTGTCTGCAGGTTGAAGGCTCACTCACAGAAGTAATACATTAATATTTAAGTGATGCTGCAAAGCACATGCAACTGTTGTTCTTCTGCATCTTTTCCTTTGTTTTATTTTATTCTTCCACCAAACATTCAGCGTGATGCTCGTCCTGCAGCAACGTAAAGGTGTGAGATTCAGCCTCTGCATTTAACCCATGTTAAGTGTTAAGTGTTAGGTATTGTCGATAGCCACTGTGCTGCACCAACTCCAGGTCTATGTCAGGAGAATTAACTTCACATTGTTTTTGACAATGGGAGGAAACCATGCAAACTCAGAAAGACCCAAAGACCTTTGAAGTTCTTCTTCTTGCTGTGGCAACAACACTGACGGCTGATCTAATGCAAAGTTTTCATATAATTAGTCTTTAAAAGGCCTTTGTCTTGTTATTGTGGTTTGTTCTGATATGAATGATGATGTTCATGATTAAACGGTGACGTCATCCAGCTGTGACCAAACTGTGCCTCATGTTCCATAAACAGACAATTACTGAGGATTTTAGAGGCAGTGCGACTGCACATGAATCTAATGAGAAGATGGAAGTAAACATCAACCTGAGTTATGACGAGCTGCTTCTCAGATATCTAACGCTCATTTGTTCCATAGTTTTGGGGAATAATTGCATCCCTGATTTTCTAAATGCAAGTTAACTTATAAATATAATACATCATATCAATTATAAATCCAGCCTGTAGGATTTATGTATGCGCTCTCCTCTGTCCGTCAGTCAGTCCTGTAAATGATGAATTATAAGTGGAGGAAGACAGTGACTGACCACAGACGCACCGCCGCAGACCAAAATGACAGAGGTCATAAAAAGCCTCCATGTCAGCCGGAGCCGCTACACACCAGTAAATGACTCAACTCTTTATGTCTGTTTCCAGCGGAGCTCCACTCTGCTCAGCTTGCCACAGGTTTTACTGCTGTCTTATTGAATGCAGAGGAATAACAGACGCTGGTGTTAAGAGCTGCTGGATGAAGGAAGTGATAAACCAACAGGAGGACAGATCTGTTAGAGCATAAAAAGAAATCCTCATAACTACTATCTTATTAAATCTATTAACTATTCATTTCACTAAAACACATGGACATAGATACGGAGATAATCTGACCCAGAACAGCCTCAATGGACAAACATTAGTAGCAGCTATACTAAATATAACATTTAACCTTTGTGTCGGCCTCCCGGGTCAAATTGACCCCGTCTGTTTTGACTGTTCCTTCCGTCTGTCCTTCCTCCCTCCTTCTCTCTTTCCTCCCTTCCTTCTTTCCTTCCTCTATCCCCCTTTCTTCCTTCCTTTTGTCCTTCCTTCCTCCCTTAGTCTCTTGAACCCATATCTTAACTCCAACAGGAAGTCGGTCATTTTGATTAGTATTATCGATTTTGCCGCCATTTTTCGCCATTTCCACGCCTCGTACTTTAACGAACTCCTCCAAGAGATTTAATCAGACCGACTTCAAATTTACTCAGCGTCATCTTAAAACCTTGCAGATGAAAACTGATCAAAATCTTTCACCTCCTTTATACCTGGGGGGCGTGGCGGTGCGGCGAATTTTGAGGTTTCGCCATTAAAACAGGAAGTCCTAATAACAGGAAGTCCTTATGAGTCCATCACACATTGTTCAATCTGCACCAGATTCCTCACACATGATGATGATGATGATGATGAGAGTCCCGCCTGTTCATCACTGCTTGCAGCTTTAATCCCATCGTGTTTTCGCTCTTTTAATGCCGTCGTCTTGTTGAGTTTCTTGGAGAATTAGCGCCACCTGCTGTTTCTCTGCTGATACTCACACAGCAGCAGCAGACGGAAACAAACATTTTAATTTTCTTTTAAACCTTTTTCTGGAAATTCAGTTACATTTTAAGCAGCGTTTGGATGGAAACTTGACTGCAGACGTTCTATGAAGCAGATAGTTTGAAACCTAAAGAGTCTGAGCTACATAAAGAGCGTTATAGTCGAGTCTCTCTGTGTGAATAATGCTTTTTAAACAGAGCGTCCACATCGCAGTAAGAGAAGCTCTGTGCAGTTTCTGTTGGCTCGGCTGCACATCAGTAGAAGTGTGGGTGGTTTCTGCTCACACAGAGACTCTGTCAGTCCAACGGGCCACAGAGGCCAAACACACACACACATATACACACATATACACACACACACACACACACACACACACACAGAAAAACACACACACACTCACTGCCAGCTACACCTGAGAGCCAATCACACGACACAACAGCAGATTAAAGCTCTGGACTGAAACCGACGAGCACACACACACACACACACACACACACATATACATATACACATATACATACATACACACACACACACATATACATACACACATATATACACATTAACACACACACACCCCTACACATACACTTATACACACACACACACATACTCAGAAATACACACACACCTACACACTCACACATACTCAGAAACAAACACACACACACACACACACACACACACACACACACACACACACACACACACACACACATTGTGAAATCTGTTATTAATCTTTTGGAGCTGATTCTAAACTAACAGTGTTTTTCCTGCTTCTCTCTCATCCAATCACGTGCTGGCGGGGGCGGGACCATCAGGAGCAGGTTTTGGTATTTTGCCTGAGGACACTTCCACATGTTCGGGTCAAAACAACAGCTGATTGGAGGACGAGCCGCCCTGCCTCCTGAGCCACACAGACAACCAGTAGAAATGTGTGTTAGCTCATGTTTACTAATGAACGAACAGCTGCACATATTTAGTCATTAACCTCTTAATACACGCCCCTATTTTTTAATGTTTTTAGCCTAAGACATGCCCAAGTTGTGAGCAGCACAGATCCCACATGGTTAGAGACTCAGAGATGTGTGTCTGGTATCAGTGGGTTAGGGTTAGGGTTAAGGAGATGTGTCTGGTATCATCGGGTTAGGGTTAGGGAGATGTGTCTGGTATCATTGGGTTAGGGTTAGAGAGATGTGTCTGGTATCAGTGGGTTAGGGTTAGGGTTAGGGAGATGTGTCTGGTCTCAGTGGGTTAGGGTTAGAGAGATGTGTCTGGTCTCAGTGGGTTAGGGTTAGGGAGATGTGTCTGGTATCATTGGGTTAGGGTTAGGGAGATGTGTCTGGTATCAGTGGGTTAGGGTTAGGGAGATGTGTCTGGTATCAGTGGGTTAGGGTTAGGGAGATGTGTCTGGTATCAGTGGGTTAGGGTTAGGGAGATGTGTCTGGTATCAGTGGGTTAGGGTTAGGGAAATGTGTCTGGTCTCAGTGGAAAGGAAACTGTGTGATTCTGTGACTTACTGACAAAGAGTGGCAGAGGTTACAGTGATGGGGTTGTTTCCTCGCCCATAGGTTTGCCTATATAATGACATGTGTACAGACATTCAGGGACCTCTCAGCAGGATATAGACACAATGAGGCTACAGCCACAGGTCTTGGCTTCATGCAGTCCTAATCTGGAGTCAAAAGACCAAAAGATGCCTCCTCATCACTCCAGTTCATAAGCAACTCTGCTGCCTCTGCTGCTGTGTATGTCTTTGCCATATGTAGCTATCTATATATTTATTTATAGCTATATATCTATCCATTTATTTATTTAGCTATATATCTATTTATCTATCTATCTATTTATTTATTTAGCTATATATCTATTTATCTATCTATCTACTTATTTAGCTATAAAGATGTCAAGTCGATAATTCAACTCTTTTACCCACCGGGCGCGCGCACCGACAGTGGAGCGCGCCGGTTACGCATACGTCATACACCGACCGTTGGAAACCTCAGACTATTGGCTAAAAGGTTATCAACGTCATTTCACCGAATATTTCCATTGGCTGGAACAGCTGTCAATCAAACCCACGTTGTCATTGTCGTCGGTCACATGTCCTCATTGGCTTTGGAGGCACGTGCTGCCAAATCCTAAACACCGATTGGCTGGTGTGTGGTGTCGTCAGAAGCAGGAGAAGCTCACGGACGTAAACAGGAAGTGACGTAACGGACCGCATATGGTTTGCTCCGTGTGTGTTACGTTACGTGTTGGACTAAATACATGTTGACATATTGAGGAAAGTATTTCGGTTTTATGGAAACGGATTTCATATTTCATCAGAATGGATACTTGGCGAGCTGTACAGAAAGTCCTGAGTCATAAGATGATCGTTGTGGATAAAGGGAAGACTTTGAAGGTATGTAGCATTATAGCTGCTAGCTTACTTCAGCTAAGCGGCTAGCCGAGCTAACCGCTAATACTATTACGGCTGTGAGCAACCATATAAGTCGTGAGTGGTCTTGAATGAATCGGGAGAATCTAAGCTTTCTAACAATGTACGGTATGAATATATATGTTTAAGGGTTGCTGTTTAAAACATTCAGAAGACTGCACGCTGTTCCGTCCCGTAGACGGAACAGCGTGCAGTAAAATTTTCACAAATAAGATGACTAATGAATATAAAACTGAGGCGTAAATATTATTATATGTGGCTCAGTAACACATAAGTAAATACATCCCAGAATATGTTAAAGTAGTTTTAAAAGCAGCACCAGAAAAGGGTTAAATTATGTGGATATTACTGTGTACATTAATGATAAATAGGCATCTACGTGCTTATTTATAATTTGTAAATTGACAGTTTTTGCTGCAGTACGATGGAGTATTAGGGACAGGCACAAGAAAAAGAAGCCAGGCAAAATAAAAAATAAAATAAATAGAGAATGAAAAAAAACATTATTGATATGAAACATTTATCAGTTACACACACTCAGCTGCTGGCAAAGTCAGTAACTTTTTCTTTTTTTATATTTTTTGCCTGGCTTTTTTTTGTGCCTGTTTTTTTTTTGTGCCAGACTTTTTAAAAAAAATGTTGTTGTACTGGATTTTATTTTATTATTATTTTTTTTTTTCTTGTGCTGGATTTTTCTTTTTTTTTCTTTTTTGTGTCGGGCTTTTTAAAAAAAAAATTTTTTTGCCTGTTTTTTTTTTTTTTTTTGCTGGCCTTTGTTTATTTATTAATTCTAATGTGCCGGGCTTTTTTAAAATTGTATTTTTTGCCTTTTTTTTTTCTTGTGCCGGACTTAAAAAAAAAAAAAAAAATTGGCTGTTATTTTTTGTTGTTGTTGTACCGGACTTTTTTGCCTCTTTTTTTTTTTTTTTTTTTTTTCTTGTGCCGGATTTTTTTCTCTTTTTTGCCTGGTCCTGCAAGATTTATATTATATCTTTTAATAACTTTTTAATTCACTTTTTATTTTCTTTTGTTGACCTTTGCAGAGTTTGGGGGGGGGGGGGGGTGTTACCATGATGTAATGCTACGCTTGTGTAATGTCAAAACATAGCATAGAGAATTCAATTTAAAAAAGAACATGTGTTTTATTTTGTAAAGCACAGAGACATTTTAAAACAATCCACACCCCTTCACAATAAGAGTCTTCAGCATGTTTGCCTACCATGTGACCTGCAGTGTGATGTCATCAGGACGCCGCCTTGTTTAACGCCACCAAAGAACCATAAACAGATTTCATTACATCCACTGTGTGCTCCGCTGTAATCCCTAAAACAAGCGGGAACAATACTCCCTCTCTCTGCAGGCTCATCATAAACATCCAGCGTTAGCCTGCAGGATGCGTCCGCCTCCCTGTCATTACGAGCCGCCAACAATGCCCATCATCAGCCCAATCGCTACGCTCCTCTCAAACATCAAAGTCTTCCCGCCCTGACAGCTCAGCAATTACCGGCAGCGTTTGATTCGAGGGTGTGTCTCCTTGACGACAGGAGAAAAAAAGGAGCTTTTCATGGACTCTGACATGCAGGTATGAATCAGAGGTGATGATTAGCTGCTCAGGTGAAAAGCTGCAGGGACTTTATGTTTGGAGAGGCTCCATCATATTTCTGAAATATAAAGTTTTAATGTTTTAATGTTTTAATGTTCCTCAGGGGAAGGAAGGACGGGAGGAAGGAAGGGAATAAGGAGGAAAAGAGGAGAGAAGGAAGGAAAGAAGGAAGGAAGGACGGGAGGAAGGAAGGAAAGAAGGAGGAAGGAAGAAAAGAAGGAAGGAAAGGAGTAAGGAGGAAAAGAGGAAGGAAGGAGGGAAAGATTAAGGAAGGAAAGGAGGAAGGAGGAAAAGAGGAAGGATGGAAGGAAGGAAGGGAGGGAGGGAAAGAAGGAAGGAAAGGAGGAAGGAGGGAAAGATTAAGGAAGGAAAGGAGGAAGGAAGGAAGGAAAGGAGTAAGGAGGAAAAGATTAAGGAAGGAAAGGAGT
>JAJDFG010001712.1:22500-28787 GCA_021039105.1 Scomber colias
GTGTGTGTGTGTGTGTGAGATACCAGCAGAGGAACTTTAACTCTTACATACTTTCAAAATAAAGCACCATATACACATTTCTATTATGCAGACTTTTCCTCATGTGACCTTTCCTTCCTTCCATCCTTTCCTTCCTTCCTTCCACACTTCCTCCATCCTTTCCTTCCTCTTCTTTCATTTCTTCATTTTCTTCCTTCTCTCCTTCCTCCCTCCCTCCCTCCATTCCTTCCTTCCTTCCACACTTCCTCCATCCTTTTCTTCCTTCGTCCCTTCCTTCCTTCCTCCTCCCTCTCCTTCCTTCCTTCCTTCCTTCTTCTTCTCCTCATCCTTTCCTTCCTTCCTTCTTCATTCTTTCCTCCATCTATCCTTCCTTTCTTCTTTCATTTCTTCATTTCTTCCTTCCTCCTTCCTCCCTCCCTTCCTCCCTCCCTCCCTCATTCTTCCTTCCTTCCACACTTCCTCCATCCTTTTCTTCCTTCGTCCCTTCCTTCCTTCCTTCCTTCCTTCCTTCCTTCCTTCCTTCCTTCCTCCTTCCCTCCTTCCTTCTCTTCCACGCTTCCTCCATCCTTTCCTTCCTTCTTTCCTCCCTCATCCCCTTTCCTTCGTTTCCCTCATCCCCTTTTCTCCCTTCCTCTTTTACCTCCCTCCCTCCTTCTTTCCTCCATCCATCCTTCCTTCCTCCCTCATTCATTCCTCCCTCCCTCCCTTCCTCCATCCTTTCCTTCCTTCCTACATCAGCACATAAAGGGTTAAACAGTATCTGTGACTCAGGAAAGCAGCAGCAAACAATCCTCCCTCCATCCTTTCCTTCCTTCCTTCCTCCATCCATCCTCCCTTCCTTCCTTCCTCCTCCCTCCCTCCCTCCATTCCTTCCTCCATCCTTTCCTTCCTTCCTACATCAGCACATAAAGGGTTAACCAGTATCTGTGACTCAGTAAAGCAGCAGCAAACAATCCTCCCTCCATCCTTTCCTTCCTTCTTTCCTCCATCCCTCCCTCCCTCCATTCCTTCCTCCCTTCCTCCCTCCCTCCATTCCTCCCTTCCTCCATCCTTCCTTCTTCTTCTTTCCTCCATCCCTCCCTCCCTCCATCCTTTCCTTCCTTCTTTCCTCCATCCCTCCCTCCCTCCATTCCTTCCTTCCTCCATCCTCCTTCCTCTCTCCATTCATCCCTCCCTCCCTCCCTCCCTCCCTCCCTCCCTCCATTCCTTCCTTCCTTCCTCCATCAGCACATAAAGGGTTAACCAGTATGTGTGACTCAGTAAAGCAGCAGCAAACAATCCTTCCTCCATCCTTTCATTCCTTCCTTCCTCCATCCTCCCTCCCTCCATTCCTTCCTCCCTTCCTCCCTCCCTCCATCCTTCCCTCCCTCCATCCTTTCCTTCCTTCTTTCCTCCCTGATCCCCTTTTCTTCCTTCCTTCTGTCCTTCCTTCCCTCCTTTCCTTCCTCCATCCTCCCTCCCTCCCCTCCATCCTTTCCTTCCTTCCTCCATCAGCACATAAAGGGTTAACCAGTATCTGTGACTCAGTAAAGCAGCAGCAAACAATCCTCCCTCCATCCTTTCCTTCCTTCCTCCATCCTTTCCTTCCTTCCTCCATCAGCACATAAAGGGTTAACCAGTATGTGTGACTCAGTGAAGCAGCAGCAAACAAAGGCGACGTTAACGTTTGATGAGACAACAAGCAGCAGCTCAGCCGGGACTCCGACGCTGATCCCTCGGGGTTAGGGTTGATAAATGGAAGCATTGTGATCGGCGGTGTTCATGAGTCACCTGAACATATTTAACGGCTTTAAAACACCTTCAAAATGACCTAAATATAAAATATATAAATATATAAAGGTTTTCAGTTTTTGTATTAAAATGAGAGTTTACTGAAGTCTCTGCTGCTGTTTGGTAAACTGTGAAGGTAATCCATTAAATAGCTTTTCATGTGGAATCCAGATTCCTCATTCATGAGCTAACGGGACGCAAATAAACCTGAAAATAGTTAAAGATTATTATAAATGGAGGGAAAGAAGGAAGGAAGGAAATACGAAAGGAAGGAAGGAAATAAGAAGGGAAGAAAGGTAGGAAAGAGAGATAGTGAAGGACAGACAGACAGAAGGAAGGAAGGACAGATGGAAGAAAGGAAGGACAGAAGGAAGGAAGGACAGATGGAAGAAAGGAAGGACAGAAGGAAGGAAGGACAAGATGGAAGAAAGAAGGAAGGCCAGATGGAAGGAAGGAAGGAAATAGAAGGAAGGAAAAACAGGCAAAGAAGGAAGGAGGGAAGAAAGGTAGGAAAGAGAGATCGTGAAGGACGGACAGACAGAAGGAAGGAAGGGAGAAAGGAAGAAAGGAAGGAAGGACAGATGGAGGAAGGAGGAGAAAGAGGAAGAAGAAAGGAAGGACAGATGGAAGAAGGAAGGAAATAAGAAGGGAAGGAAGGAAAAACAGGCAAAAGAAGGAGGGAAGAAAGGTAGGAAAGAGAGATGGTGAAGGACAGACAGAAGGAAGGAAGGGAGAAAGGAAGGAAGGACAGATAGCAGGAAGGAAGGACAGATGGAAGAAGGGAGAAAGGAAGGACAGATGGAAGAAAGGAAGGAAGGACAGATGGAAGAAAGGAAGGAAGGACAGATGGGAGGAAGGAAGGAAGGACAGATAGAAGGAAGAAAGGAAGGACAGAAGGGAGGAAGGAAGGAAGGACAGATAGAAGGAAGAAAGGAAGGACAGATGGAGAGGAAGGAAGGACAGAAGGAGAAAGGAAGGACAGGAAGGAAGGAAGAAGGAAAAACAGGCAAAAGGAAGGAGGGAAGAAAGGTAGGAAAGAGAGATAGTGAAGGACAGACAGAAGGAAGAGGAGAGAGGCATCATGGGAAGTTAAATAGCGAGGTTTAAGGCAGAGAGCATCATGGGAAGTTAAATAGCGGAGGTTTAAGCAGAGCATCATGGAAGTTAAATAGCGGAGGTTTAAGGCAGAGAGCATCATGGAAGTTAAATAGCGGAGGTTTAAGGCAGAGAGCATCAGGGAAGTTAAATAGCGGAGGTTTAAGGCAGAGAGCATCATGGGAAGTTAAATAGCGGAGGTTTAAGGCAGAGAGCATCATGGAAGTTAAATAGCGGAGGTTTAAGGCAGAGTGCATCATGGGAAGTTAAATAGCGGAGGTTTAAGGCAGAGAGCATCATGGGAAGTTAAATAGCGGAGGTTTAAGGCAGAGAGCATCATGGGAAGTTAAATAGCGGAGGTTTAAGGCAGAGAGCATCATGGGAAGTTAAATAGCGGAGGTTTAAGGCAGAGAGCATCATGGGAAGTTAAATAGCCGAGGTTTAAGGCAGAGAGCATCATGGGAAGTTAAATAGCCGAGGTTTAAGGCAGAGAGCATCATGGAAGTTAAATAGCGGAGGTTTAAGGCAGAGCATCATGGGAAGTTAAATAGCGGAGGTTTAAGGCAGAGAGCATCATGGAAGTTAAATAGCGGAGGTTTAAGGCAGAGAGCATCATGGAAGTTTCATACCAACGTAATTACGATTCTTCTCTGAATCACACAATTAGCTCATTAACGCTAATCCCTAAGCTAACGTTACACACACACACAGTCAGAGCCCAATTATAGCTTTATGTGTGTGTGTGTGTGTGTGTGTGTGTGTGTGTGTATCTCTGTGTGTGTGTGTGTGTGTGTGTGTGTGTGTGTGTGTCTCTCTGTGTGTGTCTCTCTCTCTGTGTGTGTCTCTGTGTGTGTCTCTCTGTGTGTGTGTATCTCTGTGTGTGTATCTCTCTGTGTGTGTGTATCTCTGTCTGTGTGTGTGTGTGTGTATCTGTGTGTGTGTATCTCTGTGTGTGGTCTGTGACTCTTTGTTTGCTGGGTCTCTTCTCGTCTCAGACTGAACTTGCTGAATCACTGCAGCTCTGTGTGTGTGTGTGGTGTCGTGTGCGTGTGTGTGTGTGTATCTGTGTGTGTGTGTGTGTGTGTGTGTGTGTGTTGTTGTGTGTATATCTCTGTGTTTACTTTGGAAGCTTCTCATGAATATTTAAGCCTCTTTTTTCTGCTTCGCTGCTCGTTTGGTTTCATTCACGTTTTCAGAAACACAGACAGGTGAGTTAAAGTACAGACAGGTGAGTTAAAGAACAGACAGGTGAGTTAAAGAACAGACAGGTGAGTTAAAGTACAGACAGGTGAGTTAAAGAACAGACAGTGAGTTAAAGAACAGACAGGTGAGTTAAAGTACAGACAGGTGAGTTAAAGTACAGACAGGTGAGTTAAAGAACAGACAGGTGAGTTAAAGAACAGACAGGTGAGTTAAAGAACAGGTGAGTTAAAGAACAGACAGGTGAGTTAAAGAACAGACAGGTGAGTTAAAGTACAGACAGGTGAGTTAAAGTACAGGTGAGTTAAAGAACAGACAGGTGAGTTAAAGAACAGACAGGTGAGTTAAAGAACAGACAAGTGAGTTAAAGTACAGACAGGTGAGTTAAAGTAAAGTACAGACAGTGAGTTAAAGTACAGACAGGTGAGTTAAAGAACAGACAGGTGAGTTAAAGTACAGACAGGTGAGTTAAAGTACAGGTGAGTTAAAGAACAGACAGGTGAGTTAAAGAACAGACAGGTGAGTTAAAGAACAGACAGGTGAGTTAAAGTACAGACAGGTGAGTTAAAGAACAGACAGGTGAGTTAAAGAACAGACAGGTGAGTTAAAGAACAGGTGAGTTAAAGAACAGACAGGTGAGTTAAAGAACAGGCAGGTGAGTTAAAGTACAGACAGGTGAGTTAAAGTACAGACAGGTGAGTTAAAGTACAGGTGAGTTAAAGAACAGACAGGTGAGTTAAAGAACAGACAGGTGAGTTAAAGAACAGACAAGGTGAGTTAAAGTACAGACAGGTGAGTTAAAGTAAAGTACAGACAGGTGAGTTAAAGTACAGACAGGTGAGTTAAAGAACAGACAGGTGAGTTAAAGAACAGACAGGTGAGTTAAAGAACAGACAGGTGAGTTAAAGTAAAGTACAGACAGGTGAGTTAAAGTAAAGTACAGACAGGTGAGTTAAAGTAAAGTACAGACAGGTGAGTTAAAGAACAGACAGGTGAGTTAAAGTACAGACAGGTGAGTTAAAGAACAGACAGGTGAGTTATAAGTACAGACAGGTGAGTTAAAGAACAGACAGGTGAGTTAAAGAACAGACAGGTGAGTTAAAGAACAGACAGGTGAGTTAAAGGACAGACAGGTGAGTTAAAGTAAAGTACAGAAGGTGAGTTAAAGAACAGACAGGTGAGTTAAAGTACAGACAGGTGAGTTAAAGTACAGACAGGTGAGTTAAAGAACAGACAGGTGAGTTAAAGTACAGACAGGTGAGTTAAAGTACAGACAGGTGAGTTAAAGTACAGTTAAAGTACTTCCTCCCTCCCTCCTTTTCCTTCCTTCTTCCTCTCCTTCCTCCTTCCTCTGTCTTCCTCCCTCCCTCCTTTCCTTCCTCCCTCCCCTCCTTTCCTTCCTTCCTTCTTCTCCTCCTCTTCCCTCCTCTCCTCTTCCTTCCTTCCTCCCTCCTCTCCTTTCTTCTCCTTCCTTCTCTCCTTCCTTCCTTCCTTTCCTCCTCCTTCCTCCTTCCTCCCTTCCCTCCTTTCCTTCATCTCCTCCCTCCCTCCTTTCCTCCTCCCTCCCCTCTTTCCTTTCCTTCTGTCTCTAATTTCTTTTCCTTTCCCTTCATTCTATAAATAGTCCTCCCTCCCTCCCTTCTCTTCCTTCCTCCTTCCTCCCTCCTTCCTTCTCTATCTCTTCCTCTTCCTCTCTTCTCCTTTCCTCTTCTCTCCTTCCTTCTTCTTCCTCCCTTCCCTTCTCTTCTCCCTTCCTCCTCCTCCCTCCTTCCTCCTTCTCCTCCTCCTCCTTCCCTTCCCTCCTTCCCTCTCTCTCTCCCTTCTTCCCTCCCTTCTTCCCCCCCCCTCTCCTCCTTCCTTCCCTCCTCTCCTCTCACCCTCCTTTCCTCCCTCCCCCCTTCCCTCATTCCTTCCTTCCCTCCCTCCCTCCTTCCTTCCGTCTCTCTCTCTCCTTCCCTCCCTCCTCCCTTCCCTACTCTTCCTTCCTTCTTCCTCCCTTCCTCCCTTCCTTCCTCCCTCCTTTCCTTCCTTCGATGGTTTTGTTTGAGTGTAAGATGTTGAGTAGATGTTTTTTGGCCTGCAGTCGCTCCGAGTGACACTGAGGATTGTGTAAGGAGGGAAGGGGGAGGGAGGAAAGGAGGAGAAGGAAGGAAGATAGGAAGAAGAAGGAAAGGAGGGAAGGGAGGAAGGGAGGGAGGAAGAAGAAGGAAAGGAGGGAGGGA
>JAJDFG010001713.1:5000-28767 GCA_021039105.1 Scomber colias
GGAAATAAGGAAAAGAAGACAGGAAGGAAGCAAGGTTAGATGGAAGGAAATAAGGAAAAGAAGACAGGAAGCAAGCTTAGATGGAAGGAAATAAGGAAAAGAAGACGGGAAGGAAGGACAGATGGAAGGAAATAAGGAAAAGAAGACAGGAAGGAAACAAGGTTAGATGGAAGGAAATAAGGAAAAGAAGACAGGAAGGAAGGAAAGACTCTCTATGTTCAGTATGTCACGTTTGTGGTTTGTGTTGGATTCAGACCTTTTTTTTTTTTTACTTTTGATGCTTTAAAAAAAAAAAAAAGTCATCCTGCAGGAGTTGATGTTATAACAAGCGGACACCTCCAGTCACACATGAGTCAATGAATTAGTCCCGCAAGCCTGCCGAGCATTCAGCTGTAAACTGCAAAGAGATGGATGGATAGTTAGCATAATTGTTATTTACACTTCTTTTGCCACAGTGCATTGCATCTGTCCCTGAAGTGAAACTACCCAAGCAACGCCTAGCAACGCCTAGCAACCAAACTTTAAGCTGCTGCAACAACGATGTGTTAAAATGATCATGGTTTACAGCAGAGGTGTTAAACTCTGCTTCATTAAAGGGCCACATACAGACCAATTTGATCTGATGTGGGACAGATCGTTGACAGGAAGGAAGGAAGGAAGGAAGGAAGGAAGGAAGGAAGGAAGGAAGGAAGGAAGGAAGGAAGGAAGGAAGAAAGGGAAGAAAGACAGATGTAAGGAAGGGAGAAAAGAAGGAAGGAAGGAAGGAAAGAAGTAGGAAAAGAAGACAGGAAGGAAGGAAGGACAGATGGAAGGAAATAAGGAAGAGAGGACAGGAAGGAAGGAAGGAAAAGAAGACAGGATAGAAATATGGAAGGAAGGAAGGAAGGAAGGAAAGATGGAAGAAAAGAAGACGGGAAGGAAGGAAGGACAGATGGAAGGAAATAAGGAAAAGAAGACAATAAGGAAGGAAGGAAGGAAGGACAGATGGAAGGAAATAACAAAAAGAAGACAGGAAGGAAGGAAGAAAGGAAAAGAAGACAGGAAGGAAAGATGGAAGAAAGGGAAGAAAGACAGATGTAAGGAAGGAAGAAAAGACAAGAAGGAAGAAATTAGGAAAGGAAGGAAGGAAGGAAGTAGGAAAAGAAGACAGGATGGAAATATTGAAGGAAGGAACGAAGGAAGGACAGATGGAAGGAAATAAGGAAAAGAAGACAGGATGGAAATATGGAAGGAAGGAAGGAAGGAAGGAAGGAAGGAAGGAAAAGAAGACAGGATGGAAATATGGAAGGAAGGACGGAAGGACAGATGGAAGGAAATAAGGAAAAGAAGACGGGAAGGAAGGAAGGAAGGAAGGAAGGAAGGAAGGAAAAGAAGACAGGATGGAAATATGGCAGGAAGGAAGGAAGGATAGGTGGAAGAAAAGAAGACAGGAAGGAAAGAAGGACAGATGTTATTGGACTCAGGATTACTGGGTAATTACTCCGGTTTCAAACTGTTGCCTCTTTGCTGCTATTTTAGAAAAAGGCACAATCGATGAAGAGGTTTTTTTTTTTTTTAGGAAACAGCTCAAAACCCAAAAGCACTATGAATGCACTCTTTTAATTAGCATTCAAAACAATTAGCCTGATAAGATGACCCACAAGCTTCGGGGTATTGGATCTGAAGATGTTCCAGTGAAATCCTCCTGATGATAAAACACACAGAGAACAGAAACATTTTAATATCATGAATTTAAAATTAGCCCACAACCTTGATAGGATACTTTTACTGCAGCACTCTTCACTCCCACTTCCTCACGGCTCAGAGCTCTGCTGGTTTCTCACTCTAACCCAGGGGTGTCAAACATGCGGCCCGTGGGCCAGAACCGGCCCGCCAAGGAGTGCAATCTGGCCCACTTTCCTTCCTGTGTTCTTTTCCTGTCCTTCCTACTTCCTTTTATCCTCCCTTTCTTCCTTCCATCTGTCCTTCCTCCCTTTCTTCCTTCTGTCCTTCCTCCCTTTCTTCCTTCTGTCCTTCCTTCCTTCCTTCCTTCCTTCCTTTCTTCCTTCCATCTGTCCTTCCTCCCTTTCTTCCATCTGTCCTTCCTTCCATCTGTCCTTCCTACTTTTATCCTTCCTTCCTTCCTTCCTTCCTTCCTTCCTTCCTTCCTTCCTTCCTTCCTTCCTTCCATCTGTCCTTCCTCCCTTTCTTCCATCTGTCCTTCTGTCCTTCCTCCAATCTGTCCTTCTTCCCTTTCTTCCTTCTGTCCTTCCTCCCATCTGTCCTTCCTACCTTTCTTCCCTCCCTCCTTTTGCCTCTCTTTCCTTCCTTCCCTTCTTATTTCCTTCCTTTCTTCCTTCATTCCCTCCATCTTTTTAATGATCCGGCCCACATCAGATCAAATTGGTCTGTATGTGGCCCTTGAATGAAGAGGAGTTTGACACCCCTGCTCTAACCCATCTCATTTAGAATCACAGTGCACCTTAGATAGCGTGTAATTTTAATAAACAACCCGCACAAGTTCAAATCCCTCTGCAGATTAGATCGCCTGGACGTGTTAATAAGTCAATTTCAGCTGTGAGATTTTTCAGCTTGTTTTAACCCTTTATAGGACACTCATTGAAAGGAAGGGAAGGAGGGAAGGAAGGAAGGAAGGAAGGAAGGAAGGAAGGAAGGAAGGAAGGAAGGAAGGAAGGGAAGGAAGGAAAGGAAGGAAGGTGGGGGGAGGAAAGAAAGAGAGAAGGAGGGAGGGAGGGAGGAAGGGAAGAAGGAAGGGAGGAGAGAAGGAGGGAGGGAGGAAGAACAGATGGAAGGAAGGAAAGGAAGGAAGGAAGGACGGAGGAAGGAAAGAAAGAAGGGAGGAGAGAAGGAGGGAGGGAGGAAGAACAGATGGAAGGAAGGAAAGGAAGGAAGGAAGGACGGAGGAAGGAAAGAAGGAAGGGAGGAGAGAATGAGGGAGGGAGGAAGGACAGATGGAAGGAAGGAAAGGAAGGAAGGACGGAGGAAATAAGGAACGAGGGAGGGAGAAAGGAAAAGAGGAAGGGAAGAAAGAAGGCAGGGAAGAAGGAAAGGCAGGGAGGAAGGAAAGGAAGGAAGGAAGGTAGGAAGGAAGGAAGGAAGGAAGGATATTTTGGGATATTTACAGAAGTTACCAAATATAATTATTTGCCCAATAAAGGGTTAAATTGTCCTGTTTCCTGCTGTCTGTGTCCCAGTTAGCTGAAGTTGAAGTTAAAAGAAGTAAAATGATCTGTTGCTTTGTAGCCAGTAGATTGTTATCTTGTTATCTGTGAAAACGTAGAGAGAGTGCAAGAGGTTTTCTCAGCTATTACAATCTGTGTGTGCTTGTAGATACGATTTTAAAGCTGCACTAATCACTGAGAAATGAGAAGAGGTTAATCACTTCCTCAGTTTCATATGCAATAAGTCCTCAATGTAATATGAAACAACTGTCACTGGCTGCATACTACATACTTCTATACTACACACTTCTATACTACATACTTCTATACTACATACTACATACTTCTATACTACATACTTCTATACTACACACTTCTATACTACACATTTCTATACTACATACTTCCATCCTACACACTAAAGGACCAGATAGTAAGCAGACCGTTTACACTGTAGTAAACTACACGATTACCCACAATGCATTTGGTTCCTACCCGAGCTGAAATCATCAGGCTGAAGCTGTTTTCATTTTAGCTCTAACTCTGTAAATAAACCACTTTATCCACATTTCTAACCTTTTTAAGAAAGTAAAGTAGCCCTTTAGATCCACAATGTGACGCTAATTTGTCCAAGTCCGGTCAAGTTAGCCGTAGCAAGTAACGCACTTCCTGTCATTTTCACAAAATAAAACACCCGTTACCTTTTATTATTAAGGAAACCATAGCGATAGAATTGGTGCTTTTATTTTGAAAACAGGAATCGAACGTTCCCTCGCTGTAGCTAACTTGAAACCACCATTTTTTTTTATCAGTTGTTGCGTTGCATCTTGGGTAATGTGAGTGTGAGTAGTAGCGTTGCATCTTGGGTAATGTGAGTGTGAGTAGTAGCGTTGCATCTTGGGTAATGTGAGTGTGAGTAGTAGCGTTGCATCTTGGGTAATGTGAGTGTGAGTAGTAGCGTTGCATCTTGGGTAATGTGAGTGTGAGTAGTAGCGTTGCATCTTGGGTAATGTGAGTGTGAGTAGTAGCGTTGCATCTTGGGTAATGTGAGTGTGAGTAGTAGCGTTGCATCTTGGGTAATGTGAGTGTGAGTAGTAGCGTTGCATCTTGGGTAATGTGAGTGTGAGTAGTAGCGTTGCATCTTGGGTAATGTGAGTGTGAGTAGTAGCGTTGCATCTTGGGTAATGTGAGTGTGAGTAGTAGCGTTGCATCTTGGGTAATGTGAGTGTGAGTAGTAGCGTTGCATCTTGGGTAATGTGAGTGTGAGTAGTAGCGTTGCATCTTGGGTAATGTGAGTGTGAGTAGTAGCGTTGCATCTTGGGTAATGTGAGTGTGAGTAGTAGTGTTGCATCTTGGGTAATGTGAGTGTGAGTAGTAGCGTTGCATCTTGGGTAATGTGAGTGTGAGTAGTAGCGTTGCATCTTGGGTAATTTGAGTGTGAGTAGTAGCGTTGCATCTTGGGTAATGTGAGTGTGAGTAGTAGTGTTGCATCTTGGGTAATGTGAGTGTGAGTAGTAGCGTTGCATCTTGGGTAATTTGAGTGTGAGTAGTAGCGTTGCATCTTGGGTAATGTGAGTGTGAGTAGTAGCATTGCATCTTGGGTAATGTGAGTGTGAGTAGTCAGCTCTTGATGCATACTCTGCATTTCTGGAGGATCTAGTAAACCATCCAGGAACTTCTCACAGTTCTTTTGCAGGAAACAACTCTTTAACATCCTGAATTCATTCCCCATGCAGAAATAAAGAATAACCTTTTAATACAACAGTATATTTATTATGTATGAAAGAAGTATTTTTAACTGTGTGGCAGTAAATAAACTCTCTAGATTAAATCTCAGGAGAAGGATGATAGGATAGAAACCCAGCTGAACTCACTGTAGTTGATTTAAAGGTGCAGTGTTGTAGGATTTACTGGTTTCTAGTTGTGACGGTGAACTGATATCAACCGTAGATGTATTTAAAGATGTAGGAGAAGGTACGGCCTCGTATGAAAGATGTAGATATAAAGGATTAATCAAAAATTAGATTCTTAGTTTCAGGTGATTATTCTCTTATTTAACCCTCCTGTTGTCCTCAGGTCAAGGAAGGACAGGAGGAAGGGAAGGAAGGAAGGGAAGCAGTAAGGAGGGAGGGAGGGAAAAAGGAAGGAAGGAAGGAAGGAAGGAATGAATGAGTAAGGAGGGAGTTGTTACAGCCTGAGTTTAAGCACTGAGAAGCATCTTGGAAAGGAAGGAAGGAAGGAAGGAAAGGAAGGAGGAAGGAAGGAAGCAAAGAGGAAGGAATTAAGGAGAGAAGGAAGAGGAAGGAAGGAAGGAAGGAAGGAATGAGTAAAGAGGGAGGGAGGAAAGGAGTAGGGAGGGAGGGAGGGAAAGAGGAAGGAAGGGAGTAAGGAGGGATTGAGGGGAAAAAGGAAGGGAGCAAGGAAGGAAGGAATGAGTAAAGAGGGAGGGAGGAAAGGAGTAGGGAGGGAGGGAAAGAGGAAGGAAGGAAGGAAGCAAGGAAGGAAGGGAGTAAGGAGGGAGGGAGGGAAAGGGGAAGGAAGGAAGCAAGTAAGGAAGGAAGGAAGGAGTTGTTAGTTACAGCCTGAGTTTGACCTGATGTTGCAGTGCACTGAGAAGCATCTTGGAAAGGAAGGACTAAGGAGGGAGGGAGGGAGGGAAAGAGGAAGGAAAGGACTAAGGAGGGAGGGAAGGAAGCAAGTAAGGAAGGAAGGAAGGAAGGAAGGAGTAAGGAGGGAGTTGTTGGTTACAGCCTGAGTTTGACCTGATGTTGCAGTGCACTGAGAAGCATCTTGGATATATTTGTCCTCAGCACACTTTAACTCTCCTCCAGCTGCCTGAGCCCCTAAAACAAGGCTCGATGTGCAGAGTCCAGCTCTTCTGTGAATAAAGGGGCCAAATAATTTATGACTTTTTGGGGAGTTTTCTCTTGAAAGTCCAGCCGGGGTTTTTTTTTTCTTTCCAAAAAGACAGAGAACAAGTTGAAATGGGAGTGTTGGAAGCTAGGAGGGTAATGGTGGAGTAATGGTGGAGTCACGAGTATTGATCAACAACCCTCTCAACATAGGATAGAAACCCAGCTGAACTCACTGTAGTTGATTTAAAGGAAGGAAGGAAGGAGGAAAGGAGGAAAGAAGGATGGAGGAAAGGAGTAAGGAGGGAGGGAGGGAAAAAGGGAAAGAGGAAGGGAGGAAGGAAGGAAGGAAGGAAGGAATGAATGAGTAAGGAGGGAGTTCTTACAGCCTGAGTTTAAGCACTGAGGAGCATCTTGGAAAGGAAGGAGTAAGGAAAGGAGGAAGGATGCAAAGAGGAAGGAATTAAGGAGAGAAGGAAGGAAAGAAGGAAGGAAGGAATGAGTAAAGAGGGAGGAAGGAAGGGAAGGAGTAAGGAGGGAGGGAGGAAGGACGCAAAGAGGAAGGCATTACGGAGAGACGGAAGCAAGCAAGCAAGGAAGGATGGAATGAGTAAGGAGGGAAGGAGGGAGGGAGGGAAAGAAAAAAACAAAAACCAGAGAACAAGTTGAAATGGGAGTGTTGGAAGCTAGGAGGGAGTAATGGTGGAGTAATGGCGGAGTCCCGAGTATTGATCAACAACCCGACGAACATCAGGAGATATATTGTGGTCATTTTCTTGCTATGCGGGGCCTGCAGAGAAATCTTTGTTATAGCCCTCCTTTAAAAAAAGAAGTATAGAAGACTGGCGTTAATGAAATATGATGCTGCTCTCTGTCTCCCTGTCTGTAAACTGCTCAGTCGTAAAATTAACATTTGGTACGAGGCAGAGCTTGACTCCGCAATCCTTCACTGTTTCTGACTCAGCCCCAAAAACTTAAAGGAAGTGATGAAGGCAACAACTCAAAACAGCAAGACTACAAATGTGCTCCCAACATCTTTCCTTCCTGTCTTCTTTTCCTTCCTTCCTTGCTTGCTTGCTTGCTTGCTTGCTTCCTTCCTTCCGTCTGTCCTTCTTCCCTTCCTTCCTTCCATCTGTCTGTCCTTCCTCCCTTCCTTCCGTCTGTTCTTCCTCCCTTCCTTCCTTCCATCTTTCCTTCCTTGATTCCTTCCTCCCTGTCATCTTTCCTTCCTGTCTTTTTTCCTTCCTTCCTTCCTTCCTTCCTCCCTTCCTTCCTTCCTTCCTGTCTTTTTTTCCTTCCGTCTGTCCTTCCTCTCTTCCTTCCAACTTTCTTTCCTGTATTCTTTTCCTTCCTTCCTTGCTTGCTTGCTTCCTTCCTTCCATCTGTCCTTCCTCCCTTCCTTCCATCTTTCTTTCCTTCCTTCCTTCCTTCCTTCCTCCCTGTCATCTTTCCTTCCTGTCTTTTTTCCTTTCTTCCTTCCTCCCTTCCTTCCGTCTGTCCTTCCTCCCTTCCTTCCATCTTTCTTTCCTGTATTCTTTTTCTTCCTTCCTCCCTTCCTCCTTCCATCTTTCCTTCCTTCTTTCCTTCCTCCCTGTCATCTTTCCTTCCTTCCTTCCTTCCTTCCTCCCTGTCATCATTCCTTCCTGTCTTTTTTTCCTTCCTTCCATCTTTCCTTCCTGTCTTTTTTTCCTTCCTTCCTTCCTTCCTTGCTCCCTTCCTTCCATTTGTCCTTCCTCCCTTCCTTCCATCTTTACTTCCTTCATTCCTTCCTCCCTGTCATCTTTCCTTCCTGTCTTTTTTTCCTTCCTGTCCTTTTTTCCAACCATTCCATTCTTTTCTTTCTTCCCTCCTCACTCTCTCCTTCTCTTTCCTTCCCACCTTCCTTCCTCCCTTCCTTCCTTCCTTCCTTCCTTCCTTCCTTCCTTTTAATGATCCGGCCCACATGAGATCAAATTGGGCTGTTTGTGGCCTTTGAATGAAAATGAGTTTGACTCCTCTGATTTAAGAAATAAGCTCAGGAGTGAAATTGACAACCTCCCCGAAGAAGAAGAAGAAGTAGTAGAAGAAGAAGAAGAAGAAGTATTAAGTAGCAGGAATATTCTGCCGGTGTGTCTTCTCACAGTCTAATGAGTTTCTGAACGGCCGAAGGGAAAAACGAGGTCGTGGAGACGGAAAGGATTTAATAAGACCACCAACAGAGAAACAGAGAGAGATGAAGAGCAGGCGGATAGGACTTTTATTTCACCTTCTGAACCTCATTATGGAAATAGGGTACATTTCTGATTGCTTGACTGCATATGTATTTGTTCCCTCCGTACAGGTGTGTATCTGTGTGTGTGTGTGTGTGTGTGTGTGTGTGTGTGTGTGTGTGTGTCTGCTGATGACTGAGGCTGGAGAAACTATTTCAGACCCCTACCTGTGGTGTAGTGTTTCTCCAAAGCGTGCTTAATGCGGGGGAATTTATAGTTTTATGAAAAGTAATGACTCAACTACACAGAGAGAGAGAGAGACAGAGAGAGACTGAGAGAGAGAGAGAGACTGAGAGAGAGACATAGAGAGAGAGAGAGAGAGAGAGACTGAGAGAGAGAGAGAGAGAGAGACATAGACTGAGACTGAGAGAGAGAGAGAGAGAAAGACTGAGAGAGAGAGAGAGAGAGAGAGAGAGAGAGAGAGAGACTGAGAGAGAGAGAGAGAGAGAGAGACTGAGACTGAGAGAGAGAGACATAGACTGAGACTGAGAGAGAGAGAGAGAGACATAGACTGAGACTGAGAGAGAGAGAGACTGAGACTGAGACTGAGAGAGAGAGACTGAGAGAGAGAGACATAGACTGAGACTGAGAGAGAGAGAGAGACATAGACTGAGACTGAGAGAGAGAGAGAGACTGAGACTGAGAGAGAGAGACTGAGAGAGAGACATAGAGACTGAGAGAGAGAGACTGAGAGAGAGAGAGACTGAGAGAGAGACATAGACAGAGAGAGGAAAGAGGCACCTTCTTAGATTTAATGAGTCTCATTTAGGCTGTTGGAAGTGCTTGGGCATTAAAGTACAGTTCTTGATTCAGGCTAAAGTGTCTTCTAGTGTTTCTGCAGAGCTTGATGTCTAATTCAACTCAAACCTGGGTTGTTTAGTCTGATTGAACGGGACCTGAGTTTGTTTTCTCTCACGGTTTCATTCATTTTTGGGGCGTAGAGCAGTCGTACTTTGATGTGGACCCATACAACCTCATGGAGACCAGTTTTTAGGAAGTGGTCTAGGTTCATATGCTGGAGCGGTTTGTTTGCAGTGGAAACATGATCCAACCTCAATCTGACCCAACTGCTTTAGGCGTACTCTTGCAACAGTCGAAGCTGAAATGGTTCCTGTAGCTTTTGCATACTGTGTTGTTGGATGTGGGCAAGAGGAATCATCACTTTGCTAGCAGTTAACAGGAGATGTAACGGAGGTCTGACCTGGATATTTGGCAGATAGGACTTTCTCTTTTCCTCCTGTGTTTATACTCTTTTGGTTCACTTGAATTTCTCTCAACTCAACTCAACCAACTTATCCACCAATTGAGCCCAAAGCCAACCCAACTATGGGTTAGAAAACGCCCTTAAAGAGGATGTATCATGCACATTTACTCTCTCTCTCACTCTATATTTATATTCTGGGGCTCTACTGGAAAATGTTTGCGTGACAACCAGTTCAAAAATGACTTTTTATCTGGTTTACTGGATCTTTATTCAGCCTCGTTCTGAATTAAGCCATTAATTAGCTCCTATCTCTGGAAGGACAGAGGAGAGTCAGCTGTGTGCTGATTGGGTATTTCCCATTAGCTCCGGAGGCTACTTAACCCTCCTGTTGTCCTCGAGTCAAGGAAGGAAGGAAAGGAGGGAGGGAAGGAAGGAAAGGAGGGAAGGGAGGAAGGAAGGGAGGAAAGGAAAGAAGGAAGGAAAGGAGGGAGGGAGGAAGGTAGAAGAAAGGAAGGAAGGAAGGGAGGGAGGAAGGAAGGAAGGAAGGAAGGGAGAGAGGAAGGAAGGGAGGAAGGAAAGAGGAAAGATGAAGGTCATGGGGAGGAAAGAAAGAGACAAGGAGGGAGGGAGGAAGGAAGGAAGGAAGGAAGAAAGGAGAGAAGGAAGGGTTAGGAAGTGAGGAAAGGAAGAAAAGGAGGGAGAAAGGTAGGAAAGGAAGGAAGGAAGGAGAAAGGAAAGAGGAAAGATGGAAGATCATGGGGAGGAAAGAAAGAGACAAGGAGGGAGGAAGGAAGGAAGGAAGGAAGGAAGGAAGGAGAGAAGGAAGGAGAGAAGGAAGGAGGAAAAGGGGTTGGAGGAAGGAAAGAAGGAAGGGAGGAAGTGAAGAAAGTAAGAAAAGAAGGAAGGAGGGTAGGAAAGGAAGGAAGGAAGGAGAAAGGAAAGAGGAAAGATGGAAGGTCATGGGGAGGAAAGAAAGAGACGAGGGAGGGAGGAAAGAAGGAGGGAAGGAGAGAAGGAAGGAGGAAGGAAAGGAGGGAGGAAGGAGGGAGGAAGGATGGAAGGGAGGGAGAAAGAAAGAAGGAGAGGAAGAAGGAAGGAAAGGAGGGAGGAAGGACAGAGGAAAGAAGGAGGAAGGAAGGACAGAAGAAAGGGGGTTGGAGGAAGGAAAGAAGGAAGGGAGGAAGTGAGGAAAGAAGGAACAGTCAAAACAGACGGGGTCAATTTGACCCGGGAGGACGACAGGGAGGTTAAACCAAAATGAGCTTTTCTTGTTCTTTAAATGAAATATAAACTTCTCAAATCAATCCAAACATGTAAAAGCTTCAATCCAACCCAAAATATGATGAATACTTCCTCTTTAAAGGTATAAGATGCATTAAAAAGTCTAAAATTGACTCCGACCTAGGTTTTATATTTAGTTGAGTTACATGATCCCAAATGTTTCCAACAACCCAGAGAAAGAATATATGTGACTTTAATGAAGCTAACGGCCTGTTTGACTCGGTCGGCTGGATCTTAAGTTATCAGAGAAACAAGCTGAGTAAACATTAGCAGCAGCTCCACTCATTGCCCCTCTGGATGTCAAGTGTGCCAAACAGCGTGGGATAAACACAGACTTTTAATTTGAAAACTACTTTATGTTTTGTTGTTGTGTGTGTGTGTTTTTTTTTTTTTTTTGAAAGAAAGAAGGAAAAGAGGGCCGAAAGAAGAAGGAAGGAAAGGAGGGGGGAAAGAAGAAGGAAGGAAAGGAGGGAGGAAGGAAGGAAGAAGGAAGTAAAGGAGGGAGGAAGGAAGAAGGAAGGACAGAGGAAGGGAGGAAGGAGGGAGGGAGAAGGAAGGAAAGGAGGGAGGGAGGAAGAACAAAGGAAACGAGGGAGGAAGGAAGGAACAAGAAAAGAAAGGACGGAGAAAGAAAGAAGGAAAAGAGGAGGGAGGGAGGAAGGAAAGGAGGGAGCAGGGACAGAAGAAAGAAGGGAGGAAGAAAGAAGGAAAGGAGGGAGCAAGGACAGAGGAAAGAAGGGAGGAAGAAAGAAGCAAAGGATGAAGGAAAGGAAGGGAGAAATAAAGAAAGAAAGGAGGGAGGTAGGAAGGAAGTACAGAGGAAAGAACGAAGGAAGGAAGGACAGAAGGAAGGACAAGAGGGAAGGAAGAAACAGTCAAAACAGACGGGGTCAATTTGACCCGGGAGGACGACAGGAAGTCATTACAGCCACATTTTGGAGGAATATATGAGTTGAAACTGTTGAGTATCATAGCAACAGCAAAATTGAAAGACGAACACTGAAGAAATCCTAACTGGGACAAGCTGACTGCAATGAAGACAATAATTCCCACAATGCTACTGTTTTAAAGAAGCTATAAAACACACAGCGAAATATTTCCAAATGTTTCCAGCCTGCGTCAGACGATGCTGAGTTTACTGACTAGTTATTAAAAAACAGGATGTGTTGCGTTAACTATCGTCATGGTAACTCGCTCGGCAGGCAAACGACTTCTGCTGTTTGTTGAGCGGCAGGAAGCGTAACACTGAAAAGGGTCCCGCCTGAAACAGTGTCGCACGTTGTGTAATGAAATACGTACACCGGTATGGCGTTAAATTAAAGTCTGTATAAAGTAAGTTTATTCTGACAATAATGGAAACTTTAAAAAACACCACGTTGCTCCATGCTAACAAACATTAACATCCACTTTCTTCACTGATGCTAGCAACACTTACATTATCTCAAGTTTAAAGTCCGTGTAAAGTAAGAATAAATGTGTGTTCTGAGTTTGACATACCACAGAAAAGTGTGTTGTTAACCACCCTGCCAAATTTGAATGGTTAATAAAAATCGCCAAATATATGAAATTAGGCTTCAAAGTTGTGTAAAAATCAGCCTCTGAAGCCCCGCCCCCTACCAAGTGTCACCTGTCAATCAAAGTCACCACCTCTACCCGAAACAGGGACGCTACGTCTGAGAGCTTTCTGCTGCTAACTCAGCTGCTAGCTCGGTGGCTAACTCGTCGGCTAGCTTGGCGGCTAACTCAGCTAACTGGCTAACTGTAGACTGTAGTAGTCGTCGTGTGTGCTGAATGTATTTATACCTCTACAGCAGCAGGGGCGGGTTTATGCTAATCACTAAATCCTGAACACAGAAATCTTGAAACACAGTTTGTGAAGCCTAGCTCCACAATTCAAATCTAAATGGTTGAAATGCTTTTTACACCTTTTTTAGAAATACATTTATGACCTATTTAATGTGTTTAGGAGAAAATGTCTGAATTCACTTTACACGGTCTTTAAATGAGAAACACCTAGCAGCAGAAATGACATATTATCCATTTAAAATCAACCCAACACACATTTCCTTTCCTTTCCCCAGATACTATTGTTGGTTAGCTTTTCACTGCTACCTTTTAGTAGTTGGCTTCACTTCATTGTTGGAGTTAAGGGTCGTGACTTTTAGGCGACCTCGTAGTGATCCCTAGTGACTTTCCACTGTGACGGCTTTGTGTGGCAGATAATGCTCAGACATGCGTTCCCCTTGTAAACATGTGCCTCTGTGTAAAGTCATAAACTCAGGAGGTTAAACATGTTAACGGCCCTCTGTGGGTTTCTTTGTCCAACAGAACAGTTAATATTGTGCTGCTTCCTTTATATGATTTTAACCCTCCTGTTGTCCTCGAGGCAAGGAGAGGAGGAAGGGAGGAAAGAATGAAGAAGGAAGGAAAGGAGGAAGGGAGGAAAGAATGAAGAAGGAAGGAAAGGAGGGAGGGAGGAAAGAATGAAGAAGGAAGGAAAGGAGGGAGGGAGGGAGAAGGGAAGCAAAGAAGGAAGGGAGGGAGGAAGGAAGGAAGAAAGAAAGAAAGAAGGAAGGAAAGGAGGGAGGGAGGAAGAAGGAAGGAAAGGAGGAAGGAAGGACGGAGTAAAGAAGGATGGAAGGGAGGAAAAAAGAAGGAAAGGAAGAAGGAAGGAAGGAAGGAAGGAAAGAAGGAGGGGAGGGAGGGTTGAAAAGAAAAGAGGAAGGGGGTAAGGGAGGTAAGGTGGGAAGGAGCAAGAAGGGAAGGAAAGGAGGAAGGAAAGGACGGACGGAGGAAAGAAGGGAGGAAAAAAGAAGGAAAGGAGGGAGGGAGGAAGAAAGAAGGAAAGGAAGGAAGGAATGAAGGACGGAGGAAGAAAGAAGGAAAGGAGGGAGGGAGAAAGAAGGAAGGAAAGGAGGGAGGGAGGAAGGAAGGGAGGAGGAAGGAAGGAGGGAGGGAGAGTCGAAAGGAAAAGAGGAAGAAAGAAGGAAAGGAGAGGGAGGAAAGGAAGAAGGAAGGTTGAAAGGAAAAGAGGAAGGGAGGTAGGAGGGAGGGAGAAAGGAATGAAGGAAGGTTGAAAGGAAAAGAGGAAGGGAGAAGGAAGGAAAGAACAACAGAGGAAAGAACAAAGGGAGGAAGGACAGAAGGGAGGAAGGAAAGATTGAAGGAAAAAAGGGAGGAAAGAAGGAAGAGTGAAAAACAGACGTGAGGAGGACAGAGAGGTTAAATGAGGCCAGTGTTAATAATAATGAGCAGTAAGTACATAGCAGTGTTTCAGTGTTAATGCTGACGACTCAACACGACAGATAAACAGTATTTAAGCAGATAACATCACAAAATGTGTTAAAGGCTTTTATTTTGAAAACCCAGAATTACAGAATTACAGCTTAGGTTGAAATCTTTTGATAATAGTGGAGAAACAATGCTGACTTTTTCCTTTTTATGAAACAAACAAAGCAATCTCTAATAAAACATGTCTATAAAAAAAAATGGGAATATTTTGATTTAATTTAGGAATTTTCATTTTTATCATTTAAAAGATAAATAATTGCTCCATATCGGTATTGGAAGTTTTTCTTACTCCCTAATATTTTTATTGGCATCGGCATCAACCCCCAAAAAATCTAATAGTGGTTTAAAAACTATTGCTTCTAGTTGTTATTCTTGACTCATAAGGAAGGAAGGAAGGAAGGAAAGAATGGAGGGAAGGGAGGAAGGAAGGAAGGAAGGAAGGAAGGAAGAGAGGGAGGAAAGGAAAGGAGGGAGAAAGGAAGAAGGAAGGAAAGGAGGGAGGAAGAAGGAAGGAATGGAGGAAGGAAGGGAAGGAAGGAAGGAAGGAAGGAAAGGAGGGAGGAAGGAAGGGAGGAAAGGAGTGAAGGGAGGGAGGGAGGGAGGAAGGAAGGAATTAGAAAGGAAAGAGGAAAGAGGAAAGATGGAAGGTCATGGGGAGGAAAGAAAGAGACAAGGAGGGAGGGAAGAAAGAAGGAAGGAAGGAAAGAAGGAAGGGAGGAAGGAAGGACGGAAGGAAAGGAGCGAAGGGAGGAAGGAAAGGAGCGAAGGGAGGAAGAAAGAATGAAGGGAGGAAGTGAGGAAAGGAAAGGAAATAAAACATTATTCTTGACTCATAAGGAAGGAAAGAAGGAAGGAAAGAATGGAGGGAAGGGAGGAAGGAAGGAAGAAAGAGAGGGGAGGAAAGGAAAGAAGGAAGGAAAGGAGGGAGGGAGGAAGGTAGAAGAAAGGAAGGAAAGGAGGGAGAAAGGAAGAAAGGAAGGAAAGGAGGGAGGAAAGAAGGAAGGAAAGGAGGGAGGGAAGGAAGGAAGGAAGGAAAGGAGGGAGGAAGGAGAGGGAGGAAAGGAGTGAAGGGAGGGAGGAAGGAAGGAAGGAAGGAGGAGGAAGGAGAAAGGAAAGAGGAAAGATGGAAGGTCATGGGGAGGAAAGAAAGAGACAAGGAGGGAGGGAAGAAAGAAGGAAGGAAGGAAAGAAGGAAGGGAGGGAGGAAGGAAGGAAGTGAGGAAAGGAGCGAAGGGAGGAAGGAAGAAAGAAGGGAGGAAGTGAGGAAAGGAAAGGAAATAACATGTCCTATAAAAAAAAGACACAAAAAAATCTAATATTGGTTTAAAAACTATTGCTTCTAGTTGTTATTCTTGACTCATAAGAAGATCTTAATTTAACTTTTGAAACATCATTTTCTATACTGGAGACATCTGAGATTTGTATATTTATGCACCAATCCTAAGAGAACTGGAAATGAAGCAGAAACGAACAACAAGACGAACAACATTTGTCAACATAATGAGATTTTTTTTTTTTGTATGAAATCAATTAAAAGTGAAACTATACTGCAGCATAAAGCATCAGTACTGCTCCACTATGTGTGAGCCACTCATAGTGTATTTAAACTTACATTCAATATACAACTATAATAAAGATAAGTAGTGTTAACCCTCCTGTTGTCCTCAAGGAAAGGAAGGGAGGAAAGGAAGGGAGGGAGGAAGGAAAGGAGGGAGGAAGGAAAGGAGGGAGGAAGGAAGGAGGGAAAGGAAGGAAAGGTGGAGGAAAGAAGGAAGGAAGGGAGGAAGAAAGAAGGAAAGGAGGGGGGAAAGAAGAAGAAGGAAGGAGGGAGGGAGGGGAGGGAGGGAGGGAGGGAGGAAGGAAGTAAAGGAGGGAGGGAGGAAGAAGGAAGTAAAGGAGGGAGGAAGGAAGAAGGAAGGAAAGGAGGGAGGGAGGAAGGAAAGGAGGGAGGAAGGTAGGAGGAAAGAAGAAGGGAGGAAGGAAGGAAAGGGAGGAAGGTAGGAGAAAAGAAGAAGGGAGGGAGGGAGGAAGGAAGGAAAGGAGGGAGGAAGGAAAGGAGGAGAGCAAGACAGAAGAAAGAAGGGAGGAAGAAAGAAGGAAAGGAGGGAGCAAGGACAGAGGAAAGAAGGAAGGAAGGGAGAAGAAAGAAGGAAAGGAGGGGAGCAAGGACAGAGGACAGAAGGAAGGAAGGTAGGAGGGAGGGAGGACAGAAGGAGAGAGGAAAGAAGGAAGGTAGGAGGGGAGGGAGGAAGAACAAAGGAAAGAAAGGGAGGAAGAAAGAAGCAAAGGATGAAGGAAAGGAAGGGAGGAAGAAAGAAAGAAAGGAGGGAGGAAGGAAGGAAGGAAGGAAAGGAAGGAAGGAAGAAACAGTCAAAACAGGCAGGGTCAATTTGACCCGGGAGGACGACAGGAAGTCATTACAGCCACATTTTTGGAGGAATATATGAGTTGAAACTGTTGAGTATCATAGCAACAGCAACATGTCCCTTATATGGTCACAACATCCTTCTGACAGTTGATGCAGGTTAAGCTACTGTATCATCATCTATATCAGAGGTGATCCCAATTTGATCTCATGTGGGCCGGACCAATATAAAGATAGAAGGAAGGAAGGAAGAAATAAAGGAAGGATGAATGAATGGAAGAAAGGAACAAAAGGGAAGACAGGAAGGAAAAATGGAACAAAGGGACGAAGCAATGAAGGACAGACAGAATGAAGGAAGGGAAGAAAGGAAGAATGGGAGAAAGGAAAGATGGAAGACAGAGAAGGAAGGAAGAAAGGGATGAAGGACAGATGAAGGAAGGACAGAAGGAAGAAAGGGAGGAAGGACAGAATGAAGGAAGGAAGGACGGACAGAATGAAGGGAGGAAGGAAGGAAGGAAGGAGGGAAGAAAATAGGGAAGAAAGGGAGGAAGGAAAGATGGAAGGAAGGAGGGAAGAACATAGGGAAGAAAGGGAGGAAGGAAAGATGAAGGAAGGAAGGAGGGAAGAACATAGGGAAGAAAGGATGGAGAGAAGGACAGGAAGGAAAGATAGAGTGAGAGAAGAAAAGACGGAAGGAAACAAACACAGGAAGGAAAGTGGGCCGGAATGGACCCCTCAGCGGGCCGGTTCTGGCCCACGGGCCGCATGTTTGACACCCCCTGATCTATATCAAGTCTATTTAGGGTTTCCATCTTTAGGTCTTGGTGTTGTGGTGTGTGTTTCTTCTATTTCTTCATCTTGGTTTTTTTTTTTTTTTGGATGTCCACTCCCTCTACATGGGAAACGGGAAAGCCCCTGTCGTCTCCGAGGAATTCTGCATGGTTACGCTATGACATAGTTCCAGTTAATTAAGAACAGATTCGCTGGTTTGTATCACTGCAAACGACAAGGGACGCTTGTAGAGAAACGTCTCGCCTGCCCTTCTCTTTCTCTCTGCCTTCTTTGTTTAACCCTCCTGTTGTCCTCGAGTCAAGGAAGGAAGGGAGGGAGGAAGGAAAGGAGGAAGGGAGGAAGAAGTAAAGGAGGAAGGAAGGAAGAAGGACAGAGGAAAGAAGGAACGAAGGAGGAAGGGAGGGAGGGAGGGAGGGAGGGTTAGGGTAACCTTAACCCTTTCCTTCCTCCTTTCCTTCCTTCCTCCCCTTCTTTCTTCCTTCTTTCTCCCTCCCTTCTTTCCTTCCTCCCTCATTTCCTTCCTTCCTTCCTTCCTCCCCTTCCTTCCTTCATCCTCCTTTCCTTCCTTCCTTCATCCTCCTTTCCTTCCTTCCATCCTCCCTTCCTTCCTTCCTTTCCTTCAT
The DNA here is from genome assembly GCA_021039105.1 of Scomber colias. Classification (NCBI taxonomy): domain Eukaryota; kingdom Metazoa; phylum Chordata; class Actinopteri; order Scombriformes; family Scombridae; genus Scomber; species Scomber colias. The sequence continues at coordinate 22,819 of JAJDFG010001713.1, forward strand.
CCTCCCTTCCTTCCTTCCTTCTTCCTTCCTTCCTTCTTCCATCCTCCCTTCCTCCCTTCCATCCTCCTTTCCTTCCTTCATCCTCCCTTCCTCCCTTCCTTCTTCCTCCCTTCCTTCCTTGACTGGAGGACAACAGGAGGGTTAAAACTTTTCTTTCATAGTTTTGTAAAAGTTATTTAAGAGAGAAAACGATTGCGACTTGTTGACAGCGAACAACAGACCTCTCAGTTTACTCACCAACTTCCTGGTTCAACTTTGACCTTTGACCTGCTGTATTTAAGGACTGGGAAGTCTGGGAATATTTCTTGTCATAAAATCCCCGGAGAGCGTCAAACTCAAGAGTAGTGTGTGTATTAAAAGTCTCAAACGTCTTTATTCTTTTCTGCCGTTTGTCCAAAAAACTATTAAAAACTACATTAGTGAGACACTCGGTTGCACTGGATGACATGCTCCTTCATTCACTTATAAACAACCAGATCCTAGTTTACTTTAACTCAATCCCACACACACACACACACACACACACACACCACACACACACCCACACACACACACCACACACACACACACACCACACACACACACACCACACACACACTGTCCTGCTGCTGCCAGAGATACTCACTAGACTAGAACACCAACTGTGTATTAATCCCCTGCTGATGGTCTCCATTAAATGCACATTTATCCTCCTTTTTAAAAAGCAGTGTTTGTTCAGAACAGCGTCAAAGAGAAGTTCAGGACAGCCAGAAAGTTTTAGACTCATTTATTTTAAAGTTGTAAAGGTCCAGATTTTTTTTTTTTTTTTTTTTGCATTGTGTGGGGGTAATCACATCATATCTGCATCTTTATATGAATCAAATCAAAAAATATCTTAAACAATTGTCCTTAAAGCAGCATCAAGTTTTTATATCAGTTTAAATGACTTTTGCACCATTTTTAAAAAACTAAAAGTAAGACTGAATGCTCCTGAAAATGTCAAATGGTGTAACCACAAAATAATGATAAATATTAAATGTTTTATCCACCTAGGAAGAAAGGAAGAAAGAAGGGAAGTAAGATAAAGGAGGAAGAAGAGAAAGAACAAGAAGTAGGAGGAAGAGGAAGAGGAGAAAGAAAGAAAGAGGAGGAAGAGGGAGAAAGAAAGGGAGGAGGAAGAGGAGGAAAGAAAGAATGAAAGAAAGAGGAGGAAGAGGAGAAATTAAGATAAAGGGAGGAGGAAGAGGAGAAAGAAAGAGGAGGAAGAGGAGAAGGAAAGAAAGAGAATTTAGTGTTTTTAAACAAGTTGAATTATTTGGTACAAAGTTTTTATGGTTACACCACTTAGACATTTTTGCCATAATCCTAATATATTTTCCTTCCTTCCTTCCTTCCTTCCTTCGGCCCTTCCTTTATTCCGTCCTCCCTTCCTTCCTCCCTTCCTTCCTTCCTTCCTTCCTTCCTTTCCTTCCTTCCTTCCTTCCTTCTATCCTTCCTTCCAAAGTTTTTATGGTTACACCACTTAGACATTCTTGCCATAATCCTCTAATATATTCTCCTTCCTTCCTTCCTTCCTTCCTTCCTTCCTTCCTTCCTTCCTTCCAAAGTTTTTATGGTTACACCACTTAGACATTCTTGCCATAATCCTCTAATATATTCTCCTTCCTTCCTTCCTTCCTTCCTTCCTTCCTTCCTTCCTTCCTTCCTTCCTTCCTTCCTTCCTTCCTTCCTTCCTTCCTTCCAAAGTTTTAATGGTTACACCACTTAGACATTTTCCAGGTAGCATCAGCAGCTGTAGTCTAGACATCTATCTGCTAGTGTGATTTCTCTCCTCTGAGGATTCCTGCAGAGCAATAAGGTGAAAGGAAACAGATATATATACTTCTGTCTTTACCTCCGCTGACTCATTTCAACCCTGTGTGTTCAGACTGTGACTTTTTCTCTCTGAGGATTATGGGATTGGTGTCCTCTCGGTGTAACCTGATGATACGTAAACAGCAGAATCAGACTCGAGAAAAGCTTTAAAGTCGCACCGTGATGAAACTCGGCCGTGTGGTCACCGTCAGACATCACGTTTTTAAAGACGGCTCTTAATGAGTGTTTTTCATGTAAGGAAACAAAGAAGTGGGTGTTTGTTTTTGGATGTGAGTCAGATTTAACCCTCCTGGTGTCCTCGAGTCAAGGAAGGAAGGAAAGGAGGGAAGGAAGGAAGGGAGGAAAGAAGGAAAATAGGGAGGAAGGAAGAAGGAAGGAAAGGAGGGAAGGTAAGGAGGGAATGAAAAAAGGAGGGGAGGGAGGAAGGAAAAGACTAAGGAAAGAAAGAAGGAAGGGAGGAAGGAAGGAAAAGAGGAAGGAAGGAAAGAAGGACAGTAAAGAAAGGGAGAAGGAGGAAGTGAGGAAAGGAAGGTAGGAGGGAGGAAAGAAAGGAAAAGAGGAAGGAAGGTAGGAGGGAGGGAGAAAGGAAAAGAGGAACGAAGGAAAGAAGGAAAGGGGAAGGAAAGAAAGAGAGCAGGAGGGAGAAAAGAAGGAATGGAGTAAGGAAGGAAAGGAGGAAAGAGGGAAGATAAGAGGATGGAGGGAGAAAAGAAGGAAGGAAAGGAGGAAGGAAAGAAAGAGAGAAGGAGGGAGGGAGGAAGATGGAAGGAAACAAGGAAGGAGGGAAGAAAAAAAGGAGGGAGGGAGGGAGGGAGGGAGGAAAGAAGGACAGAAGGAAGGAAGAAAAAGGGATGGAAGGAAGGAAAGAAAGAGAGAAGGAGGAAGGGAGGAAGGACAGATGGAAGGAAGGAAGAGAGGAAAGAAGGAACAGTCAAACCAGACAGGGTCAATTAGTGTTTTTCATGTAGGTGCTTTTTTTTTCTTGCATGAAAGAAGAAAAAAAGACTTCACATTAGCATGCAGCTGTTTGCTCGTAGCTAACAAGCTAACAGGCTAACAGGCTAACACACACAGAGGAAAGAATGAAGGAAGGAATGAGGGTAGGAGGGAGGAAGGAGGGAAGGAAAGAAGGACAGAGGAAAGAATGATTGGCTCGCTGCTCTTCTTTATCATCAAAAGAAAAAAAAAAGAATTTCTTCTACGAGTCGACTATTGATCGGAGCGGCGTTACCAATGATCTGCTGTGAGGAAGCTAATCACACCGGGCTGCTTATGATCGGAAACTCTTTTCAAAGTCTCTCCTTTTTTTTTTTTTGAAAGTAATACAGCATGACTTTTAAAGGTTGTTACCCATTACCCATTCAGAAGCTAATCATTGGTCCCAGTGCTCCATACTAAATATTCTTATAATGAGCCAGAGGAGCGTTAATATTTGTGATGAGACTGTAGATTCATATGAAAACTAAAACTTTTTTTTAGTTGATTATAGATTTAGGAGAACTTTTATTTCACTAAACCATTATCATTAATTCATTTCCCACCTCGGACTCCATCCAAAACTACCATCTTTGATTTTTTATCTTTTTGATATTTAGCTGCATTAGTGATTTAGTGATGTGCCTCCTAGTAGCCGCTGACTTTACCTCGAGCATCACATGCGTAATATTTGGGTAATATTTGAGGTTTTCCTGTGGTGCTGATTATGGTCCAGTTCTTTGCCTTCATGCGTCAAATTGCAGCATTTTAGGATAATTTTACTATTTTCTGTCAGAACTGTTTGGTGTGATTTTCTTAAAGACCCTGTAAAAGTGAATCAGACATTTTCTTCTAAACACATTAAATAGGTCATAAATGTATTTCTAAAAAAGGTGTAAAAAGCATTTCAACCATTTAGATTTGAATTGTGGAGCTAGGCTTCACAAACTGTGTTTTCAACATTTCTGTGTTCAGGATTTAGTGATTAGCATAAATCCGCCCCTGCTGCTGTAGAGGTAGAAATACATTCAGCACACACTACTACTACAGTCTACAGTTAGCCAGTTAGCTGAGTTAGCCGCCGAGTTAGCCGCTGAGTTAGCAGCAGAAAGCTCTCAGACGTAGCGTCCATGTTTCTGGTAGAGGTGGTGACTTTGATTGACAGGTGACACTTGGTAGGGGGTGGGGCTTTTCAGCGTTTGGGAGCAGAGAAAGAGGCTGATAGTTCCTCTCAGCTGAGTCCTCTCTAAAGCAGCAGGATACTAGTTTGATGTATTGGTGAAGAAGAAAAAGAAGAAGAAGAAGAATATGTCAGAAATAGGAGCTGTTGGGTTAGAAACAAGAGAACAAAGAACAATGTTACCCCATCCCTACTTTACAAACCTCACACTTACATAATCTGTAACACTGCCTTTCTTATTAACTTATCAGCAAACTGAAGGAATATCTAGATTTTTACTTCTTCTTGCAGTTTCTCCCCCGACGAGACAATTTGTTTGTTTGGCTCGCTGCAGACGGGCGGCACGAAGCCTCTGTGGAGCAACAAGGCTGTATTTATTTATTTGTGACTCACTTGAAAAAGAAAATAATAATACGTCTGTTCTTTACAGTGAACACACACTCAGACTGAAGAAGGTTTAGTTTCAGTGTGTTTCACAAGTTGTAGTCGATGATTTGTTCACAGATGAGTACGTTTGTGTGACTGGTGTTTAACCCTCCTGTTGTCCTGGAGTCAAGGAAGAGAGGGATGAAGGAGGGAAGGAGGGAAGGAAAGAAAGAAGGAAAGAAGGACAGAGGAAAGAATGAAGGGAGGAATGAGGGAAGGAAAGAAGGACAGAGGAAATATGGGAGGAAGGAAGGAGGGAAGAAGGAAGAAGGAGGGAAAGGAAGGAAGGATGGAAGGACGGAGGGAGGGAAGAAAGAAAGAAGGAAGGAGGGAGGAAAGAAGGAAGGAAGGGAGGGAAGGAAAGAAGGACAGAGGAAGGAAGGAAGGACAGAGGAAAGAGGGAAAGGAGGGAAGAAGGAAGGAAGGAAGGAAGGAAGGAGGGAAAGGAGGAAGGAAGGAGGGGAGGGAGGGAGGGAAGAAGAAAGAAAGAAGGAAGGACAGAGAAAGGAAGGAAGGAAGGAAGGAAGGAGAGAAGGGAAGAAGGAAGGGAGGGAGGAGGGAAGGAAGGAAGGAAAGGAGGGAAGAAGGAAGGACAGAGGAAAGAAGGTAGGACGGAGGGAAGGAAAGGAGGAGGGTTTGGAGGAAGGAAGGAAGGATGGAGGAAAGAAGGACAGTGGAAAAGAAAGGAGGAAAGAAGGAAGGAAAGGAGGGAAGAAGGAATGAAGGAAAGGAGGGAGGGAGGGAGGGAGGGAAGAAAGAAAGAAAGAAGGACAGAGAAAAGAAAGAAGGAAGGAGGGAGGAAAGAAGGAAGGAAGGGACGGAGGAGGGAAGGAAAGAAGGACAGAGGAAGGAAGGAAGGACAGAGGAAAGAGGGAAAGGAGGGAAGAAGGAAGGAAGGAAGGAAGGAGGGAAAGGAGGAAGGAAGGAGGGAGGGAGGAAAGAATGACAGAGGAAGGGAGGAAATAAGGACAGAGGAAAGAAGGGAGGAAGGAAGGAGGGAGGAAATAAGGAAGGAAGGTAAGAAGGAAGGAAAGAAGGACAGAGGAAGGAAGGAGGGAAAGGAATGAAGAAGGAAGGAAGAAAGGAAGGAGGGAGGGAGGGAGGAAAGTAGGAACAGTCAAAACAGACGAGGTCAGTTTGACCCGGGAGGACAACAGGAATGTAAAAGCTGTGGTCAGTTGAACTCACATGGGGGGTAAAATGTGTATGTGGTGTTTCTACTCTGACTCCTCACATAAAACTCAGATTAGAATCAGCTGGTAGAGATTTCCCCACAGAGAGCCGAGGCAGTATCGAGGCAGTATCGAGGCAGTATCGAGGCAGTATCGATGCGGCAGTATCGAGGCAGTATCTCGATAATATCCAAACTCAAATGAATGTAATCCATCAAACTGCATCATCTCCATCACGTCACACCGATGCTTCACTTCTACATTTCTATTTTCCTGTCCTGGAGTCAAGGAAGGAAGGGAGGGAAAGGAGGAAAGGGAAAAACGGAAGGAGGGAAGGAAAGA
>JAJDFG010001714.1:0-20000 GCA_021039105.1 Scomber colias
AAGGAAGAAGGAAAGAAAGGAGGGAGGAAGGAAGAAGGAAGGAAAGGAGGGATGAAGGAAGGAAGGCAAGGACTTGATGTTTGCATCATGTGACTCAGACTTTAATGATTTTCTCTCAGATTGAGTTTAAATACTCGACTCTGCTGCCAAATCCCAAAATCCTCCAAATAAACCTTTTGGTTTGACTCCTTTTTACTCTCTGAAGCAACAACGGAAATCCCTGAACTCAGATGCTGATTTAAGCGTTACCATGGTTACCAACAGATCCTGCATGAATGGAATTCTTTCAGATTGCTCTCTTAAATATGTTTTACTGCTGGTCCTTTCCTTAAACAAACATTTCCTGATCTACTAGGAAGTATTCCTTCCTTCCCTCCTTCCTTCCTTCCTTTCTTCCTTCCTCCCTCCTTCTTTCCTTCCTTCCTTCCTTCCTTCCTCCCTTTCTTCCTTCCTCCCTCCCTCTTTCTTTCCTTCCTTCCTTCATTCCTAACTATATTAGAGGTATGGTCTTGGTTGATTTAAGGTGAGACTTACATCGTCTACAAGGCTTTAAAATCCCGTCTCAGACACATGTGACTAATTAAAGGAAGTTAGTAGTTAGCTAGCTAGTTAGTTAGCTAGTTAGCTAGTTAGTTAGTTCGTTAGTTCGTTAGTTCGTTAGTTCGTTAGCTAGTTAGTTAGTTAGTTAGTTAGTTAGTTAGTTAGTTAGCTAGTTAGCTAGTTAGCTAGTTAGTTAGTTAGTTAGCTAGTTAGTTAGGCTAGTTAGTTAGAATCGTATCAAATAGTTTAGATTTAAAGCATTAAAGCTGCAGCTCTTGTTTGTTTCTCATATTTATCTTTCAGGTTTCACAATGTCAGAAATGTTTTTATAAAGCTGTTGATCAGTGTTTCCTAAAGCCCGAGGTCAACGTCCTCAAATGTCCTCAACCCAAGATATCCAGTTTACTGTCAGAGAGGACTAAAAACAGAAACATTTGAGCAGCTGGAACCCAAAGAATTTGTTTTTTTGTCTTAAATAAATCATGCGAGCATGTAGTTGTAATAAAGCAGTAGGTGTGTCCTTCCTACCTCCTTCCTCCTACCTACCTCCTTCCTCCCTCCCTCCCTAATGATGAAAATGAGAGTGTGTAGATGTAATAGAGCAGTAGGAGTGTCCTTCCTCCCTCCCTCCCTCCTACCTACCTTCCTTCCTTTCCTTCCTCCTTTCCCTCTTTCTTCCTTCCTACTGTCCTTCCTTCCTTCCTTCCTTCCTTCCTTCCTCCCTCCCTTCCTTCCTTCTTCCCTTCCTCCCTCCCTCCCTCCCTAATGATGAAATGCGAGCATGTAGTTGTAATAAAGCAGTTGGTGTGTCCTTCCTTCCTTCCTCCCTCCCTCCCTTCCTCCCTTCCTTCCTTCCTCCCTCCCTCCCCTAATGATGAAATGAGAGTGTGTAGATGTAATAGAGCAGTAGGAGTGTCCTTCCTTCCTCCTTCCCTTCCTCCCTCCCTCCCCTCCCTTCCTTCCTCTCACTCTTCCTTCCTCCCTCCCTCCCTCCCTCCCTCCCTCCTCCCTCCCTCCCTTCCTAATGATGAAATGAGAGTGTATAGATGTAAATAAAGCAGTAGGTGTGTCCTTCCTCCCTCCCTCCCCTCCCTCTCTCCTCCCTCCCTCCCTTCCTCCCTCCCTCCCTCCCTCCCTCCCTCATGATGAAATGAGAGTGTATAGATGTAATAGAGCAGTAGGAGTGTCCTTCCTGCTCCAGCTTCAGATGCTGCAGCTTATTTTTCAGAGAGACAGACGTGAACAGAGTCTGAATGATGGAGCTGCTGCACCTGAGCTGATCCCACCTGCCCTCTGGATACGACTGACAGACCCTCCCCTCTCCCTCTCTCTCTCTGTCTCTCTCTCTCTCCCTCTCTCTGTCTCTGTCTCCTTCCATCACTCTCTCTGTCTCTCATTTGTTTGCCCTTTTCATTTCTCTCTCTGTGTCTGTCCTCTCCTGTGAAGCTACCTGCCGTCATCCCTCTCTCCGTCTGTCTCACCACACATTCCTCCTCCTGCCTGTCCTCCTCGTTTAGACTCATCTGTCCCCACAGCGTTTCTCTTCTTCTCCTCTTTCATTTCTTTCATTCGTGCAGAGATAAAAAGACACGGTCAAGCTGTTGATTTACATTCAGATTATAATCTATAAGGAACATCTGGGTTTGTAGAGGTTTTCTTATCAGGAAGAAGAAGAGAGGGAAGATTTATCAGACAGAATCACTAAGATTACACACATCTGATTTAACCCTCCTGTTGTCCTTGAGTCAAGGAAGGAAGGAAGGAAGGAAGGGAGGAAGGAAGGAAGGAAGGAAAGAAGGCGGAAAGGGAGGAAAGAAGGAAGGAAGGGAGGAAAGGAAGGGAGGAAGGAGAGAAGGATGGAAGGGAGAAATGAAAGAAGGCAGGAAGAAAGGAAGGAAGGGACGAAGGAAATGAAGGAAGGAAGGAAGGACAGACAGACGGGAGGAAGGAAAGAGAGAAGGAATTTTTCCTTCCTTCTTTCCTCCCTCCTTACTCCTTTCCTTCTCCTTACTCCTTTTCCTTCCTTTCTGACAAACTGTGACGGGCTTCAACATGTTAAACACGAAACACTCAACTTATTAATATCTGATTCATTTATAATGATAATTGTAGACTCTGGAAATCGGCGATGATTTGCTCATTTGAATTAGATTTTGACTCATAAAGTCCAGAATTGATTAATTGCGATTAAATTCCTGATTGAGTTTCATCAGATGAATATTAATGTTGCATAAAAACACTTCTCAGTTTATCATAAAAACTTTAATAAAGTTTCTTCACTGTTGTTTCCATTGGTATAAACTAATGTACAGTAAAGTGAACATTACAGGCTGAGTTGTCAACACATTTCCAGCTTATACACTTTATACTTTTTAATTGGGCCAAAAAGCAAAAAGACTAAAAGAATATATATTTATATTTTTAGGCTGACTTGTAGAAAACAGTTGAGTAAGAATAATAAAAGACCCTGCAAGAACATAAAGAACCTGAATGTCCCACAGAGCAGCTGATAAACTGATTTTAGTCATTTATGGAGCTTTTCCACTACACAGTTCCAGCTCGCCTCGACTCGCCTCGCCTCGGTTTTCTCTGCGTCTCCACTAGGGATAGTAGCTGGTACCTGGTACTTTAGTACCTGCTCTGCTGAGGTTCCTAGCCAGCCGAGCCGATACTAAATGTGACACACCATCGCCTCCATGCCTCCATTGTTTATGTGTTTGTGTCGCGTATAAAACAAAGTCACGGCAGTTTAACGCAGCGTTGCTATGACGACCCCGCCCAAGATGAGTAGGGACCTTTTGTAATGGAAAAGGTCGTTCCTGGAACCGAGGCGAGTCGAGGCGGAGTGGAGCCGTGTAGAGCCGTGCTGGAACTGTGTAGTGGAAAAGCACCATTAGTCCCAAACTTTCTGGTTTCAGCTTCTTAAATGTGACGATTTGACGCGTTTCTTCATCATGATAGTAAAATGAATATCTTTGGATTGTAGATTATTAATCAGACTCTGACTCTGGTTAATTATAAGAAGCCTGTTTCACCATTTCCTGACATTTAACAGTAGATAATAGAGATAGATAGGACTGAATCAGCTGCTGCTAGTTTGACTTTATCACTCTGAGAACAGACAGGAAGTGAAAGTTGTGCTCTTTAATTCATCTGCTGTGTTTGTGTGACATCAGCGTGATAAGTGCAGACAGCTGTTAACTAATGTGGCTCCCCAGCAGTGACAGACTGAACACTGTTCGCTTGACTTCACATCTCATAGTCACAGATAATATCTCCTTAATCAACACAAACAGACCTCAGATCAGCGTGGAGTCTTTCAGAGATCTGCTACATGACTCATAGAAACATCTGAGTCACGACTGTGTTCACATTAAGGCTGCAAAACAATATTTATCTTCATTATCAATCAATCTGGGAATTATTATCTCCATTAATTAATATAAAATGTCTCTCACTGTTTCTCAAAGCCCAAGATGACTTCCTCAAAGGTCTTGTTTTGTCCACAATCCAAAATACTCAGGTTTACCGTCAAAGAGGACTAACAAGTATTTGCATTTGAGGAGCTGGAATCAGAGAATTTGGGGGGAAAACACTCATAAAACAATAAATCAATGTAATAATTGCCAATAATCGATTTATTGCTGCTGCTCTAACTCAGGAGTGTCGTGACTCATGTTGGCTGATACAACCGCCTAACTACACTACCTTTTAACTAAAGCTTCTGTATGTAGAAAACCTTCTTATCAGTGTCTCCTGTGGCCGTTAGCTGGTGTGCTCATGTGTGTGAGACTACTGCAGGTGATGCCCCCCCCCCCCCAAAAAAAACAAAACAAAAAATACAGAGGCTCCTGTTTGTGGCTGCTGACTGGTGAGAGTGAATCCTCAACGCCCAACCTGCCAAGATATGCTTTAATCAAACACCCGAACCCGACCAGCAAACCACCAACTCTTCTTTACAAACTGTGTTTACTAAACACCAGGAAGTTCAGTGAGATGTGGCCGGAAACTAGGCGGGGAGTTCCTGTCCTCTGAAATGAGGCCAACCAGGAAGTAACTAGAGCTGCATTCTATCAAAAGGCCACCAGGGGGCGACCGTCTCTATACAAGTCAATGGAGAATTCACCAAACTTCTCACTTGATTTCTAACCTCAGTAAACGTTTTCAAAATGTGTTTATGGTCTCAATCGCTAGTTTAAAGCCTTCTTCAATGCAGTATGATGTTCATTTGGGACATTTTGGCCTCCCTGATTTTATATGTGAAGATAAAGCAGGGTATGCATTAGGGCGTGGCTACGTCCTGATTGACAGGTTGATTGACCAATGTCCTTGAGATCCAGCCCTCGCAACCATAGCAACCTCCCCGCTCCGCCCATGGCCCCGCCTCATGCCCATATAAGTAGAATCCGTGTTTTTATTTTTCCCAGCATGCACCTGAAATTTTCAAGATGGCGCTGCCTAGATTCGAAACTATTGGCTACCGAGCAGCAGTCCACAAACCAATGGGTGACGTCATGGACGTTACGTCCATTTCTTTTATACAGTCTGTGGTGGGAACCAATGCTCTGTGGCTTGGGAGCAACACTTTGTGGCTGGGAAGCGGTACACTGTGGTTTTGTTGTAAAATGTGTGCTTATTACCATCTTTGGACCACCAATACAAACCAAAATGTGGTAAGTCAAGTTCTGCTTGTGTGTGCTCAGCGGGCGACTCGTCATTGTGTTTTATTGTGAAATGTGTTGTGGTTGATTGGGGGCAGCTAGCGTTTCATTAGCTGGAGCGCTAATATCTGGAGGATGTTTCCTGTTTGTTGACATTAGCAGGAGAGAGGCGAGGCACTTGGGAGCTTCGTGAGAAACGTCTCATCCTGGTAATTCAAATAGAAATCAGTCCCAAAGGCTTTTAGAGGCAACGGAGAAAGTCGGGCTAGGTTTCATCATTTAAGTTACATTAGTACCTGTTCACTTATTGGCAATTAACAAAAAAAAGAAAAGCTTAATACTTGTAAACTGCTTCACACGTCTACATATAAAACCTTTGTAATAAGCTATTTGCAATCATTTAAGTTCATATGTAAAAAAAGATTTAATAGAAATTGAAAGGCAATGCAAAGATCGATCTCAGGAATGATCAGAAATAGATCTTTTATTTTTTATTTTCATTTTTTTTGCTGTAATCTTGTTTAGTGTCAGACTGGCAGTAAAATCAACCAAAGCCAGTTTTTGCATTTCCTTTCCAAGCTTCAGTCCTCAGTCATGTTTGAAGAGTGCAGTTGGTATTATAACCTCAGATGTTTGATCAGAAGCCGGCAGGCTGGGATTAGATCAGTGAGAACTCATCTCAGTGTGAAAGGAGGAGAAGCTTCTGCAGATGTTGGGCCGCTCTGAAGGACTCTGCCAGCGTGGCTCCTGGACCGTGATGCTTCTCCAGCTCAGTGGCAGCGTTACGGAGCAGGCAGCAGGGTGAATGTGGGCAGGGTGAATGTGGGCAGGGTGAATATGAGCAGGGTGAATGTGGGCAGGGGGGATGTGGGCAGGGTGAATGTGGGCAGGGTGAATGTGGGCAGGGTGAATATGAGCAGGTGAATGTGGGCAGAGTGAATGTGAGCAGGGTGAATGTGAGCAGGGTGAATGTGAGCAGGGGGATGAGCAGGGTGAATGTGGGCAGGGTGAATGTGAGGGCAGGGTGAATGTGGGCAGGGTTGAATGTGAGAGCAGGGTGAATGTGGGCAGGGTGAATGTGGGCAGGGTGAACGTGAGCAGGGTGAATGTGGGCAGGGTGAATGTGAATGTGGGCAGGGTGAATGTGGGCAGGGTGAATGTGGGCAGGGTGAACGTGGGCAGGGTGAACGTGGGCAGGGTGAACGTGGGCAGGGTGAATGTGGGCAGGGTGAACGTGGGCAGGGGTGAATGTGGGCAGAGTGAATGAGGGCAGGGTGAATGTGGGCAGGGGGATGTGAGCAGGGTGAATGTGAGCAGAGTGAATGTGGGCAGAGTGAATGTGAGCAGGGTGAATGTGAGCAGGGTGAATGTGAGCAGGGTGAATGTGGGGCAGGGTGACTGTGAGCAGAGTGAATGTGGGCAGGGTGAATGTGGGCAGGGGGATGTGAGCAGGGTGAATGTGGGCAGGGGGATGTGAGCAGGGTGAATGTGGGCAGGGTGAATGTGGGCAGGGTGAATGTGGGCAGGGGGATGTGAGCAGGGTGAATGTGAGCAGGGTGAATGTGGGCAGGGTGATGTGGGCAGGGTGAATGTGGGCAGGGTGAATGTGAGCAGGTGAATGTAGGCAGGGTGAATGTGAGCAGAGTGAATGTGGGCAGGGTGAATGTGAGCAGGGGGAATGTGGGCAGGGGGGTGAATGTGGGCAGGGTGAATGTGGGCAGGGTGAATGTGAGCAGGGTGAATGTGGGCAGGGTGAATGTGGGCAGGGTGAATGTGGGCAGGGTGAATGTGGGCAGGGTGAATACGTGGGCAGGGTGAATGTGGGCAGGGTGAATGTGGGCAGGATGAATGTGAGCAGGGGGATGGTGGGCGGGGTGAATGTGGGCAGGGTGAATGTGGGCAGGGGGGGGTGAATGTGGGGCAGAGTGAATGTGGGCAGGGTGAATGTGGGCAGGGTGAATGTGGGCAGGGTGAATGTGAGCAGGGTGGGCAGGGTGAATGTGAGCAGGGTGAATAGGGTGAATGTGAGCAGGGTGAATGTGGGCAGGGTGAATATGTGGGCAGGGTGAATGTGGGCAGGGTGAATATGTGGGCAGGGTGAATGTGGGCAGGGTGAACGTGGGCAGGGTGAATATGTGGGCAGGGTGAATGTGGGCAGGTGTGAACGTGAGCAGGGTGAACGTGGGCAGGGGGATGAATGTGGGCAGGGGGAATGTGAGCAGGGTGAATGTGGGCAGGGTGAATGTGAGCAGGTGAATGTGGGCAGGGTGAATGTGGGCAGGGTGAATGTGGGCAGGGTGAATGTGAGCAGGGTGAATGTGAGCAGGGTGAATGTGGGCAGGGTGAATGTGAGCAGGGGGGTGAATGTGGGCAGGGTGAATGTGGGCAGGGTGAATGTGGGCAGGGTGAATGTGGGCAGGGTGAACGTGGGCAGGGTGAATGTGAGCAGGGTGAATGTGAGCAGGGTGAATGTGAGCAGGGTGAATGTGAGCAGGGTGATGTGAGCAGGGTGAATGTGAGCAGGGGGATTGTGAGCAGGGTGAATGTGGGCAGGGTGAATGTGAGCAGGGTGAATGTGGGCAGGGTGAATGTGAGCAGGGTGAATGTGGGCAGGGTGAATGTGGGCAGGGTGAACGCGGGGCAGGTGAATGTGAGCAGGGTGAATGTGAGCGGGGTGAATGTGAGCGGGGTGAATGTGAGCAGGGTGAATGTGAGCAGGGGGATGGTGGGCAGGGTGAATGTGAAGGGCAGGGTGAATGTGGGCAGGGTGAATGTGAGCAGGGTGAATGTGGGCAGTGTGAATGTGGGCAGGGTGAATGTGGGCAGCATGATGTGGGCAGGGGGAATGTGGGCAGGGTGAATGTGAGCAGGGTGAATGTGGGCAGGGTGAATGTGAGCAGGGTGAACGTGGGCAGGGTGGGGAATGTGGGCAGGGTGAATGTAGAGCAGGGTGAATGTGGGCAGGGTGAATGTGGGCAGGGTGAATGTGAGCAGGGTGAATGTGGGCAGGGTGAATGTGGGCAGGGTGAACGCGGGCAGGGTGAATGTGAGCAGGGTGAATGTGAGCAGGGTGAATGTGGGCAGGGGGATGTGGGCAGGGTGAATGTGAGCAGGGGGATGTGAGCAGGGGGATATGAGCAGGGTGAACGTGGGCAGGGGGGACGTGGTCAGGGTGAATGTGGGCAGGGTGAATGTGAGCAGGGTGAATGTGGGCAGGGTGAATGTGAGCAGGGTGAATGTGAGCAGGGGGGTGAATGTGGGCAGGGGGAATGTGGGCAGGGTGAATGTGGGCAGGGTGAATGTGGGCAGGGGGATGGTGGGAGAGCAGCTGAGCATCACGGGAGAGTTTTCTGCTCTCAGAGACGAGATGAATGAAACAAGCTCTGTGGAAAAACCATGCAGCTGCGTCTCTGCTGCTGCAGCTTCTACTGAACAACAACATCTGCTGAGAGAGAGGGAGGGGGAGGAGAGAGAGAGAGGGGGGGGGGAGAGAGAGAGAGAGAGAGATGAGAGGAGAGTGAGAGAGAGAGAGGAGAGAGAGAGAGAGAGGTTTGAAAGAGAGAGAGAGAGCGAGAGAGAGGGAGAGCGAGAGAGAGAGAGAGAGGTTTGAAAGATGCTGTCATGATTTCTGAATTGCTGATGTTGATGTGAATTTTATCAGTGACAGCTTTTATTTTGTAGTAATCTCTACAGGATAACAGCGCTCTGCTTTTATTAAGAGTCAGAATATGAAAAGCTTTGTTTGGCTGTGTGGATGTGAAAGCATCTCAGTGACTGGGTTCCTCTGAGGCTGAACATCATGGGCTGTGTTCGAAACCGCATACTACATACTTCTATACTACATACTACATACTTCTATACTACATACTACATACTTCTATACTACACACTAAAGGACCAGATAGTAAGCTGACCGTTTACACTGTAGTAAACTACACGATTACCCACAATGCATTTGGTTCCTACCTGAGCTGAAATCATCAGGCTGAAGCTGATTTCATTTTAGCTCTAACTCTGTAAATAAACCACTTTATCCACATTTCTAACCTTTTTAGGAAGAAAGTAAAGTAGCCCTTTAGATCCACAATGTGACGCTAACTTGTCCAAATAACACCTGTTTACAGTCACTTCCTGTCATTTTCACAATAAAACACCTGTTAAAGTTTTGTTCCTGAGAATTCGGAGCCGCTCAAGTTAGCCATAGCGAGTAACGCACTTCCTGTCATTTTCACAAAGACCTGTTGCCTTTTATTAAGAAAACCATAACGATAGAATATATGTATATATTATATTTTCATTTTTGAATTTCAGAATAAAAGACATTTGGGATGTTTTTTACAGCTGTTAGATGTCCAAATGGGTCAAAACAGTATGTAAAGGTTAAAACATGTTAAAGACAAAGCATTTTAT
This sequence comes from Scomber colias, assembly GCA_021039105.1. Taxonomy (NCBI): domain Eukaryota; kingdom Metazoa; phylum Chordata; class Actinopteri; order Scombriformes; family Scombridae; genus Scomber; species Scomber colias. Next base: position 9,612 of record JAJDFG010001714.1, read on the forward strand.
TTTGGGGCCACATTAGGAAAAAAGTCATCAGATTTCAAAATAAAAGACATTTAGGGTGTTTTTTACAAGCTTTTAAAAGTCAAAATGGGTCAAATTCGACCCGACCAGACTAATATTTAAGGGTTTAAATCAAAGTCTTAACCCTCTAATTTCCCTTTGAACTGAAATTGGTTCTCTGAAAGATTAAAACACACTCACACACACACACACACACACACAGACACACACAGAGTCAGACATGTTTCCAGACAGTGACTAACCTGTGACGGTGTCTGAGCGTCTCTCCGTCTGTCACACCGTGTTTCCGTCGAACCCTCGCAGGATCCTCTCCGTCTCAGTCCGGACGCTTCTTCTCTTCATTTCCTCGTATTTACCAGCTGTTCCACTTTGCTTACGTCCTCACATTTTTGTTCACAAGATTACGCTCATTTGCATATATTTCATGCTCTTGATATTGAGTTTCCTACTTCTCTCCGTTTCATCTATTTCTTTCTTTTTTTTTTTTTTTTTTTTTTTTTTAGACTCACTGTTTTCTGCTGAATTCACTCTGAGAGAGGAAAGAAGGAAGGGAGGTAGGAGGGAGGGAAGAAACAAGGAAGGAGGGAGGGAGAAAGGAAAAGAGGAAGGGAGGAAGGAAAGGAAAGAGGAAAGAAAGACGGGAGGAAGGAAGAAAGAGAGAAGGGAGGAAGGAAAGGAAGGAGCGAAGGAAGGACAGATGGAAGGAAGGACAGAAGGAAGGTAGGAAGGACAGATGGAAGGAAGGACAGAAGGAAGAAAGGTAGGAAGGACAGATGGAAGGAAGGAAGGAAGAAAGGTAGGAAGGACAGATGGAAGGAAGAAATGGAGGAAGGACAGATGGAAGGAAGGAAGAAGAAAGGTAGGAAGGACAGATGGAAGGAAGGAAGGAAGAAAGGTAGGAAGGACAGATGAAGGAAGGAAGGAAGGACAGATCGGAAGGAAGGACAGAAGGAAGAAAGATTACACTCATTTTTATATTTCATGCTCCTTGATATTGAGTTTCTACTTCTCTCCGTTTCATCTATTTTTTCTTTTTTTTTTTTCTTTTTTAGACTCACTGTTTTTCTGCTGAATTCAGTCTGAGGTCTGCTTGATGTTCTTCTACTTTTATATGTGCTCATTTTAAAAGGCAGGGCTGTTGACTTTATGTTTATCATCTAATGAAAGACAGGCAAAAGGAAGGAGGGAAGAAAGGGAGGCAGGACAGAAGGACAAGGACAGAAGGAAGGAAGGACACATACAAGGAAGGAAGGAACGCAGAAAGGAAAATAGGAAGGTAGGAAAGACAGAAGGAAGGAAAAGAACTAGGGCTGTCAAACGATTAATTTTTTTAATCGAGATTAATCGCAGAATTTCCCTAGTTAATCGCGATTAATGGCGTTTTGAATTGCATGTTTAAAATCCTGTTATTTTCCATTTGAAGGCAGTTTTAAGCCCATAATGTAAAGCATTTCTTACCAGAGTGTCTTAACTGGGAATCAATCACGGCTCTGCTGCGACTCCCACACTCCAAAATGCTCCTTTGGTGGAGCTGAGGCTGGCTTGGCTGCACCTGGGTGTTTAGCGTGAAGGTGCTAACTCAAACTCCACGTACTCCGGTGGTAGTTAAACTCCGTTTGACACAGGTTGCATTTTACTTTTGACTTGTCAACTGAAGCGTCTGGAAGTGTTTTAAAGTTAAACAAGCCGTTCAAAAGTCCAGTAGCTCTCTTACTTTCCATCAGCGCGGTAGGTTTACTGCAGGAGGCCACTTCAAAGCATAGCGCTACAGCTAGAGGAGCCGTCTACGGGGGAGTAGAAGGGACAAAAAGGCTTGCAACATTAAAATGGCATAAAAAAAATTAACGCGTTATGGATTGCATTAATCTAATCGCGATTAACGTGTTAACGCTGACAGCTATAATAATAACACAGGAAGGAAGTGGGATTGCCCCCTCTGCGGGCCGGTTCTGGCCCACGGGGCGCATGTTTGACACCCCTGATCCAATGTCTTCAGTATGGTTTTAATTCATACACAGGTTTGGTTTTAGTGTGTGTGTGTGTGTGTGTGTGTGTGTGTGTGTGTGTGTGTGGGGGGGGGGTTAATATTAACTAAAACATGGTGCAGCACACTCTGAGCCTGAGTCATGTCTGCAGGCTTCCTTCCTACATTAACATTTTTACCACCTCAGGTCTTCTTTCTTCTGGATTTTGCTGGCTGGACAATAAGATGACTTTACTTTATAGAAGATGAAGATTAATTACCTCGTGTTCCAAAACTTAAACTTCCATTTAAGATTTTCCATAAAAGAAGAACTAACCCTTTACCTGCTGTTCATATCCTGACTCATAATTCCTCCCTTTCTTCCTCCCTCCTTTCCTTCCTTCCTTCCCTCCTTTCCTTCCTTCCTTCCCTACCTTCTTCCCTCCTTTCCTTCCTTCCTTTCCTTCCTTCCTTCCTCACTTCCTTCCTTCCCTCCTTCCTCCCTCTTTTCCTTCCTTCCTTCCTTCCCCCCTCCCTCCTTTTCTCTTTCTTTCCTCCCTTCCTTCTTTCCTTCCTTTCTTCCTTCCTTCCTTCCTTCCTTCTTTCCTTCCTTCCTTCCTTCCTCCCTCCCTCCTTCTCTCTTTCTTTCCTCCCTTCCTTCTTTCCTTCCTTGCTCCCTTTCTCTTTTCCTTCCTTCCTTCTTTCCTCCGTCCTTCCTTCTTTCCTTTCCTCCCTTTCTTCCTCCCTCCTTTCCTTCCTTCTTCCTTCCTTCTTCTCTCACTCCCTCCTTTCCTCCCTTCCTTCCTTTCCTCCCTCAAATGGTTGAATTTGACCCTGAACAGCACATAAGAGGCCTGTACAGGTCATGTGATCTCTGTAGTTAACTTACCAAAGAGCTCAGTGAATGGATCTTCCTCCTCCTCCTCCTCCTCCTCCTCCTCTTGTCATAATTATGAGATACTCTCCAGTTTTTGTTCCCGACCTGTGAACTGTGAAGAGCCGTTTTAATAAGAGCTGAGGTCACAGAGACCAGGACAGAGGTCAGGACCGTTGGAGCCACAGCGGACCGTCGGAACCGTAATGGACTATCGGAACCACAGCGGACCATCGGAGCCACAGTGGACCGTCGGAATCACAGCGGACCGTCGGAACCACATTGGACCATCAGAGCCACAGCGGACCATCGGAACCACAGTGGACCGTCTGAGTCACAGTGGACCATCAGAACCACAGTGGACCGTCTGAGCCACAGTGGACCATCAGAACCACAGTGGACCGTCGGAACCGTAATGGACTATCGGAACCACAGCGGACCATCGGAGCCACAGTGGACCGTCGGAATCATAGCGGGACCGTCGGAACCACATTGGACCATCAGAGCCACAGCGGACCATCGGAACCACAGTGGACCGTCTGAGTCACAGTGGACCATCAGAACCACAGTGGACCGTCTGAGCCACAGTGGACCATCAGAACCACAGTGGACCGTCGGAACCGTAATGGACTGTCGGAACCACAGCGGACCATCGGAGCCACAGTGGACCGTCTGAGTCACAGTGGACCATCAGAACCACAGTGGACCGTCGGAAGCGTAATGGACCGTCGGAATCACAGCGGACCGTCGGAACCACATTGGACCATCAGAGCCACAGCGGACCATCGGAACCACAGTGGACCGTCGGAACCACAGCGGACCGTCGGAGCCACAGCGGACCGTCGGAGCCACAGTGGACCGTCGGAGCCACAGTGGACCGTCTGAGTCACAGTGGACCATCAGAGCCACAGCGGACCGTCAGAGCCACAGCGGACCGTCAGAACCACCGTCGGAACCACAGCGGACCGTCAGAACCACAGCGGACCGTCGGAACCACAGCGGACCGTCGGAACCACAGTGGACCGTCGGAGCCACAGCGGGCCGTCTGAACCACAGCGCAACGTCAGAACCACAGCGGACTGTCGGAACCACATTGGACCATCAGAGCAGAAACAGAATGAATGTTAATGTGTGAACGTCGCTGCTGCTGCAATAATACAAACACACATCTCCGTTATGAAGGAGCCCAAATGGAATCAGCCGCTGTGGCAGAACAATGTGATGCAGCATTCACGCCAGCAAATCACAGTGAATTGAATGGAGATGGACTGAATGGAAGGGAAATGAATTGAATTGGTGGAGGCAGGGAGAGATGGCGAGGCGAGCATCTCGGTCTAATAGAGCATGTAACAGGGTTCTGAATGGAGCTCTAACCTGAGTGTGACCTCATGTTAACACAGGCTCAGGCTATGCTGATGGCTTCATGAACTCACACTCCGCTGCACATTAAAAATCCAGGATGGGACCATTTCAAGAATAAATATAATTTTTTTTTTTTTTTTGGTCAGTCTGAAATGAAGTGAAATGGATTTTGGGGCTGAGTGAGAGAAAATTCATCCGTCAGCAGAGTTGAATGAAAAGAAGGAAAAAAAAAAAGTCGTTGGAAAGTTTCTCTATTTCATTTTCAGGTTTCAGATTAATATTCACACATTCGAAGCGGTTTATCCTCAATAACTCATCATCGGTTTCATTAGATGAGGTGTGCAGTGCAGAATTTAGATTGATGTCACCTTAATATTCCTCATTGAAGCTTTGCACTGCTCTTCAGTACAGTAGATGGAAACTGACGCCATAATCTGTGTTTTTAGTAGGGCTGTCAGACGATACATTTTTTTAATCTCGATTAATTGCAGAATTTTCATAGTTAATCACAATTAATGGCGTTTTGAATTGCATATTTAAAATCCTGTTATTTTCCATTTGAAGGCAGTTTTAAGCCCATAATGTAAAGCATTTCTTACCAGAGTGTCTTAACTGGGAATCAATCACGGCTCTGCTGCGACTCCCACACTCCAAAATGGTCCTTTGGTGGAGCTGAGGCTGGCTTGGCTGCACCTGGGTGTTTAGCGTGGAGGTGCTAACTCAAACTCCACGTACTCCGGTGGTAGTTAAACTCCGTTTGACACAGGTTGCATTTTACTTTTGACTTGTCAACTGAAGCGTCTGGAAGTGTTTTAAAGTTAAACAAGCCGTTCAAAAGTCCAGTAGCTCTCTTACTTTCCATCAGCGCGGTAGGTTTACTGCAGGAGGCCACTTCAAAGCATAGCGCTACAGCTAGAGGAGCCGTCTACGGGTGAGTAGAAGGGACAAAAAGGCTTGCTACATTAAAATACGATTTAAAGGACAGAGGATAGAGGGAGGGGAGGAAGGAAAGAAGGAGAAAAGGAGAGAGGGAGGAATGACTGACGAAAGGAAGGAAAGAAGGAACAGTCAAAACAGACGGGGGTTAATTTGACCCGTGAGTACGACACGAAAGTTAAAGCATCAAAGCCAGGTTCAGATGACGATGGGGGGAGCAGGAGGAGGAGGAAGAGGAGGATGAAGAGGAGGAGAGGAAATGAAATGGTGTTGCTCCTCTGTCTGACTGCCAGGACTGAGACAGATTGAGACGACAGAAGAAAGGAACACGACCGCCTCGCTCCCTATAGTTCTTATTATTTATTGTTTATTGGTGTAGAAAATGAAAAAATAAAGAGTGCATCATGTCGAACACATTCAGGCGGGAAGCCCGGTGAAAAGAGGGAACGGAGAGAGAGAGAGAGAGCGAGAGAGAGAGAGAGGAGAGAGAGAGAGAGAGAGAGAGAGAGAGAGAGAGTTGATTTGCTGGTGACATTTCGCCCTTGAGGACTCACTTGTAGTTTCACGCTCAGTTGAACGCCTCGAAATGTGAAACGAGGATAAAGAGCGCGGCGTGTGTATCGCCCGGGAAGACGTTTATCTTCAACAACACAATTTGGCAAATAATGACAAAAAGAAGAGTTCAGATAGGAGGGCTGCAGCAGCAGAGAGAAAGAGATTATCTTTAATTACTAATCTTAATCCCTCCGTTTCATGTCGGGCAAACGAGCTCGATCAGATGAGAGAGAGCGACGGAGGCAGAGAGGAAATAAAGGTAACAAAGGGAGGAGAGAGATAAACTGCAGAGCTTTGACTGTTTCTTTTTAATTGAAGTCCACTGAGGAAGGATTTGTCAGTGGAAATCATTTTAGTTTTTGTTTAAAATTCATGAACAAATTGCTGGTTGTTGTTTGGCAGCAGCAGTGTGGAGCGCTGGGGTTTCAATACAACATCATGTCAGGGTTGTTTTTATTTTAACTGTGTGAGTCCTCTGTGGATGTGAGGTCAGAGGTCAGCATTCAGACTTACCCTGAAACCCTCTATTGGTTTTATACAACAACATAATAATAAAATGTATTCAACCCTGAGAGAAAGGAACAGAAAATAAGTCTATTGGTTATACCGAGAGTCATTAAAGTCTGTGTAAAGTAAGAATAAATATGTGTTCTGAGTTTGACATACCACAGAAAAGTGTGTTGTTAACCACCCTGCCAAATTTGAATGATTAAAAAAATCGCCAAATATATGAAATTAGGCTTCAAAGTTGTGTAAAAATCAGCCTCTTTCTCTGCTACCAAACGCTGAAGCCCCGCCCCCTACCAAGTGTCACCTGTCAATCAAAGTCACCACCTCTACCAGAAACACGGACGCTACATCTGAGAGCTTTCTGCTGCTAACTCAGCGGCTAACTCAGCTACTAGCTCAGTTACTAGCTCGGCGGCTAACTCAGCTAACTGGCTAACTGTAGACTGTAGACTGTAGTAGTAGTAGTGTGTGCTGAATGTATTTATACCTCTACAGCAGCAGGGGCGGGTTTATGCTAATCACTAAATCCTGAACACAGAAATGTTGAAACACAGTTTGTGAAGCCTAGCTCCACAATTCAAATCTAAATGGTTGAAATGCTTTTTACACCTTTTTTAGAAATACATTTATGACCTATTTAATGTGTTTAGAAGAAAATGTCTGAATTCACTTTACACGGTCTTTAAGGCCCATTTATGCTCAGCGTATTAAGGAAAGAAATAGTAGGAGCTCCTCTAAACTTGCATCTTTCCCCTTTAATTAGACCGAACCATTACTGCAGGGGGGGGGGGTTTCCTCTCTCTTATAACTGGCACTCAACAATGCTACTAGTATCAGTCAACACTGTTTACCAGCCATCATTCAAAACATTTCCATATAAGCCAAAACAATGAATCAAAAGACATGAAATCAGTCAAATAAATCCCCCATGCTTAGTCCAACCCAGTGACATCACCAGTGTATACATACAGGAAGTAGTTGGGCGGTTCTTCCTTTTGTTTGGTCAGCACATGGTGGCTTTGGTAAGTACTAAACTCAATAAAGATTAACATTATACAAAGTTTGCTGAATGTAAACTGTAACCAAATATAATGCAAATCAATCAAACCTGGGATAGTATGTATGAATCTGCATGATTACTGGTTAACTAATGGTTTAATGTTGATGGTGAATAAGGAGGTGATAGATGATTGGTTTCACCCAGTTTGTCACACTCAAAAAGAACAAAAGGAAAACACAGAATAAATGACAAGAGATCAGAGCTGCATGTCAGGAGGAAGAGAGAGTAAGAGAAGCAGGTCCATCCAATAATCACCCATCAGAAGCACCTGAAAGAGGAAGTAGAGGGGGGAGCACTGAGCACGTAACACCAATCATTGTTTATTTACTGGCATACGTAATGTGGAAGTCTCTCTCTTCCTGTCTGGTTACATTAGAGAGTCTGTCTCTTCTCACTCTGACTGAGATGGATGTTTGTTTGTTGGGCTTCATTTATTTTGCAAACTGAGTTACACATCAGATTTTTTTAGCGTCACTGTCAGATGACTCTACGGGCCTGGTTCACTAAGATCCCAAATGTGCAGTTTCAACATACTGTATTTATATAGTTAGTGTGTTTAGCAGCTGATCTACTGAGAATAACTGTAAATAACAACAGGAGCAGACAGCAGGATTTAAATGTCTTAATCATATAAAAGAAATGGATGTAACATCCGTGATGTCACCCATTGGTTTGTGGACTGCTGCTCGGAAGCCAATAGTTTCCAATCGAGGCAGCGCCATCTTGAAAATTTCAGGTGCATGCTGGGAAAAATAAAAACACGGATTCTACTTATATGGGCATGAGGCGGAGTCATGGACGGATGTATGGGCGGGGCCATGGGCGGAGCGGGGAGGTTGCTATGGTTACGAGGGCTGGATCTCGAGGACATTGGTCAATCAACCTGTCAATCAGGACGTAGCCCCGCCCTAATGCATACCCTGCTTTATCGTCACATATAAAATCAGGGAGGCCAAAATGTCCCAAATGAACATCATACTGCATTGAAGAAGGCTTTAAACTAGCGATTGAGACCATAAACTCATTTTGAAAACGTTTACTGAGGTTAGAAATCAAGTGAGAAGTTGGTGAATTCTCCATTGACTTGTATAGAGACGGTCGCCCCCTGGTGGCCTTTTGATAGAATGCAGCTCTAAGTTACTTCCTGGTTGGTCTCATTTCAGAGGACCGGAGCTCCCCGCCTGGTCTTAATGGAGAGTTTGGACGAGCAGAAATGTGATCAGCTTCTAGTGGAAGAAGTTAACAAATGTATTGAGTTACAGCATAAAAACATTACCATAAAAACCTCCTATGGGAGATTGTTAGTGACAAAGTCGATGCTGTTAGTAAAACTATAAATATTCCACTCCAGTAAATCAGTCTAGTGTAATTTAGGATTTTGAAGTTGTTCACAGCTTTGACTACTGATTGAATCTGGGTTTATTTTTTCATGCAGAAATTCAAACGAGTTGCCCGGGGCCATTTTCTATATTTTACTTCTTGTCAACAAATCTCATGTTTGGATCCAAACCAACATGAACTGATCTGCTAACAACTATTCTGATGTTATTCCTCTGTTGTTGTCCAAAAACTATTAAAAACTAGGTCATATGCTCCTTCATTATGTAGTTTGGTCATGTTAGTTAGTTTAGAAACGGCTCCAAAGACTAATAACTGATCATGTGTTCAGTCTCTGTAGAGCAGTTCTGTGTGAGGTAGACTCTACTGAGCATGTGCAGAGTCCTGTGTGAGGCAGACTCTACTGAGCATGTGCAGAGTCCTGTGTGAGGTAGACTCTACTGAGCATGTGCAGAGTTCTGTGTGAGGTAGACTCTACTGAGCATGTGCAGAGTTCTGTGTGAGGTAGACTCTACTGAGCGTGTGCAGAGTTCTGTGTGAGGTAGACTCTACTGAGCATGTGCAGTCCTGTGTGAGGTGGACTCTACTGAGCGTGTGCAGAGTCCTGTGTGAGGTAGACTCTACTGAGCATGTGCAGTGACCTGGTTCATATCACAACCTCAAAGAGCTTCAGAGAACATGACAGCTGTTATTTAGCATACTTCAGATCTGCTGATTAATCCTTTAATGGGTTAAACAGAGCGATAGTATTAAGACTTCAAACAGCAGCAGTTAGTTTTACTTTAATTCGTTTTTTGGGCCGTTTGAGTTGGATATGTGTTTGTGTCTCGTACTCACTGCTGGTTTTATTGCCTCTCGACTGATGGGAATTGAACCCGCAACTGTTGGGAGAGGAAACAGCCTTCATTTCTGGTGTGTGTGTGTGTGTGTGTGTGTGTGTGTGTGTGTGTGTGTGTGAAAGCTGCATTCTCAGCAAGAGATTATTACACTGATGCCTGCGAGGCTCAAACTGCCTACATGACTTCAGACTGAATGTGTGTCGTTGTGTTGTGTGTGTGTGTGTGTGTGTGTGTGTGTGTACTGTATTGGGTTATATGTATGTGTGTGTGTGTGTGTGTGTGTGTGGGTGTGTACTGTATTGGGTTATATGTGTGTGTGTGTGGGTGTGTGTGTCACCCTGAGGAAGGCAGCCATTTAATCTATTATTCAGCATCGCTACTAAACACATTAATTAGAGCCTGAGGTTCAGACGGGTGCACGATGCCACTCAGCTTGCCGGATAAAAACCCTCGTCTGCTTTTATTTGAACTGAAGGTCTGATTGTTGTAGATGCACAAACCTGTAAATACAGACGGTAATAAGCTTAATAATAATAATAATGATGATAAAGTTTATTTTCATAGCTCTTATTAAAAGCAGAGATACCAAGATGAAAGTAAAGTGTTTTTTCAGAAGGTGACTGGGTTCAGCATGTTAGTCTTCTCAGCCACCAGGACAGCTCAAAAGGAAACTCTTGTCCAACTGAAATAACATGAATATTTAATTTAATGAAGAGTTGAGCTGTGTAGTCTAGTATGAAGGCTTCATTAACAGCTACTGGAGAGCAACTCTCACTTTCAGCCACTGCTGCTCTCGGGTACTCTGACTCCTGTAGTAAGTTAGCCTGCTAGCTAGTAAGTTAGCCTGCTAGCTAGCTTACTTCCGTCTGTCCTTCATTCCTTCCGTCCTTCCTTCCTTCCTTCCTTCCATCTGTCCTTCCTTCCGTCTGTCCTT
>JAJDFG010001714.1:22500-28740 GCA_021039105.1 Scomber colias
CTTTCTTTCCTCCCGCGCTCCTACCTTCCTTCCTTCCTTCCGTCTTTCATGTCTTCTTTGTCTTACTTTCTTTCTTTGTCTTTCTTTCTTTCTTTCCTCTTTCTTTCCTTCCTTCCTCCCTGCCTCCCTTCCTCTTTTCCTTCCTTCCTTCTCCCTCCCTCCTTCTCTCTTTCTTCACTCCCTCCCTCCTATCTTCCTTCTTCCTTTCCTTTCCTTTCCTTTCCTTCCTCCCTTCCCTTCCTTCTTTCCTTCCTTCCTCCCCTCCCTCCTACCTTCCTTCCTTCTTTCCTTTCCTTTCCTTTCCTCCCTTCCTTCCTTCCTTCCTTCCTTCCTCCCTCCCTCCTTCTCTCTTTCTTTCCTCCCTCCCTCCTACCTTTCTTTCCTTCCTTCCGTCTTTCATGTCTTCTTTTTCTTTCTTTCTTCTTTCTTTCTCTTTTCTTCTTTCTTTTCTATTCTCTTTCTTCTTTTCTTTCTTTCTTTCTTTTCTTTCTTTCTTTTCTTCTTTCTTTCTTTCTTTCCTTCCTTCCTTCCTTCCTTCCTTCCTTCACTCCTTCCTTTCCACACTTCCTTCTTTCCTTCCTTCCCTCCTTCCTTTTTTTCCTCCCTCCCTCCTACCGTCCCTCCTTCCTTTCTTCCTTCCTACCCTTCCTTCTTTCCTCTGTCTTTCTTTCCTCCATCCCTCCCTCCTTCCTTTTTATCCTCCCTCCCTCCTACCTTCCTTCCTTCGTCCTTTCGTCCTCCCTCCCTCCTTCCTTTTGTCCTCCCTTCTTCCCTTCCTTCCTTCCTTCCTCCCTCCCTCCCTCCCTCCCTCCTTTTCTTCCTTCCTTCCTTCCCTCCTTCCTTCCTTTCCTTCCTTCCTCCCTCCTTTCCTCCCTCCCTCCCCTCCCTCCCTCCTTCCTTCCTTCCTTCCCTTCCTTCCTTCCTTCCTTCCTGTGTCCAGACGAGCATATAAAGAGCCAGAGTGACTTGTGGTAGCTGAGCAGAGAGCATTATTTAGAGTCTTAAGAGCTAATCCCTGAGTGTGAAGCGGCTCTGCGTGAAGGCTAATTTGATTATATTCATTGTGTGCGTGAGGATTGAACATGTGGAGAGTCTTTGTGTGAGGAAGGAAACTTCACTTTATCAGCAGCAGCAGCAGATAAGTCAGCAGCAGGAATTATGTCCGTCTAGCATGAAGAAGGAACACGTTATCATCTGTTAGCTTCTTATTATCAAGCTAAGATTTATTATGTCCTATGTTGCTGTTACACATTATTATTATTTTAAAAGAAGACAAAAGCAGATAAAACAATAAGTGTGCGTGACTAATGACACACAGTCCACAGGAAGTGAGTTAAAGTTAAAGAGTCTGTAAAGTCTGGAGTCTGTCTGGAGTCAGTTTTGTTTTGCAATAGAGTCCGGTTAGTCGATGTTATCAGCTGGTATCTGGCTTATCACAGATCGGTATCAGCATATATGTTGTCCGATATTTCTTAATTCTACTTTAACCCTTGTGTCGTCCTCCCGGGTCAAATTGACCCCATCTCTTTCCTTCCTTCTTCCCTCTTTCTTTGCTCCCTCCTCCTTCCATCCTTGCTTCCTTCCTTCCTTCTTTCCTTTCCTTCCTCCCTCCCTATTCCTTTCCTTCCGTCCTTCCTCCTTACTCCTTTCCTTCCTTCCTTCCTTCCTCCTTTCCATCCTCCCTCCCTCCTTCCTTCCTTCCTCCTTTCCTCCCTCCCTCCCTCCTCAGCTTCCTTCCTTCCTCCTTTCCTCCCTCCCTCCCTCCTTACTCCTTTCTTTCTTGTCTTTTCTCCCTTCCTTCCTTCCTTCCTTCCTTCCTCTTTTCCTCCTTACTCCTTTCCTTCCTTCCTCCTATCCTTCCTTGACCTGAGGACCTACAGGAGGGTTAAAGTCTGTGTAAAGTAAGAATAAATATGTGTTCTGAGTTTGGACATACCACAGAAAAGTGTGTTGTTAACCACCCCTGCCAAATTTGAATGATTAAAAAAAATCGCCAAATATCTGAAATTAGGCTTCAAAGTTGTGTAAAATCAGCCTCTTTCTCTGCTCCCAAACGGCTGAAGCCCCGCCCCCTACCAAGTATCACCTGTCAATCAAAGTCACCACCTCTACCAGAAACATGGACGCTACGTCTGAGAGCTTTCTGCTGATAACCCAGCTGCTAGCTCGGCTGCTAGCTCAGCTGCTAACTCGGCTGCTAGCTCGGCAGCTAACTGGGCAGCTAACCTCGGCTGCTAACTCAGCTAACTCGGCTGCTAGCTAAGGCGGCTAATTCAGCTAACTGGCTAACTGTAGACTGTAGTAGTAGTAGTGTGTGCTGAATGTATTTATACCTCTACAGCAGCAGGGGCGGGTTTATGCTAATCACTAAATCCTGAACACAGAAAATGTTGAAACACAGTTTGTGAAGCCTAGCTCCACAATTCAAATCTAAATGGTTGAGAATGCTTTTTACACCTTTTTTAGAAATACATTTATGACCTATTTAATGTGTTTAGAAGAAAATGTCCTGAATTCACTTTACAAACGGTCTTTAACATGTTTGTGGTTGTTCCTCCGTCCTTCCTTCTTCCTCCCTCCTGTCCTTCCTTCCTTCATCCCTCCCTCCTTCCTTCCTTCCTTCCTCCCTCCCTCCTTTCCTTCCTTCCTTCCTTTCCTCCCTCCATCCTTTCTTTCCTCCGTCTTTTCCTTCCTTCTTCTTCCCTCCTCTTCCTTCCTTCTTCCTCTCCCGTCCTTCTTTCCTCCCTCTTTTCCTTCCTTCTTCTTCCCTCCTTCCTTCTTTCCTCCCTCCCTCCATCCCTCCCTCCCTCCCTCCCTCCCTCCCTTCCTTCCTTCCTTCTTTCCTCTGTCCTTACCTTCTTCCCTCCCTCCTTTCCTTTCCTTTCCTTTCCTTTCCTTTCCTTTCCTTTCCTTTCCTTTCCTTCCGTCCTTCCTTCCTTCCTCCCTTCCTTCTTTCCTTCCTTCTTTCCTTCCTCCCTCTTTCTTCCTTACCTCCATGCAGTGTGCTATTTCAGGTTATAATGTATTATCACCTCATATACACACACATACTCTCCAGCCAGTATAAATAAGACCTGTTATAACACTTCTCTCTTTTTTCCCTCCCCTCTTCTCCTCCCATCGTTCCCAGTCTGCTCCCAGTTCTCCAAAGGCGTGTACGCCATCATGGGTCTGTACGACCGGGCGGACGGTCAACATGCTGATGTCTTTCTGCGGCTCTCTGCACGTCTGCTTCGTCACGCCGTCCTTCCCCGTCCCAGACCAACAACCAGTTCGTCCTGCAGCTGCGGCCCGAGCTGCAGGAGCCTCTCATGGCTCTGCTGGAGCGCTTTCGACTGGGACCTGCTTCGTCTACATGTACAGCTCCGACTCAGGTGAGGACGCAGAGATGTGTGTTTGTCCTGCAGTGTTTATTGGAAGAGAAGGAAGGAAGGAGGGAAGGAAGGAAGGGGAGGAAGGAAGGTGAGGAAGGAAGGGGGGACTGGAGGAAGGAACTCTCTTTTTTTATGTACAGTACATTTTGACAGCATGAATTAGTTTTTATTAGTAACAACTTTTGGGTATTTTTTAGTATCTATCCATCCATCCATCCATCCATCCATCCATCATACCATCTATCCATCTATCATCCATCCATCCATCCATCCATCCATCCATCCATCCATCTACCCATCCATCCATCCATCCATCCATCTACCCATCCATCCATCCATCCATCCATCCATCCATCCATCCATCCATCTATCTATCTATGCATGCAGTGGTAGACTTGTAAACTTGTAGTACCTTATTATAAACTTGATGAAGGAAGGAGAGCTCTTCTTGCTAAACCTGCAAATGAGACCCAAACAACTCGTGTTTTAGCTCACAGAGGGGTGAAACACAACCTCAGAACAGCGCTGCCCAGAGAACAGCTCCCTGATACAGCACCCTGATACAGCACCCTGATACAGCACCCTGATACAGCACCCTGATACAGCACCCTGATACAGCACCCTGATATGTAAATGAGATGATACGAACACATCTGGGGTAAAATTAGACCCTTTCTATGCAAATGAGCCTGAAAGCAGAAACAGTCCAGTTCACAGAGACCAGCGCTGATCACCTCGTTCAGTCAGAGAGAAGTTATTACTAACAGTCTTCAGAGAGGCAGAAGCTCCTTTACTCACTCACTCACTCATTCACTCACTCACCTCATTCACTCAGTCAGTCAGTCAGATCACTCATTCATTAAATCATTAACTCTGTCAGTCACTCTGTCATTCATTCATTAACTCATTCACTCATTCACTCATTTCATTAACTCACTCACTCACTCACTCATTCACTCATTCATTAACTCACTCACTCAGTCATTAACTCACTCACTCATTCACTCACTCATTAACTCAGTCACTTAATTAACTGTCAGTCACTCACTAATTAACTCAGTCACTCACTCACTCATTAACTCTGTCAGTCACTCACTCATTCATTAACTCAGTCACTCACTCACTCACTCATTAACTCAGTCACTCACTCATTAACTCAGTCAGTCATTAACTCAGTCACTCACTCATTAACTCAGTCAGTCACTCACTCATTAACTCTGTCAGTCACTCACTCATTCATTAACCCTCAGTCACTCATTCACTCACTCATTAACTCAGTCCACTCACTCATTAACTCAGTCAGTCAGTCACTCAGTCACTCATTAACTCTGTTAGTCACTCACCTCATTAACTCATTCATTAACTCAGTCACTCACTCACTCATTAACTTGTTCACTGGGCGGGGCCATGGGAGGAGCCATGGGAGGAGCGGGGAGGTTGCTATGGTTACGAGAGCTGGATCTCGAGGACATTGGTCAATCAACCTGTCAATCAGTGACGTAGCCACGCCCTAATGCATACCCTGCTTTATCGTCACATATAAAATCAGGGAGGCCAAAATGTCCCCAAATGAACATCATACTGCATTGAAGAAGGCTTTAAACTAGCGATTGAGACCATAAACACATTTTGAAAACGTTTACTGAGGTTAGAAATCAAGTGAGAAGTTGGTGAATTCTCCATTGACTTGTATAGAGACGGTCGCCCCCCTGGTGGCCTTTTGATAGAATGCAGCTCTAAGTTACTTCCTGGTTGGCTTCATTTAACCGCCTGATCAAACCTCACACCTGCAGCTCCTCTAGACAAACAAACACACACATCTGGGGATTTGGGGGCCATGTGGGGGGGGGGTATTTTTCAGGGGGCAGTTATTGGTTGTATCTGGTTGTTTTTGGGGGGGGGGTTAGGGTGGTCTCCTCTCTCTCAGACGGTGTCGTGTCTCCCTGCAGCCTCTGATCTGACGTTAGAGTCCATGTGACAGCTGGTGGCAGGCTCTGTCTCTTCTTATTGCCGTTCCCTTCTGCACAGGAAGTCCATCTAATGTAATAACGTGTAACTGTCGGCCTCCGCGGAGCCGTCTGTCTCCCGTTATCGCTCCTCCACGTCTGCCGAGGAGGCGCTGGAGGGGTATTTGGGGGGGGTGGGGGGGTGGGGGGGGGTTTGTTGTTGGAGGTTGTTGCTCCTGGAGGAGAAAACGGACTCCAAACAGCTGGGGTTTATGTTGGATATCGATGTCTGATGTTAAGCTCACAGCGCCCCCTGTGGTGATGGAGAGAATGATCGACCCATGTGGAGAGGAGAGGAGGAGGCGGAAGAGGAGACAAAGGAGGAGACAGGAGGAGATGAGGAGTCATAGCAGGATATGGAGGAGGAGGCAGAGGAGTTTATAGCAGAAGACAGGAGGAGACAGAAGAGGAGACGGAGAAGGGGAGCATGAGTTGATGAGGAGGAGACAGGAGGAGACAAAGGAGGCGACAGGAAGAGACAGATGAGTCACAGGAGGAGATGGAGCAGGAGTCACAGGAGGACAACAGAGGAGGAGACAGGAGGAGGCGGAAGAGGAGATCGGAGAAGGAGACAGAGGAAGAGACAGATGAGTCAGCAGGAGAAGTAGGAGGAGACGGAGGAGATGGAGGAGTCACAGTAGGAGGATGAGATAGCAGGAGGAGACGGAGGAGATGGAAGAGTAGACCGAGATGTCACAGCAGGAGACAGAGGAAGAGACAGGAAGGAGAATGGAAGGGAAGAGGAGACAGAGGAGGAGACAGAGAAGGGGGCATGAGTAGATAGAGGAGGAGGAGACGGATGAGTCCACGGCAGAAGATGGAAAGAGGAGACAGAGGAGGGAGACAGGAGGAGACAGAGA
>JAJDFG010001715.1:0-28721 GCA_021039105.1 Scomber colias
TTAAAAGGTAAAAATGAGCTCTCAGTATAAAATAATAAATAAATAATGTAAATAAATAACCTGTTTTCATTTATTATCTTTTAAAACATAATTATTTAATGTTTTTTGGTGTTTTTTGGTGCCTTATAAAGCACTTTACTGCTTGGATTTAGGAAAAATGCTCCATAAATAACATTTATTATTATTAATATGATAAAAAACATTATATTAAATGAGTAAAATTAGACACAACAGCCTGCTAAATTATACCAAAACATTTATAATATAACTTTGTAATAAAATATATGAAAAATGTAACACTGACTGAGTTTATTTGGTACTAAAACAGTCACAATGTCATCTTATTAAATACAGTATATAGATTTAAATTGTGCCTTATATTAAAATGTAATAATAATATTACAGTATTACTTCTTTACTGACTTGTGACAGAGTATTTATATTAAAGTTAATTTAATTTAGGCCCAAAAATATTGAATTTAATGAGTTTAAAGTCTTAATTTCCTTATTTTACCTCATTTAACTTCCATACATTTCTACTTCCTGTTCATCTTTTGACATTTAAATGGATGTTTCTGTGATAATTGATCTTAAATATCACCATGGGATCATCTCTTTCTCACAACAATGAAACCAAACTGTAATCCAAACTGAGAACTGATCAATCAACAACTTCTTTTTCTTTTCTTTTTCTTTTTTTAAACCTGATCAGCTGTTATCACATCAGCTGTTTAATCTCTGGATCATCGTAGGGATTATCTTCCTGCTTCTATATGAAACCACTCACTGCTCATTATGCTGCTTATTAAAGGTCCTCAGCTGGGTTTAAAGTCGTTAACAAACATTTAAAGAGCCAAAAAACTTTGATTAATGGAAAAGAAAAGAGTTTAAACTATAATGATTATTTTTCTTATTGATTAAATTGAAGAAAAATGTTTAAAAATATTCATTAAATATGCAAAGATTCAGGAAAATATGTCATTTAATGAGTACAGACAGTATTTTATATGTTTAAATTATTGATTCTCTCTCATAGAATTACAATATAAATCCTCTAATCCTTAAATTTAGACTTTATTTAGTACATTTGTAATATTTTGCTATTATTTTAAAGGGTTAATTCACCATTTTTTACTCAAGTCCAAGTTGTAAATTTATCTGATGTAAAATAAACTCTTAAAAAGCCTCAATGAGAAGCTCTTTCCCTGTATAGAGAGTGTTTTATATGTTTTATTAATCACTCAGTGGTTAATTTATTGATTAATGACTCATTGATTGACTTTGGAGAAATAAAAAATAAGCTTCTTTAATAGTTGAACATGCAGTTTGAGTTTAATGCTGGAAGGAAACTGATTTATTCTGCAGAAAACTGTGAAAAATGCTCATTATATTTTATATTTTACATTTTTTAAACTCCAGAGGAATGCCAACAACTGTCTTATTGAATAGTTTTTAACTAAAATAATAATAAAAGCAGCAAATCCTCACCTTTCCTTAAAATATATGACTTTTTCTCTTTATATTTGGGCTATAAATGATAATTATTTTCATTTTTAATCAATTATTTAGTCAGTTTCTCTATAAAACACCTGAAAATGGTTGAAAAAATGTCATAATTGTTTCTAAAACCTGAAATATCATCCTTAAATGTTTTATTTTGGCCTCATTATTAAAAAATAACTCCAAACTAACTGTCTTATTTACTTTAAAAAACATATATATAATAATAAAATCAGCAAATCCTCACTTTTCCTTTAAAAATGACAACTTATTCTCTTTATATTTGGGCTTTAAATGATAATTATTTTCATTTTTAATCAATTATTTAGTCAGTTTGTCTATGAAATGCCTGAAAATAGTTGAAAAAAAGTCATAATTGTTTCTAAAACCTGAAATATCATCCTTAAATGTTTTATTTTGGCCTCACCAACACTATTTTTTCCTCATTATTAAAAAATAACTCCAAACTAATCGACTTATTGCTGCAGCTTTAATCAACTTATCCATTAATATCTCCTCATCTCTTCTCATGAACTCACTAGATGATTAAAAAGCTTTAAAAAGAAGAAGGAAACTGATTTATTCTGCAGAAAATGTTTAAAAATGCTCATTATATTTTATATTTTACATTTATTAAACTCCAGAGAAATACCAACAACTGTCTTATTGAATAGTTTTTAACTAAAATAATAATAAAAGCAGCAAATCCTAACCCTTGCTTTAAAAATGTCAACTTATTCTCTTTATATTTGGGCTTTAAATGATAATTATTTTCATTTTTGATCAATTTATTAGTCAGTTTGTCTATAAAATTGCTGGAAATGGTTAAAAAAAAAAGTCATAATTGTTTCTAAAACCTGAAATATCATCCTTTAATGATTTATTTTGGCCTCATTATTAAAAAATAACTCCAAACTAATCAACTTCTCCATTAATATCTCCTCATCTCTTCTCATATTGCCTCACTAGATGATTAAAATGCTTTAAACAGAGAGAGTGGACAGGACTGGAGACACATGTGGATGTTTTTGGGTCAGAGAGCAGCAGACAGACACTCACACTATGGATGAGAGTCTGAGGTGTGTCTATTATCTGTTTGTGGAGGCAGGAAGGTGAGGAGGGGGGCGGGGGGGGGGGTTGGGTTTGGTGGGGGGGGGGGTCTCCTCTTCCCAGACTGACTGGAGCCAGTGTGTAACAGCCTCATTGAGACTGAATGAGACGTCTTAATTACTCCAGTTGTGAAAACTAAAAGGAGGGGAAGGTGGGAGAGGGGAGGAGGAGGGGAGGGGAGGGGAGGGGAGGGGAGGAGGGGAGGGGAGGATGTGTGCTTTGATCTCAGGCTGAGGCGGTTTGAAAATGAGGAGGGATGCCCCCCCTATAAATACAGACACACACACAGCAGAGGGGGGGCAAACACTAACCAGCATCTCAGGACTCCTGGACTTCAACTCTTTTGGATTTTTTCTCAGTAGGAAACTTTCAGCACTCGTCGATCATGAGAGGACATTTCTCTATCGAGTGGATGGCTCAGAGCAGCCAGCCGGCGGGGGACCGAGACCCTCGCAGCCTGCGGGACCACTGCTGAGAGTCTGCCGGGTTTTTACTGCAGGCAGAGAGCAGAGAGCGGAGCGGAGGAGCAGCAGAGACTCTCAGGATCCAGTCTGAACTCTCCACAGCACCAAACCTCCTCCACTAACTCAGGTAAGAACTTTAACTCTACTTATTCACCTTTAATGAGCTTCTTAAACACAGCTGAGTGCTACTTTTATACTTTAGAAATGAGCATCATCAGCTTATAAACTATAATACTTTTAAATGAAGCTGCTCATAAGTGTGTAAATTAGTTATAAAGAGCAATAAAATGCTGCTTACACATGATTTAGAGCTCAAATAAGTCAACTAGTAAAATAATCTGATAATATTTGGGTCATTTTTGAAGCAAGAATGCCTCAAAATCAGCAGTTCAGCTTCTTAAATAGATAATTTTCCTCTGATTGCTACTTTTTAACTTTAGAAATGTTTATTTTACACATCAAATAAGCTCAAATAAGTCAACTAGGAAAATATTTGGGTCATTTTCTAAGTAAAAATGCCAAAAATGAACTAGTTCCAGCTGCTTAAATGGGAAGTTAAGCAGATTTTCTGTCACATATACTATATAAACTAAATATATTCTGACTTTATGGCACTAAAAAGATGTTTTAATGCATCTCCTTTAACTGTGGGTCATTATAACAAACTTTTTGCACTATTTTCTGATAATAAATTCATAGTTTTGGCATTTTTGCTTCAAAAATGCCAAAAAATCAGCAGTTCCAGCTTCCTAAATGGGATATTAAGCTGATTTTCTGTCATATATACTATATAAACTAAATATATTCTGACTTTATGGCACTAAAAGGAACTGTGAAAAGTAATAACAAGCATTTTTTTTACTATTTTCTGATAATAAATTCATAGTTTTAGTAATTTTTGAAGCAAGAAAACCTAAAAATCAGCAGTTCCAGCTTCTTAAATGGGAAATGTAGCTGATTTTCTGTTACATATGATGGTAAACTAAATATATTTTGAGTTTTGGACACATAGAGGATGTTTTAATGCATTTCCTTTGATTGTGGGAAGTTATAACAAACTTATTCTCACTATTTTATGATAATAAATTCATAGTTTTAGTCATTTTCTAAGTACAAATGTCAAAAATGAACTAGTTCCAGCTTCTTAAATGTGAAATTTTACTGACTCTCTTTGTCATATATGAAGTTAAACTAAATATATTCTGACTTTTGGACACTAAAAAGATTTTTAATGCATCTCCTTAAACTAGAGGAAGTTATAATAAACTTTTTTTCACCATTTTCGGACAGTTTATAGACTATAAAATCATTGATGGCAGCAGTAATTATAACTATTTTATTCTACTACATATAATTTCATGGCTCTTACTTGTAATAGAGTATTTTTAAAGTGTGATATTACTCTTATATTAAAAGTACATTTCCTCTCTTCTTCTTCTTCTCTCCAGTAACAGAAGGATTCAGCAGCGGGACAGAAGAAGAAACCTCCGGATACGAGAGTGAAGGGAGTCGCTCTCTTTCTCCCTCTGAGCCTACAGACTGCGCCTCCTCTTCCTCCTCCTCCTCCTCCTCTTCCTCCTCCTCCTGTTCCTCCTCCTCTCCAGCAGGGCGGCGACCTCGCACGGCCTTCACAGCGGAGCAGATCAGCAGTCTGGAGCGAGCCTTCAAGAGGAACGCTTACCTGGGAACACAAGACAAAGCTGAACTCTGCAAGAAGCTCAACCTGTCCGACAAACAGGTGAGAACATGAAGCTTAGTGTGGGCGTTCTTAAAGAGGTCAAAGGTCAAATAGTAACAGGAGATGCATTAAAACATCCTTTTTGTGTCCTAAAGTCAAAAAGTATTTAGTTTCCTCTCATATATGACAAAGAAAATGGACTGTACAGTGGAATGAGTTAAAATAAGAGTAAATGAATGAGTAAATAAGGAAGGAAGGAAGGAAGGGAGGATAGGAAAGAAGGAAGGAAAGGAAGGGAGGGAGCAAAGGAAAGAAGGAAGGAGGGAGGGAGGGAGGAAAAGAGGAAAGGAGGAAGGAAGGAAAGACGGAGGAAGGAAGGTAGGAGGGAGGGAGGGAGAAGGAAAGGGGGAGGAAGGATGGGAGGATAGGAAAGAAGGAAGGAAAGGAAGGGAGGGAGGGAGGGAGGGAGGGAGGGAGGGGGGAAGGAAGGAAGGTAGGAGGGAGGGAGGGAGAAAGGAAAAGAGGAAGGGAGGTAGGAAAGAAGGACAGAGGAAAGAAGGAAGGGAGGAAGGTAGGGGTTAGGAAAGAAAGAGACAAGGAGGGAGAGAGGAAGGAAAGGAAGGAAGGAAGGAGGGAAGGAAAAAAGGACAGAAGGAAGGAAGAAAGGGGGATGGAGGAAAGAAGGAAGGAAGGAAGGAACGTAGGAGGGAGGGAGGAAGGAAGGAAAGAAGGACAGAGGAAAGAAGGAAGGGAGGAAGGTATGGGTTAGGAAAGAAAGAGACAAGGAGGGAAAGAGGAAGGAAAGGAAGGAAGGAAGGAAGGAGGGAAGGAAAAAGGACAAAAGGAAGGAAGAAAGGAGGATGGAGGAAGGAAATAACATATATAGTGAACCCTTTTCTAACCGACCCTCCTCTTCTCTTCCTCTTTGTGTCTCCAGATCAGAAACTGGTTCCAGAACAGACGGATGAAGCTGAAGCGGACGGTGCAGGACGCGCTCGCTCACGCCTGCCAAACTAACGTAGCCTCTCAGTTCATGCATTACCCCGAGCTGCAGGCGTACAGGCCGGGACCCTACCCCAGATACCCCCACCCCCACCACCACCACCACCACCCAGCAGCAGCAGCAGCAGCAGCAATGGCGGCGGCGGGGGCGGGACAGGAAGCTCCAGCAGCTACTTCCTACGTTCATCCTCACAGTCTGCAGCAGTACGGCTCCTCCTCTCTGCCCCTGGACTCCTTCTATCAGTACAGCAGCCTGCCAGGAGTCATGCTGCCCCCCCACCCCTCCACCGCCTCCTCCGCCTCCGCCTCCGCCTCCTCCAATCAGCTGGCCCACTACCCCACCTACCCTCAATATTACTGACACTGCATAATAATCACATGACTGTTAGTTGTGATGTTTTATATTTTATATTTTATAATGAGATTTAAGCTTCCTGTCGTCTTCACGGGTTAAGTTGACCCCGTCTGTTTTGACTGTTCCTTCTTTCCTTCCTTCCTTCCTCCCTTCCTCCATCCCTCCCTCCCTCCTTTCCTTCCTTCTTTCTTCCTTCCTCCCTTCCTTCCTTCCTTCCTTCCTTCCTTCCTTTCCTTCTGTCCTTCCTCCCTCCCTCCTTCTCTATTTCTTTCCTTCCTCTCTCTTTCCCCCTTACTTATTTCCTTCCTCCATCCCCTTCCTTCCTTCCTTCCTCCCTTCCATCTGTCCTTCCTCCCTCCCCCCTTCCTTCCTCTCTCCCTCCATGTCTCTTTCTTTCCTAACCCCTACCTTCCTCCCTTCCTTCTTTCCTCTGTCCTTCCTTCCTTCCTTCCTCCCTACCTCTCTCCCTCACTCCTTCCTCCTTCCTCCCTCCCTCCTTTCCTTCCTTCTTCCTTCCTCCTTCCCTCCCTTCCTTCCTTCTTCCTCCCTCCCTCCCTCCCTTCCTCCCTTCTTCCTCCCTTCCTTCCTTGACTCGAGGACTTCCCTCCCTCTTTTCCTTTCTCCCTCCCTCTCTCTGTCCTTCTTTCTTTTCTTCCTCCTTCCTCCCTCCTTCCCTCCCTTCCTTCCTCCCTCCCTCCTTTCCTTCCTTCTTCCTTCCTCCTTCCCTCCCTTCCTTCCTTCTTCCTCCCTCCCTCCCTCCCTTCCTCCCTTCTTCCTCCCTTCCTTCCTTGACTCGAGGACTTCCCTCCCTCTTTTCCTTTCTCCCTCCCTCTCTCTGTCCTTCTTTCTTTTCTTCCTCCTTCCTCCCTCCTTCCCTCCCTTCCCTCCTTTCCTTCCTCCCTTCCTTCCTTGACTCGAGGACAACAGGAGGGTTAAAGGTTTTTTTGGAACAACATGTCGTCCTAATAGGACTCTGATAGAATAAAATGCTTTATAAGAAAAATAGCACAAAGTTGGGTGGTGTGCAATACTGAGTGTGACTAAGTGTGTGTGTGTGTGTGTGTGTGTGTGTGTGTGTGTGTGTGTGCTTGTATAGTTTTAATGTATTTAAATTTGAATTTTTAAGAAATGTTTTATTTGATGTTCTTGTTGTTTTATCACTGTGGAATCAGACTGCTTAAATAAAAATGATGATTATTAAAACTTTACAAATGACCTCATGTTTAATTCACTTAAAGAGCAAACTTCAACTTTTCTCTATAAAAGCATCAAGAACTTCCATATCCAAACCACTGATATAATTATAATACTATCCACCTCAAACACATGCACCTCTAAGCTCATAATTAAACATATGAGATAAGATTTTATATAGAAGATAAGAAGTTCTTAATATTTTGACTACAGCCCTGCATTTAAATACTTTTCTGATGCTTTCAGGTTCATTCATTAAACTCCTGCATCTCTGTTAACAGTGAATCTATCTTTATCATCTTTATCATCACCAGTTAACATGAACTCTATAATACATACATACAGGCTCAGAGATTCACTACACAGGACACATAAAGTGCTGAAGAAGCATATTTCAGACTGCTGCTGCTGCTGCTGCTGCTTCACTAACAGCTGAGAGGAAACCTGAACATTTACCTGAGAGACAACTGAACATGTACTGCCCTCTGTAGGCAGAGCTGAGTACTGCAATATAATATAACAAGTGTATATATGTAGCTGCAAGGTGGGATAAATAAGTAAAAGTACTGCAGTATTATGAGTGATGTAGTATGCAGTATTACAGTAAAAGTACTGCAGTATTATAGTGATGTAGTATGCAGTATTACAGTAAAAGTACTGCAGTATTATAGTGATGTAGTATGCAGTATTACAGTAAAAGTACTGTAGTATTATAGTGATGTAGTATGCAGTATTACAGTAAAAGTACTGCAGTATTATAGTGATGTAGTATGCAGTATTACAGTAAAAGTACTGCAGTATTATAGTGATGTAGTATGCAGTATTACAGTAAAAGTACTGCAGTATTATAGTGATGTAGTATGCAGTATTACAGTAAAAGTACTGCAGTATTATAGTGATGTAGTATGCAGTATTACAGTAAAAGTACTGTAGTATTATAGTGATGTAGTATGCAGTATTACAGTAAAAGTACTGCAGTATTATAGTGATGTAGTATGCAGTATTACAGTAAAAGTACTGCAGTATTATAGTGATGTAGTATGCAGTATTACAGTAAAAGTACTGCAGTATTATAGTGATGTAGTATGCAGTATTACAGTAAAAGTACTGCAGTATTATAGTGATGTAGTATGCAGTATTACAGTAAAAGTACTGCAGTATTATAGTGATGTAGTATGCAGTATTACAGTAAAAGTACTGCAGTATTATAGTGATGTAGTATGCAGTATTACAGTAAAAGTACTGCAGTATTATGAGTGATGTAGTATGCAGTATTACAGTAAAAGTACTGCAGTATTATGAGTGATGTAGTATGCAGTATTACAGTAAAAGTACTGCAATATTATGAGTGATGTAGTATGCAGTATTACAGTAAAAGTACAGCAGTATTATAGTGATGTAGTATGCAGTATTACAGTAAATGTACTGCAGTATTATGAGTGATGTAGTATGCAGTATTACAGTAAAGGTACTGCAGTATTATAGTGATGTAGTATGCAGTATTACAGTAAAAGTACTGCAGTATTATAGTGATGTAGTATGCAGTATTACAGTAAAAGTACTACAGTATTAGAGTGATGTAGTATGCAGTATTACAGTAAAAGTACTGCAGTATTATGAGTGATGTAGTATGCAGTATTACAGTAAAAGTACTGCAGTATTATGAGTGATGTAGTATGCAGTATTACAGTAAAAGTACTGCAGTATTATGAGTGATGTAGTATGCAGTATTACAGTAAAAGTACTGCAGTATTATGAGTGATGTAGTATGCAGTATTACAGTAAAAGTACTGCAGTATTATAGTGATGTAGTATGCAGTATTACAGTAAAAGTACTGCAGTATTATAGTGATGTAGTATGCAGTATTACAGTAAAAGTACTGCAGTATTATAGTGATGTAGTATGCAGTATTACAGTAAAAGTACTGCAGTATTATGAGTGATGTAGTATGCAGTATTACAGTAACAGTACTGCAGTATTATGAGTGATGTAGTATGCAGTATTACAGTAAAAGTACTGCAGTATTATAGTGATGTAGTATGCAGTATTACAGTAAAAGTGCTGCAGTATTATGAGTGATGTAGTATGCAGTATTACAGTAAAAGTACTGCAGTATTATAGTGATGTAGTATGCAGTATTACAGTAAAAGTACTGCAGTATTATGAGTGATGTAGTATGCAGTATTACAGTAAAAGTACTGCAGTATTATAGTGATGTAGTATGTAGTATTACAGTAACAGTACTGCAGTATTATGAGTGATGTAGTATGCAGTATGCAGTATTACAGTAAAAGTACTGCAGTATTATGAGTGATGTAGTATGCAGTATTACAGTAGAAGTACTGCAGTATTATGAGTGATGTAGTATGCAGTATTACAGTAAAAGTACTGCAGTATTATGAGTGATGTAGTATGCAGTATTACAGTAAAAGTACTGCAGTATTATGAGTGATGTAGTATGCAGTATTACAGTCAAAGTACTGCAGTATTATGAGTGATGTAGTATGCAGTATTACAGTAAAAGTACTGCAGTATTATGAGTGATGTAGTATGCAGTATTACAGTAAAAGTACTGCAGTATTATGAGTGATGTAGTATGCAGTATTACAGTAAAAGTACTGCAGTATTATAGTGATGTAGTATGCAGTATTACAGTAAAAGTACTGCAGTATTATAGTGATGTAGTATGCAGTATTACAGTAAAAGTACTGCAGTATTATAGTGATGTAGTATGCAGTATTACAGTAAAAGTACTGCAGTATTATGAGTGATGTAGTATGCAGTATTACAGTAACAGTACTGCAGTATTATGAGTGATGTAGTATGCAGTATTACAGTAAAAGTGCTGCAGTATTATGAGTGATGTAGTATGCAGTATTACAGTAAAAGTACTGCAGTATTATAGTGATGTAGTATGCAGTATTACAGTAAAAGTACTGCAGTATTATAGTGATGTAGTATGCAGTATTACAGTAAAAGTACTGCAGTATTATGAGTGATGTAGTATGCAGTATTACAGTAAAAGTACTGCAGTATTATAGTGATGTAGTATGTAGTATTACAGTAACAGTACTGCAGTATTATGAGTGATGTAGTATGCAGTATGCAGTATTACAGTAAAAGTACTGCAGTATTATGAGTGATGTAGTATGCAGTATTACAGTAAAAGTACTGCAGTATTATGAGTGATGTAGTATGCAGTATTGCAGTAAAAGTACTGCAGTATTATGAGTGATGTAGTATGCAGTATTACAGTAAAAGTACTGCAGTATTATGAGTGATGTAGTATGCAGTATTACAGTAAAAGTACTGCAGTATTATAGTGATGTAGTATGCAGTATTACAGTAAAAGTACTGCAGTATTATAGTGATGTAGTATGCAGTATTACAGTAAAAGTAGTGTAGTATTATAGTGATGTAGTATGCAGTATTACAGTAAAAGTACTGCAGTATTATAGTGATGTAGTATGCAGTATTACAGTAAAAGTACTGCAGTATGAGTGATGTAGTATGCAGTATTACAGTAAAAGTAGTGATATATTATTATATATGACATCATTAGATTATTAATAGTGAAGCAATACTACAGTAAAGAACAAGTATATCTAAATTGTACTGCAGTACTCTAGTAAATATACTCAGTTACATGTATCATGTGTAGTTAACAGTGTTATTAGTTATGTATTTCTTGTCGTTCTTATTTACATCCTTGTTTTAATCTACTGTAGCATCTTATCTTTCAGGAAGTTGTACAGTCTGTCTCATTGTGCTGCTGAACACTGACAGTCAACAGTCAACAGTATATTACAGTATATCCTATTCTGATACCACGCCGCTGAAATATGAATAAATGTTCTGTATTCTCAGTTTTATTTCAGTGAAAGTTTAAATATTAGCAACAGAATGTGCTGGTTATGCAGAGTGGCTGCTTTTAGAGAGTTATAATTTTATTAATATGAGATAATTAGCTCTCATATATCAGTGTGTAAATGACATTTTAACATTGCTGCTCGGGGTGGAGCTAATTCTACCACTTTATACACTACTATTATAATAATGCACCATATGTTTTGTATGTACAGTCTTACAGCTGTGAGGGAGAATGAATGTGAGTCTATATAAAGTAAACATTATAATTACAGTACGAGAGTAAATTCACTTATTCTCTCAACCAACGTGATAAAAGTGAAATTTCAAAAACTGAAATGTCATATTTCCTGTTGAGCAACACTCTGCTGTTAACTCAAGTGAACAGTTTGTGGACTCATTTAATATTTAGGAGAAATGTTTATGTTATTTTTGTGTGTTTTTGACACCTGTGGTTAAATGTAGGACAATGGAAACTTCACTTCTTTATTTTTGAGGCCAAACATTTCAGTGAACGCTCCGCTCTGGTCAACCTGAACTGAACTGAAAGTAGGTTCATGACTAGAAACACCAAACTTCAGATGCAATCATGTCACCAAATGTGTGCATTTATTATAAAATATGATGCATTATTATATGTTTTAGCTATGATTGTAAGCATTAAAACTACCTGATAATAATGATGATAATATTAAACTCACTTAGTCCTTTTTTCCACATGAGTGATTCTACTTTTAATACTATAAGTACATTGTGCTTGAGTTGAATTTGGGATGTAATTAAGTATTTTTCTATGTAATATTGCAATTTGTCCTTAAATGACTTAATATTTTCCAAGTGTGTCTTAAACCAGCAGTAATCATTCCTCTTGTTCATACTGACTATTAAAACATCTCCTTCAAATGTGCTTTCAGTGTAAAGTGATGCATTTAAAGTCTCTGATCAGCTTCTATAGATCTTCAGCAGTGTGAGTTAGTCATATCAAGTGATATCTGACACATTTACAGTCTTTTTAGAATCAGATTCCCTCTTTTTGCTTGTCCCTGTTTCTCTGTTTCTCTGTGGTGTCCGAGCATGTGTGTGCATACAAGGAATTTGACACGAGGAATGTTTAAATGCGGGTAAAACTGTTCCTGTGAGCTATAAACACCTTATAGTGCAAAGCTGTAAGAGTTAAAAAATAATAAACACCAAAAACAAAATCTACCTAAAAATTATCAAAATATACAAAAATAAAGAAGAAAAGTAACCAAAGGTCACCAAACTATTTTGTAAACATTTCCCTGAATTCTTGTCCACAATAACAAGACGCGATTTCAACACATTTCCCAACTGCAGACAATAAAATTAAAAAACATTATGTCATTTTAAAAAGAGAGGAGATTTCACAAGGAGAAGCAAACGGAACCTGACTCTAAGCCAATGGCTGAGCAGAGACAGAACACGTGGGGTGTGACTCAGAACGCTCGGTGACGCGATATGTGTCGGTGAGGGACGAAGAGTGACAGACCAATGGGAACGCCGTAAGTTCTGAGTGACAGGCACCTTGGCCAATCAGAACGCTCCGTGACGCGAATCGTGTCAGCGTGGGACCAAAAGTGACGAAACCAATAGGAACGCCGCACGTTCGGAGTGACAGTCGCCTCGTCGAATCAGAACGCTCGGTGACGCAAAGCGTGTCAACGAGGGACGAAGTGATGGGGGCGAGCTTTTCGGCAGGGTACGCGCACGCAGAAAGGAGCAGTGGGGCAGCAGCAGCAGCAGAAGCCGAGAGTGGAGAGAGAGAGAGCGAGAGAGAGAGAGAGAGTGAGAGAGAGGAGTTGATGAAGATGGCGGATGGAGACAGCGGGAGTGAGCTCGGTGGTAGCAGCGGGGGAGGAGGAGGTGGAGGTAGCGGCGGAGGTGGAGGAGGAGGAATGGGTGGAGGTGGAGGAGGTGGTGGAGGAGGAGGAGGCGGCGGCGGCGGCTTCCAACACTTCCAGCGTGACCAGGAGACCCAGGAGCTGGCGTCCAAGCGTCTCGACATCCAAAACAAACGCTTCTATCTGGACGTGAAGCAGAACAACAAGGGCCGCTTCATCAAAATCGCCGAGGTGGGTGCGGGAGGCTCCAAAAGCCGGCTCACTCTCTCCCTGTCGGTGGCTGCGGAGTTCCGGGATTACCTCGGCGACTTCATCGAGCACTACGCCCAGCTGGGGCCGAGCAGCCCGGAGCAGATCGCACAGTCGACCGGCGCTCCAGGAGAGGATGCAGGGCCGAGGAGAGCTCTGAAAAGTGAGTTCCTGGTCAGAGAGAACCGTAAGTACTACTTGGACTTGAAGGAGAACCAGCGTGGGAGGTTCCTTCGCATCAGGCAGACGGTCAACAGAGGGCCTGGGTTTGGTGTTGGGGGCCCAGTGGGTGGCATGCTGGCTGGTCAGACCATTGCACTTCCTGCACAGGGGTTAATAGAGTTCAGAGACGCCCTTGCAAAGCTCATAGACGACTACGGAGGAGATGATGATGAGCT
This sequence comes from Scomber colias, assembly GCA_021039105.1. Classification (NCBI taxonomy): domain Eukaryota; kingdom Metazoa; phylum Chordata; class Actinopteri; order Scombriformes; family Scombridae; genus Scomber; species Scomber colias. Next base: position 13,681 of record JAJDFG010001715.1, read on the forward strand.
GGGTGGCGGTGCGAGCTCTGCAGGAGGAGGAGTGGGTTACAACGAGCTCCCAGAAGGCACCTCCATCATGGTGGACTCCAAGAGGTTCTTCTTCGACGTGGGCTCCAACAAGTATGGGGTGTTCCTGCGGGTGAGCGAGGTCAAGCCCAGCTACAGGAACTCTATCACCATCCCCTTCAAGGCGTGGGGCAAGTTCGGAGGAGCCTTCAGCAGATACGCCGAGGAGATGAAGGAGATCCAGGAGAGGCAGAGGGATAAGATGTACGAGAGGAGAGGAGGAGAGGAGTCAGAGGGGGACGACGTGGATGACGATTGAAGAGGAAGAAGAGGAGGAAAAAGAGGCTATTAAATTAGGATATGCAACCTAAAAGAGGGGGGGGTGATTTTGCAGAGAAAGTGCATGACAAATCGTGCTGTAATAGCCTACTGAAAAAAGCAAATGTGCAAGAGGGGAAATTATTGGTGTATTATCCTAAAAACAAGAAAAAAAGGAAAAAAAGTTTGTTAGAGGAGAAAGAGAGAGAGGGGGGGGGGGGTGGTTGTGTGTGAATCAGTGAAAATGATTTAAAAGGGGAGAGAAAAAAAAAAGAAGTGGGTTCAATGTTTAAAAATGAGTTAAAAGATCTCATTAGTTGAGAGAAAAGAGAAAAGAAATAGAAATAGAGAGAGAGAGAGAGAGAAGGAGAAAACGAGTGCTTTATCGTTAAAATAATTAAGAAGAAGAAAAGAAAAAAAGGAGAGAGAGAGAGAGAGAGAGAGTCTTCTAAAACCAGCAGATTGGTTTTTATAACTAGATAAATGAAGCAGATGAATGCTTTCCTATCTGCTACATAGTTTATATTTAAAGAAGTAAAAGGAGGAGTCGAGCTGTTTAAGATGTTTTCCTTGCTGAGTTAAAATAAAAAAAAGAGACAGAAAGAAAGAAAGAAAGAAAGAGACAAAAAGAGAGAGAAGGAGAACTAGCATCCGTTGTATTTCCTGTTCCAGTCCAGGTCTCTCCTCCTAGTTAGTGGGATAATTTGTAAGTCGGTGAGATGAATGAAAGAGAGGAATATTAACCTTCATGTCGTCCTCCCGTCTGTTTTCACTGTTCCTTCTTTCCTTGTTTCCTTTCCTTCCTCCCTCCTTTCCTTCTTTCTTCCTCCCTTCCTTCCTTGACTCGAGGACAACAGGAGGGTTAAAGACACACACACACACACATATATATAAATCTAAATATATATGTATTTGGAGAGAGAGAGAGAGAGAGAGAGAGAGATGGAGGGATAAAGAAAGAAAGCAGGCTGTCACTCTGTTTGCATTTGATGTGGAACAGATGCAGAGCTGTCAAACAACATGGAGCCTCAGCAGCAGCAGCAGCTACAGGCCGTTAATTGAAAAAGATTACCCCAAAAAAAGAGAGAGAGAGAGAGAGAGATGGGGGTGAGAGAGAGAGGGGGTGAGAGAGAGAGAGAGAGAGACTTAAAATCGCATTTCAAAATAAAAGCATTTTGACTCCAGTGGTCAATGACAGTGTGTATCAGCTGGGTTTTATGTCATACATACGATCGTGGCGATATCTTTCAACAAAATAAAAGCATAACTTATATTATTAGTATTATTTTACAGTGATGTCATACTTCTCCTTACACCAGAGCATCCCTGGTTGTCTGAGGAGCCGAGAGGAAAGGAAGGAAGGAGGGAAGGAAAGGAAAGGAAAGGAGGAGAGGACTGGATTTTATGTGTGTGTGCGTGTGCGTGTGTGTTTTTCTGTGGGGGCAACATACAGATATTTTATGGGACTTTTCCGGTGCTCGTTTTCTTTTTGGTTTTTTTGCCACTTCTGTACTTCTATACTTCCGAGGGTCCAAATATCTGGCGGTTAGTTTTTGGACGGATACACTGACTGACCTTCTTCTTCTAAATATATAAAATGACTCTGCCTCGCTGTGAAGAGTCAGAAACGTCAGTGATGAGTCTTTGATGAGTTTTTTTTTTTTTTTTAATTTTTTGGGGACATCATCAACCTGAGCTCTGAGCTGGACGGGACGAACGTCTTTTTAATAAAAAAACAGCTCGGATCCTTTTTTTTTTTTTTCAAGTTAAAATCTGGAGACAGAAACTCAGCGATGGATGTTTCTGCTTTTATTTTATTTTATTTTATTTTATTTGTTCTTAGTTTTTTTTTTGTCGTTGTTGTTCTTGTTGTTGTTTTCCAAAAAAGAAAAGAAAAGAAAAAGAAGAAGAAGAAGAAGAAGAGATCTATATTGAAATGAGATTCTACTTATAGGAAAGATATTACTGAACAAAAACCAGCAAGAAATGAAAAAAAGATAAGAAGAAAAAGATATTTTGAAATACTTATTATTAAGATTTAAAAAAAAGAAATTGTATTGTGTAAAAGAATTTCAAAGAATTAAAAAAAAGGTTAATTTCTTAAAATGAAGTTGTGACTCAAACCTCCCAAATTATTGTTATTATTATATTATTATTATTTTTGTTTTTTGTTTTTTTTCCTAGAGTGAAAAGTATAACACTTCCTTAATTAAAGCAACTTTAAATGCAATACCAAATGTTGTGACGTTGATGTTTTTAAGTCTCTTTATTTGCTTTATTAATTCAGCTGATTCATCTTTTTTTATTATGTGCATAAAGTCCAAATATATAGAATAATATACATCACAGATTCCTGCAACCATCAGATAATTAAACCTAAATATATTAAATATATAAAAAACAAATTATCACTTTTAAGAAACAAACTGGAGAATATTTGTGTTTTTTTACTTCTACTTTACTGTAGTACAGTTTGAGGTACTTGTACTTGACTGTAGTACAGTTTGAGGTACTTGTACTTTACTGTAGTAGTTTGAGGTACTAGTACTTTACTGTAGTACAGTTTGAGGTACTTTTACTTTACTGTAGTACAGTTTGAGGTACTTATACTTTACTGTAGTACAGTTTGAAGTATTTATACTTTACTGTAGTACAGTTTGAGGTACTTGTACTTGACTGTAGTACAGTTTGAGGTACTTATACTTTACTGCAGTACAGTTTGAGGTACTTATACTTTACTGTAGTACAGTTTAAGGTACTTGTACTTGACTGTAGTACAGTTTGAGGTACCTGTACTTGACTGTAATACAGTTTAAGGTACTTGTACTGTACTGTAATAGTTTGAGGTACTTGTACTGTACTGTAGTACAGTTTGAGGTACTTCTACTTTACTGTAGTACAGTTTAAGGTACTTGTACTTTACTGTAGTACAGTTTGAGGTACTTGTACTTGACTGTAGTACAGTTTGAGGTACTTGTACTTTACTGTAATACAGTTTAAGGTACTTGTGCTTGACTGTAGTACAGTTTGAGGTACTTCTACTTACTGTAGTACAGTTAGAGGTACTAGTACTTTACTGTAGTACAGTTTAAGGTACTAGTACTTTACTTTAGTACAGTTTAAGGTACTTATACTTGACTGTAGTACAGTTTGAGGTACTTGTACTTGACTGTAGTACAGTTTGAGGTACTTGTACTTGGCTGTAGTACAATTTGAGGTACTTGTACTTGACTGTAGTACAGTTTAAAGTACTTGTACTTGACTGTAGTACAGTTTGAGGTACTTGTACTTGACTGTAGTACAGTTTAAGGTACTTGTACTTGACTGTAGTACAGTTTGAGGTACTTGTACTTGACTGTAGTACAGTTTGAGGTACTTGTACTTGACTGTAGTACAGTTTGAAGTATTTATACTTTACTGTAGTACAGTTTGAGGTATTTATACTTGACTGTAGTACAGTTTGAAGTATTTATACTTTACTGCAGTACAGTTTGAGGTATTTATACATGACTGCAGTACAGTTTGAGGTACTAGTACTTTACTGTAGTACGTAAGTCCAAATATGTAGAATAATATACATCACAGATTCCTGCAACCATCAGATAATTAAACCCACATATATTAATAATATTAAAAAAGCAAATTATCACTTTTAAGAAACAGAAACTGGAGAATATTTGTGTTTTTACGTCATAAATGATCAAAAAGCAGCTGCCAGTTCATTTTCTATTGATCTGTATCTTCTTCATCATCATCATCATCATCATCATGTTTATCTCACAGCAGCAAATCATAACCAATATTTTCCAAACGTTGCGTCATACATTCACATCTAGAGCAGGATTATTCTTGTTTTAAAGCTGCAACTGATGATTTTTAAATATTTATCAGTTTGTTAAATATCTAAAAATGATGAAAAAAGCTTAAAATCTGCAACCAGCAACATTTTATTTGCTTAGATTTGACATATTTAATATTTTAGCAGGTCGAGCTGATCTTATGAATATTAAATGAAAAGCAGTCCACTTGGTTCCGGAACAGGAAGTGATGTCATGTTATTCCACTTGGTTCCGGAACAGGAAGTGATCATGTTCTTCCACTTGGTTCCGGAACAGGAAGTGATGTCATATTTCTGATGCTGTGTGAGTAGAGAGCATGAGAGAGAAGCTAGTTTGTTGTATTTTAATGATATAATGTGGTAAAAATGAGTGATTATACTTCTATTTAAATCACTTTATACTATGATAAGGTTATTCTGTTTGGGTCAACGGTGACCTTTGACCTTTGACCTTTGACCTTTGAGGCTCAAACACTTCAAACCCAGAGAGGAATCAGACGCTTGCAGAGCTGTGATGATTATAGAAGATTAATTAGCTGCTGTTTTAATACGACTAAATATTTACTGCTTCAGCTTCTCAGATATGATAATTTAATGCTTTTATTAAAATATAACTGATTATATTTGAGTTTCAGACTGTTGCTCAGATGAAAACGTGACTCTTAGAAGTTGAAATGGCCTTTTTTTCACAATTTTCTTACAATTTACAGACGAAATGATGAATGAATGAATTGATAATGAAAGTAATCATCAGTGTTTAGTGCTTTAATCTGAATATGAAACAGAGAATATTTACAGACAGCAGTGAGATGTGACTGAACCTTTAAGAATGAAACAAGCTGATGATCAAAGTTTACTCACAGGAAGTGAATTATTAGCAACAAGTAAAAACACTCAAACATCTTCCATCAGCTGATCCAGTTTCTGCTCCTGTTTCAGTTTATTCATCATGATGAGTTAAAACATTTAAAAGCTTTTATACCAAACTATGTTATTAATATATGAGAGATAAATGATGTGGTTACTGTAAGAGTTAAAGTACTTATACTTTGCTCTAGTACAGTTTGAGGTACTTCTACTTTACTGTAGTACAGTTTGAGGTACTTGTACTTTACTGCAGTAGAGTTTGAAGTACTTCTACTTTACTATAGTACAGTTTGAGGTACTTGTACTTGACTGTAGTACAGTTTGAGGTACTTATACTTGACTATAGTACAGTTTGAGGCACTTATACTTTACTGTAGTACAGTTTGAGGTACTTGTACTTTACTGTAGTACAGTTTGAAGTATTTATACTTTACTGTAGTACAGTTTGAGGCACTTATACTTTACTGTAGTACAGTTTGAGGTACTTGTACTTGACTATAGTACAGTTTGAGGCACTTATACTTTACTGTAGTACAGTTTGAGGTACTTGTACTTGATTGCAGTACAGCCCTCACATTTATCTGCTGACCCTTTGAAGGGGCCCCACCCCTAGGTTGGGAACCACTGGACTAAACTAGTTGAAACTATATTTAACAGGTTTATGTATCAGAACTTTAATAAAACCATTCATTAATCCTTATAAATCTTTATTCTATCAGTATTTAGTGGTGGTGAAATATAACATCAGCCTTTAAACGCTGCTAAAAAAAGAGAGATTTTATTCTTTTATGTATGAATGAAAAGTTCTTAAAAAACTAGGTCATGGTTGAACCTACAGGCTGACCCCTGAGGAGCATATGCTTTACAGTTGCTCCCTCACACACACACACACACACACACACACACACACGAACACACACACACACACACACACGCTGTCAGTGACACGGCAGCTGTCTCTAAAAGGTAATAAAGACCATCCTCTAGTTTTGGGCTCCACACGCTGGAATCTGCAGCAGTGCAAAAAAAAAAAAAAAAAAAAAAAGAAATCAGGAGGACGTGCCGCTTAGTCGCGCTCTGCCGCCACCTCGTCCCTCCTCAGCACTCATGAGATGAATGTATTGTGCAGAAATATACAGCTTAACTTGTTTTCTGAGGCTGGTTTGAGGAGCAGAAAGAGGAGGGGGGGAGGGGGGGGAAGGAGGAAGGAGAGACTAGAGAGTAATTTGATTCTCCCTTCTCTCGTCTCCTCCCCTCGTTGCAGCCTCGTCCTGTCTGCTACCTCTTCTTCTCCTCCTCCTCCTCCTCCTCCTCCTCCTCCTCCTCCTGGCTCTGCAGCTTTGGCAGCTGTTAGGCACCCATGCGTTTGCCGTGAGGGTGTGTGTGTGTGTGTGTGTGTGTGTGTGTGTGTGTGTGTGTGTGTGTGTGTGTGCTGACAGGGCATGCTGGCTATTTTAATGTGGGAGGCCTCGGCAGACTTGACATTCCTGGTCAAGGAGTCAGCTGTGCCATTAGGACCTCATGGCTCCCAGACACACACACACACACACACACACACACACACACACACACACACACACACACACACACACACACACACACACACACAGCAGTACAACAGTGTGATTGTGCTGAGATCTGCTCACACACACACACTAGTTTCCTGCAGTAAGAAACACAGCCAGGTATTAAATTATTAAATCTATAGAGATAATAAGTGTTTTTATTCTTAAAGAGGAAGAAGAAGCATCGTGTTTCATTCATTCCTTAAAAGCAGCAGCTCCAAAGCTTGAGGAGGGGGGGGGGGGGGGGTACGATCTCCACTAGGGGTCATGAAAGTTTCTCAGCCAGAGTGACGACAGCTGAAACTAAATCTGATGCATTGCAATATTCCTAGATATAATAATCCTTTAAAAAGTTAGTTTGATGTTTTTCTATGTGCACAAAAAAGTCCAACAAATTAGATAAATATACATCACAGATTCAGATAAACCCAAATATATATTCATGATATAAAACAGTAAAAAATGAAGCAAATTCTCACTTTTAAGAAGCAGAAACTGGATTTTTGTGTTTTTTTACGTCATAAATAACCAAAAATATGATAAACTGATGATCTTAACAGCTGCCAATTCATTTTCTATTGCTCGGCTAATCGGTTCAGCTCTGACAGGCGCACACACACACACACACACACACACATACACGAGGTTCCTGTGTCAGAGTGCCGACAGCTGAAACAAAATCTGATGCATTGCAATATTCCTACAAAATAATCTGTTAAAAAAGTTTGTTTGATCTTTTTCTATGTGATGTGCACATAAAGTCCAAAAAATTGAGAAAAATATACATCACAGATTCCGGAAACCATCGTATAATCAAACCCAAATATATTAATAATATAAAACAGTAAAAAATGCAGAAAATTCTCACTTTTCCTTTTGAGAAGGAATCAGATTTGAATCAGATTTGCCTGCAGTCTGATCACAGCCTTAGTGTGTGTTCATTTATATTTGTAGTTACTGTAGTTACGATGTCCTCGGTCGTCATTTCCAGTTTAAAAAGTAGCCCCTCCCCTTCTGCTACGGAGCCAAGATGGCGACCGCTGAGGGCGGGAAGTGTCCATAGTTTCCATACTTCTCAGTGTGAACGCACTCATGACCTCAGGACAGAAGAAGAGATTTGAGACGCAGGACTTTGGCTAGATGTAAGTTTTATTTATTTATTTATTTCAACTTATTTTTTATGAATTTTAAGATTAAAGGTTGAATATGTAGAATATTTATTAAAAGCTATATTTTAAAAAAAAATAATACAGCCACGGGGCGTTTTGAGGGGTACAGAATGAAAGTATTGCTTTTCCATAATTAGTCTGAATTAATATTTTTAAAATTTTTTGATGGGTTCGACAATGACGTTCTGACACGTTCTGTGTACATTGTACCAGCCAATTAGCGACCGGAAGTGCGGGTTGCCAGGGTTGCCTGTTGTTCCGGTGCAGCTACTGTAGGCTGGCACTGGGTGAAATGGAGTTGTAAACAAGCAGAGCCGTGTTGGACTTACTAAAACCAGCGTTTTTTGCTCTCAAGTACAACTTTTCATCACAAAACTTCGAAGGTAAGACAGAATATCTGTTAGTCGCTGTAAATAAGTGGTTGTTTACCTTTGTATGCTGCTGGTTCACTGAGTTTTTAGTGGTACTGTTGAACTCGCCAGGGTCTTAGCTTTCATATGAGATGCTATTTGTTTGTGTACCATGAAGTATCAAAACGGTAGCAATGGAAATGTGGAGAGTGGGTTGACTTTCTGACGCTATTCGGATTTTGATATTTGATCATTAACCTCTTAACGCACGCTGTTCCGTTCACGGGACGGGACGGATGTTAGGAGGTAGCCACACGTTCTTCTGAATGTTTTAAACACCAACCCTTAAACATATATATTCATGCCGTACATTGTTGGAAAGCTTAGATTGTTCTGATTCATTCAAGACCACTCACGACTTATATGGTTGCTCACAGCCGTAATAGTATTAGCGATTAGCTCGGCTAGCCACTCAGCTAAGTAAGAAAAGCTATAATGTCTACATACCTTCAAAGTCTTCCCTTTATCCACAACGATCATCTTATGACTCAGGACTTTCTGTACAGCTCGCCAAGTATCCATTCTTGTGAAATATGAAATCCGTTTTCATAAAACCGAAATACTTTCCTCAATATGTCAACATGTATTTAGTCCAACACGTAACGTAATAACACAAATAACAAACCATATACGGTCCGTTCACGTCATTTCCTGACCTGCACGTCCGTCTCAGAGTACACGTGACTAGATGTTTACGACCGCGAGCCTCTCCTGCTTCTGACGACACCACACACCAGCCAATCGGTGCTTAGGATTAGGCAGTACATGCAGAGACATTGCTGCTACTCCCACAATGTAATGTACCTCGGTGGTTTCAAGTCAGTTACAGCGAGGGTATGTTCGCTTCCTGTTTTCAAAATAAAAGCACCAACTCTATCGTTATGGTTTTCTTAATAATAAAAGGCAACGGGTGTTTTATTTTGTGAAAATGACCGGAAGTGCGTTACTCGCTACGGCTAACTTGAGTGGCTCCGAATTCGCAGGAACAAAACTTTAAGCAGATGTTATTTGGACAAATTAGCGTCACATTGTGGATCTAAAGGGCTACTTTCTCACCTAAAAAGGTTAGACATGTGGATAAAGTGGTATATTTACAGAGTTAGAGCTAAAATAAAATCCGGCACCGGACCTGGCAACCCGACTGCTGGAATTACTTTTTGGTTGTTGCGACTACGATCTCGAGACATTAGATGGCGTTGTTCTGCTCATTCTACATATTCTACCTCTACTCTACCTCAATAAAATAAGAATAAATTTAAAAAATGTTAAAAGGTAAATAATAAAGTGAATAGACAACAAACACAACATATCGCATCAGGAGTCAACAAGTATAGTGACTAAATCATGACCAACTAAAAATGACCCAGTTATTTTAGACCATGCCAGGTAAGCTTTAATAAAAATTTAAAATAGGCGTCATTTCCCTCCCAAGTGTGTGTGAACAGCTTAGGATATAAATGTTCCAATATACTGTAGGCTAACTTTTACTTTGAGTCATTTTTTCACTTTTACTTCATGAATGATGATGTATGATTTCAATCAAGTGACAGTACTTCTACTTTACACTTCTAACAATAACTCTTTATGATATGAATTAATATATTAGCACATATTATTATTATGTGTGTATCTAAAGCCTGATATGTCTTATTCCTCTGTGGTGGAAATATTCCCTAAAGCATCAACCTCTGCTAAAAATAGCTTTGAATAAACACACGATTCCCTTCTTTGAGTGACGTTAGCTAAAAACTACAGCGACCAGCTGTTTTAGGAAATGACTGAATATTTTCTTTAACCCTTTACAGACTGTTCTGGGTCAAATGTGACCTTTTTTTTTTTTTTACATTTAAGAGCCGTAAAAACACCACATACACATTTAATTTAGCTCGACTTTCTCTAAATGTGACCCACAGTTTACAAACCTGATACACAGGTGTTTTAACCCTCCTGTTGTCCATGAGTCATGGAAGGAAGGAAGGAAGGAAAGGAAGGAGGAAGGAAGGATGGAAGGGAGGAAGGTAGGGGGAGGAAAAAAAAAGGGAAGGAGGGAGGGAGGAAGGAAGAATGGAAGGAAGGAAAGAAGGAAGGAGGGAGGGAGGGAGAAAGGAAAAGAGGAAGGGAGGAAAGAAGGACAGAGGAAAGAAGGAAGGAGGGAAGAAAGGGGATAGGGGGATGGAGGAAGGAAATAAGGAAGGAGGGAAGTAAAGAAGATGGGAGGGAGGAAGGAGGGAAGTAAAGAAGGAAGGAAGGAAGGGAGGAAAGAAGGAAGAAAGGAGGGAAGTAAAGAAGATGGGAGGGAGGAAGGAAGGACAGAAGGAAGGAGGGAAGTAAAGAAGGAAGGAAGGAAGGAAGGAAGGGAGGAAAGAAGGAAGAAAGGAGGGAAGTAAAGAAGATGGGAGGAAAGAAGGAACAGTCAAAACAGACGGGGTCAAAGGTTAAAAGGACATCTCTACAGTACAAATGAAAGATTAAAATGTAAAGTGCTTTTAAGAGCTCAGTCATAATAACCACAGAAGAAGAAGAAGAAGAGAAGAGTTTTTAAGCTGTTTGAAGGTGTGGTGTGTTTCTTCTTCTAAACCTGATTAAAGTCCAACTGGGACTGAAACATTATCTCAGTGAAGGAATGTGTGGTTTGGAGTTTTCCAGCTTTGTTCGTGTGATGTTTGTTCCTTCCTTTCTTTCTTAGTCATCATAAAAATAACCATTCAATCTGAGTCATAGTCACCACAGGTCTATTGATCATGTGACTCACCACCATAGACTGTATAAAAGAAATGGACGTAACATCCGTGACGTCACCCATTGGTTTGTGGACTGCTGCTCGGAAGCCAATAGTTTCGAATCTAGGCAGCGCCATCTTGAAAATTGCTTCAATGCATGCTGGGAAAAAAAGAACACGGATTCTAGTTATATGGGCATGAGGCGGAGTCATGGACGGACGTATGGGCCGGGACCAACGGCGGATCAGGGAGGTTGCGTTTTGTTGCGAGGGCTGGATCTCGAGGACATTGGTCAATCAAACCTATCAATCAGGACGTAGCCACGCCCTAATGCATACCCTGCTTTATCGTCAAATATAAAATCAGGGAGGCCAAAATGTCCCAAATGAACATCATACTGCATTGAAGAAGGCTTTAAATTAGCGATTGAGACCATAAACACATTTTGAAAACGTTTACTGAGGTTAGAAATCAAGTGAGAAGTTGGTGAATTCTCCATTGACTTGTATAGAGACGGTCGCCCCCTGGTGGCCTTTTGATAGAATGCAGTTCTAAGTTACTTCCACGTTGGCCTCATTTCAGAGGACCAGAACTCCCCGCCTGCTCACCACAGGTCTATTGATCACGTGACTCACCACAGGTCTATTGATCATGTGACTCTCCACAGGTCTATTGATCATGTGACTCTCTCCATCCTCCTGCAGAGAGCTGGAGCCTGACTCAGAGTTACAGTGAGTTCATCATCAAAGACACAAAGACTGTGTGTGTGTGACTAATTAATGAGCCGTGATGAGTACAGAGAGGAAATCTTCACTTCCTGTAATCCCCTGGTGATGACTTCATTATTCAAGATGCACATTTTAGTTCATCTATGAAAAAATCTGCCTGTAAAACTTAAAAGTATTAAAGGATCAGAGCGGCTATCATGGTCTGTTTATGTCACTGTCAACTGCTTTCTCTATAATGGCCCATTGGTTAATCTTCCTTCCTTCCTTCCTTCCTTCCTCCTTTCCTTCCTTCTTTCCTTGCTTCTCCCTCCCTTCCTTCCTCCCTCCTTTCCTTTTTCCTTTCTCCTTTCCTTCCTTCTTCCTCCCCTCCCTTCCTTTCTCCTTTTCTTCCTTCCTTCCTTCCTCTTCTTTCCTTGCTTCTTCCTCCCTCCCTACCTTCCCTCCTGCCTTCCTTCCTTCCTTCTTCCTCCCTCCCTCCTTTCCTTTCTTCCTTCTTCCTCCCTCCCTCCTTTCCTCCCTCCCCTCTTTCCTTCCTTCTTCCTCCCTCCCTACCTTCCCTCCTGCCTTCCTTCCTTACTTTTTCCTCCCTTCCTCCCCCGTTCCTTCCTTCTTCCCTCCCTCCTACCTTCCTTCCTCCCTCCCTTCCTTCCCTCCCTCCTACCTTCCTTCCTCCTTTCCTTCCTTACTTTTTCCTCCCTCCTTTCCTTCCTTACTTTTCCTCCCTCCCTTCCTTTCTCCTTTTCTTCCTTCCTTCCTTCCTTCCTCCCTCCTTTCCTTCCTTCTTCCTCCTTTCCTTCCTTCTTTTCTTGCTTCCTCCCTTCTTTCCTTAACTGGAGGACAACAGGAGGGTTAATGATTTTAAAGCATATTATTATTTTATGCTGCAACACCTTATATTTAATGCTCTATTCTAGTATTTTATTTCTCTCTCTTCTATTTTTCTGTACTTTGTTGTTTGTTTTTACTATTATTTTATTTTTATTTCTCAAATTGCATGATTTTATGTTTTTTATTTCTTATTTCTTACTGTTAAATGTTTGTGTATGAAATGTTCTGTATAAATAAATCTGCCTTGCCTTGACTTACTCCAAGTCTGATTGGCTGCGTGATGACCATCCATTACCTCCTGGACTGATTAAACATCTTGAAGTGATTAATGACTCAAGTGGAATACAACAAAGATGCAATCAGGAAGACATTAATCACAGAGAGAGAGAGAGAGAGAACTAAGGTCATGAATATTGATCAAAACACACAGTTATAAGCAGCGTTGTTGCAAAAATGCAATAAATTAAAACCGTATGACTCAACAGGCAAAAAGTAAATAGTTGCTTTCATTATCAGCTCCGTAAAAGCTTCCTTTAACCTTCCTGTCGTCCTCCCGGGTCAAAGTGACCCCGTCTGTTTTGACTGTTCCTTCTTCCTTCCTTCCTTTCATCCTTCCTTCCTTCCTTTCCTTCTTCCTTCCTTCCTTCTCCTTCCTCCTTCCTTCCTTCCTTCCTCCTTCCTTCCTTCCATCTGTCCTTCCTTCCTCCCTCCCTCCTTCTTTCCTCTATCCTTCTTGCCTTCCTTTTTTTTCCTTTTTCCCTCCTTCTCTTTCTTTCTGTCTTTCCCTCTCCCTACCTTCCTTCCTTCTTTCCTCCATCCTTCCTTCCTTCCTCCCTCCCTTCCTTTCTTCCTCCTCTCCTTTCCTTTCTTCCTCCCTCCTCCTTTCCTTCCTTCCTTCTTCCTCCCTCCTTTCCCCTTCCTCTTCCCTTCTTCTCCTCCTTCTCTTTCCTTCCTTCTTCCCTTCCTCCCCCTCCTTCCTTCCTCCCTCCTTTCCTTCCTTCTTACTTCCTTCCTCCCTCCTTTCCTTCCTTCCTTCCTTCCTTCCTTCCTTCCCTCTTTCCGTCCTTCTTCCTCCCTCCCTCCTTTCCTTCCTTCCTTCTTCCTCCTTCCCTCCTTTCCTTCCTTCCTTCTTCCTTCCTCATTTCCTTCCTCCCTCCTTTCCTTCCTTCCTTCCTTCTTCCTTCCTTCCTTCCTTCCTTCCTTCCTTCCTTCCTTTCCTTCCCTCTTTCCGTCCTTCTTCCTCCCTCCCTCCCTCCTTTCCCTTCCTTCCTTCTTCCTCCCTCCTTTCCTTCCTTCCTTCTTCCTCCTTCCCTCCTTTCCTTCCTTCCTTCTTCCTCCCTCATTCCTTCCTTCCTTCCTTCTTCCTTCCCTCCTTCCTTCCTTCCCTCTTTCCATCCTTCCTTCCTTTCTTCCTCCCTCCCCTCCCTCCTCCTTTCCTTCCTTCCTTCTCTCTCCCCTCTTCCTTCCTTCCTTCTTCCTCCTTCCTTCCTTGACACAAGGACAACAGGAGGGTTAAACACTATTGGAAAGCATCAATAGCAGCAATAAAACCTAAATTAAGCTCTTTTAGTTTCCTGTGTTACATTTCTCAAAGTCAAAGTTACCTTTATTATCCACAAGAGGGAAATTCAGGTGGTGAAAGTGCTGACACAGATACAGTAGGGCATATCGTCTTAGATTTTGAATATCGTAATATCATGATATGGAATAAGTGTCTTTTCCTGCTTTTAAAGGCTGAATTACAATAAAAATGTAACTTTCTGTGCTTTACAGGATTACAGTTACATTGAGTATATTCTCTGATAGGATGCAGTGTTCTGGTTTCTCTTCTTCCTCTTCGCTCATCTCCCCACCTGCACCTCATCTCCTCATTAGTCCAGTTTGTATTTTAGTCCTTCATTTCACTTCAGTCTGGTTGGATCATTTGTTCTGTTAAGCTTCGCCTCCACAGTTCCTTTTTTTTTCTCCTGCCATGTTATATGAAAAAACACACCGGCAGACAACTCAAAGAATAATCACTAAATGTGTTAAATGATGTCAGTTTTTTGAGTGTGAGAACAGCTCATGTCATGTCTGTGGAAAGATACCATCACAGCCCCGCCAACCGTTCCAACGCATGCTCTGAAGGAGGAACTGACTACAGCACTTCCATTAACGAGGCCCTCTGTGCATATTTAAGTAGAATCAGTGCATGTAATGTTGCACAGTTACAAGACAACTTCACTTCTGCAGCACAGAGGTGAGAGCATGAGACCAGACAGCAACACGAATCCTCCACATGAGCTACTGCTAACATTCAAATATCATGTTTAGTACAATATTGTAATACAGATAATTGAAGAGGAAAATGCAAATAACCCTTAAACAGACAACGTGCACAGGAGATTACAGACTCTTTAACCTTCCTGTTGTCCTCCCGGGTCCTTCCTCTGTCCTTCTTTCCTTCCTTCCTTGCCTTCCTTCCTTCCTTCATCTGTCTGTCCTTCCTTCCCTTCCTTCCTTCCTTCCTTAGATCTAAGTTCAGCTGTTAGGGTAAATGTTCCCGTCCTTCTGTCCTTTCTTTCCTTCCTTCATCTGTCCTTCTCCTTCTTCTTCCTTCAT
>JAJDFG010001716.1:0-28717 GCA_021039105.1 Scomber colias
AAGGCGAAGGAAGGACAAGAGGCAGTGGGGGTTGAGAATGCTGCGGGGGTATAACCGGATATATTTAGGAGAATTACTCCGCTGATGCACAGATGTGGGCAAGAATCAGTGAGGGATGGTCGAGCTGCGGTTTTCTAAAACACCTTAATGAGCTCCATTTATTTCTGACTGCAGTGTTTGTGCCTCCGCATGATGAGACAGAGTCAAGTTCAGACTCTCTCCTCCTCTGCTTTCATTTAACTCTGACTGTTCCTTCCTTCCTTCCTTCCATCTGACCTTCCTTCCTTCCTTCCTTCCTTCCATCCTTCTGTCCTTCCTTCCTTCCTTCAAGTTCAGACTCTCTGCCTTCATTTAGCTCTGTGTGGAAATGTTCTCTCAGAGGTTTGATTCAATATTGGAGCTCCACTATTGGTTCCTTCCTTCTTTCTTTCTTCCTTCCTTCCTTCCTTCCTTCCTTCTATCCAGCTGTCTTTCCTTCCTTCTGTCCTTCCATCCTACCTTCCTTCCTACCTTCCTTCCTTCCTTCTGTCTTTCCTTCTTTCCTTCTGTCCTTCCTTCCTTCTGTCTGTCCTTCCTTCATTCCTTCCTTCCATCCTTCCTTCTGACCTTCCTTCCATCCTTCTGTCCTTCCTTCTTTCCTTCCTTCATTCTTTCCATCCTTCCATCCTTCTATCCTGCTGTCTTTCCTTCCTTCCTTCTGTCCTTCCTTCTATCCTGCTGTCTTTCCTTCCTTCCTTCCTTCCTTCCTTCCTTCCTTCCTTCCTTCCTTCCTTCCTTCCTTCCTTCCTGCCTTCCTTCCTTCCTTCCTTCCTTCTATCCTTCCTTCTTTCCATCCTTCCTTCATTCCTTCCTTCCTGCCATCCTTCTGTCCTTCCTTCTGACCTTCTTTCCTTCCATCCTTCTGTCCTTCCTTCCTTCCTTCTGTCTTTCCTTCTTTCTTCTGT
The DNA here is from genome assembly GCA_021039105.1 of Scomber colias. Classification (NCBI taxonomy): domain Eukaryota; kingdom Metazoa; phylum Chordata; class Actinopteri; order Scombriformes; family Scombridae; genus Scomber; species Scomber colias. Next base: position 945 of record JAJDFG010001716.1, read on the forward strand.
CCTTCCTTCCTTCCTTCTATCCTTCCTTCTGACCTTCCTTCCTTCATTCCTTCATTCTTTCCATCCTTCCTTCCTTCCTAAGATCTAAGATCAGCTGTTAGGGTAAATGTTCCCATTAAGCACCAAAATCTAAGCTCAGCTGTGTTGTCATGGATACTGACATGATTTATAAGGGAGATCATTTCTTATAAAGCAACATTTATCTCTCATTGTAAAATGTATTCATTAGTTCATGTAGATTTTGGAATATAAAATAAAGATATTTGATGAATAAAGTGAGTTTAATTGGTACTGTGACTCCATTTAAACCCATATCATGATTTATTTACTAAACATAAACAAATATATTGATTTCAAAGAATTAAAAAACAGCAATATATGTATTCAGTAACATGTTAAATATTAAAAAATGAGGAAATAAACCCTCCTGAGCAAAATCTTAGTGAGTGGAAGTGTTTGTCGTCTATTCAAAAGTATATATAATAAAAAAGAAAAAAAGAAAATGGACCATAGCAACCATTTATCAAACTGTCTCCTTGACCATTTTTAAAAGATGCACTTGGCTTCATTCTTTACTTGACAGGAACTTCTCAGACAGGGTGAAAAAAAAATGGAAAAGAAAGAAGGAAGGAAGGAAAACGACAAAAGTGAATCCAGCTGTGATGAACCTTGGATGAAATTCCAAAGGGGGGGAAGAAGCGTCTTTGCTTGAGTTGTTGCGTTCATGACCGTCGACGTCTGCTGACAACCAATGACACAGAAGTCGACTGGGGACGTTCTCTCAAGGATTGTTCATCTGTCTCACGCTGGTTTCTACTTCTGTTACCTTCCTGTCGTCCTCCTGGGTCAAATTTACCCCGTCTGTTTTGACTGTTCCTTCTTTCCTCCCTTCCTTCCTTCCTTCCTTCCTTCCTCCCTCCCTTCCTTCTGTCCTTCTTTCCTTCCCTCTTTCCTTCATTCCGTCCTTCTTTTCTTCCTTCTGTCCTTCTTTCCTTCCCTCCTTCCTTTCCTTCCTCCCTTCCTTCTGTCCTTCCTTCTTTCCTTCCTTCCGTCCTTCCTTCCTTCCTTCCTTCTTTCCTTCCTTCCTTCCCTCCCCTCCTTCCGTCCGTCCTTCCTTCCTTCCTTCCTTCCCTCCGTCCTTCCTTCCTTCCTTCCTTCCTTCCTTCCTTCTTCCTTCTTTCCTTCCCTCCTTCTGTCCTTCTTTCCTTCCTTCTGTCCTTCTTTCCTTCCCTCCTTCCTTTCTTTTCCTCCCTTCCTTCTGTCCTTCTTTCCTCCCTCCCTCCTTCCTTCCTTCCTTCCTTCCTTCTCTCCGTCCTTCCTTCCTTCCTTCCTTCCTTCCTTCCTTCCTTCCCTCCGTCCTTCCTTCCTTCCCTCCTTCCTTTCCTTCCTCCCTTCCTTCTGTCCTTCTTTCCTCCCTCCCTCCTTCCTTCCTTCCCTCCGTCCTTCCTTCCCTCCCTCCTTCTGTCCGTCCTTCCTTCCTTCCTTCCCTCCGTCCTTCCTTCCTTCCTTCCTTCCTTCCTTCTTTCCTTCCTTCCCTCCCTCCTTCCGTCCGTCCTTCCTTCCTTCCTTCCTTCCTTCCTTCCTTCCTTCCCTCCCTCCTTCCGTCCGTCCTTCCTTCCTTCCTTCCTTCCTTCTTTCCTAATAGTGCTGTGAAGCTATAAAAATGGCCACAATTTCCTCAGTGCAAAGATTTAATTTCTTTTAAATGAAACCAGGATTTACTGTCGGCTCTCTCTGGAAGAAAATGATGAGCATTCAGATCCCCAATTAAAAAGCTTCCTATGAAACAACTCATGTAAAGGATTGTGTGCAGAGCTACGTGCTTTATAGTCATGCACTAAAAAAAAAAATTATGCATAGGATTATTCTGTCAAGGAATGAACGAAGGAAGGAAGGAAGGAAGGAAGGAAGGGAGGATGGAAGGGAGGAAGATGGAAGGAAGGAAGGAAGGAAGGAAGGAAGGAAGGAAGGAAGGAAGGAAAGAAAGAAAGAACGGAGTAAGGAGGGATGTAGGAGAAGAGGAAGGGAGGAAGGAGAGTAGGAAGGAATGAGGAAGGAAGGAAGGAAGGAAGGAAGGAAAGAAGGAAGGAAGGAAGGAAGGGAGTAAGGATGGAGGGGGGGAGGAAAAGTAAGGAGAGAAGGAAGGGTGGAATGACAGCCTCCTTTCCTTCCTTCTTTCCTTCCCTCTTTTCCTTCTTTCCTCCCTCCTTTCCTTCCTTCTTCCTTTCCTTCTTCCTTCTTTCCTCCCTCATTTCCTCCCTCCCTCCTTCCTTCCTCCCTCCTTTCCTTCTTCCTCCCTCCCTTCCTTCCTTGACTCGAGGACAACTAAGTATTACTTTGGTAATGCACACAAACTGCATCTGTGGCCTGAGTGGAAAGATGACAGGTGTGTTAAATGACTGAGAGTAAAGTGCTCATACTTGATTCCATGAAAGCAGTCTTTAGTGACACTGATTAGTGAGTCTTTTTTTGTGGACTCAGCATCAAATTTCTGTTTTTAATCCATTTAGAGAGAATATATTAGAGGATTATGGTAAAAATGTCTAAGTGGTGTAACCATAAAAACTTTGTACCAAATAATTCAACTTGCTTAAAAACAGTAAATAGTCAATAAAACACCATATCAACTAGTTTGGCATGATCTTACATTATAACTTTTATATTAAATAAAGCTAATGGAATACTATTGTTCTAAATATTACATTTCATCTGGGTAACCATGGAGATCAGGAAACATTTACAGTCATTATTAGTATAAGTCCACTTAAATACACTGTAGGTGATAAAATATTTTGTGGTTACAACCATTTGACATTTTCAGGAGCATTCAGTCTTACTTTTGGTAAAGAATGGTGCAAATGTCAAATTATATAAAACCAACAAAAATACTAAATGTACATTTTAACAAACCTGATGCTGCTTTTAAAACTATTTTTAAAGATATTTTTGAATGTCCCATCTTCCTAACTCTTATTATTTATCACTGACCTATATACTGTTCAGGTCAAATTTGACCCATTTTTACAACTGAGAGCAGTAAAATCACCCTAAACACCATTATTGGGGCCTAAAATGTTGAAAAGTGATTCATAAAGTCCAATAATGTAAATATTTTAAATGTTATTGAAGCCTTTTATGTTATTTATGTGCAGCTGGTATACATGTTTTATATATAGAAGCTGTTCTAGGTTAAATTTGACCATATTTACTGTCACTTTAAATATGTTTTATTTGTATATGATGTTTTAGCTTGTTTTTGAATTAGATTTAATTCATTTTAGTATCTGAGACCTAAGTACCTATATCTCGCTCACATGTCTGACATGACAAATAAAGCATCTTGAAATCTTGAATCTTGAAATCTTGAAATATTTATTCAAAAAATCAGCATCAGAAAAAGTTGCTGCATGATGGCTGTTACAAAGCTGCATGTAAACACTGTCAGTCTAACTTCCTTTTTCCTGATATATCTTTTCTGCTTGGCAACTTATAGCAGAGGGGAAATGAGGAAGGTCATTATCCAGACTTACTTCCTTTTTCTTTTTTTTCTCTCCTACTGTAATAGAGACCTGAGTCAGAGCACAGTGTCTGAGACAGGCGTGAAGGTGCTGAGTAAAGGCAGACTGGTCCAAGAGAAGATTAGGGGCAGCAAAAAGTCAAAGGTTGAATTGAGGATGAGTACAGAGACTTGTGGGAGAGGTGCAGATGAGGAGACGTGTTAGGACAGGAGAACGGGCTGACATTGAGGACAAAAGTAAGAAGATATACTCACACACTGCTGTCCCTTCTCATTTCCTTTTACTCTTTGCATATATGATAGATATCTTGTTGCTCAGCATGTACACTAGTATTTATGGATGTGTGGTAATGAGAACTGGATGAAATAATATAATAGGAAGAGCACACTTCTGCTATGATGAATATTAAAGAAAGGTAAATAGAGAGGAGAGGTAAAACTGAAGTGACATGAAAGAGAGAGAACACAGTGTTTCATGAAGTGAGGTTATAATGACATTAACCCTCCTGTTGTCCTCGAGTCAAGGAAGGAAGGAAGGAAGGGAGGAAGCATGGAAGGGAGGAAGGAAGGAAGAAAATGAGGGAGGAAGGAAGGAAGGAGGGAAGGAAGAAAGGAAGGAAACGAGGGAGGGAGGAAGAAAGGGAGGAAAAGAGGGAGGAAGAAAAGGAGGAAAAGAAAGAAGGATGGAAGGAGGGAGGAGGAAGGAAGGAGGGAAGGAAGAAAGAAGGGAGGAAGAGGGAAGGAAAGGGGGGAGGAAAGGAAAGAAGGAAGGGAGGAAGGAAAGGAAGGAAGGAAGGACGGAAGAAAGAAGGATGGAAGGGAGGAAGAAGGAAGGAAGAAAAGGAGGGGAGGAAGGAAGGAAGGAAGGAAGGAAGGAAGGAAGAAAATGAGGGAGGAAGGAAGGAAGGAGGGAAGGAAGAAAGGAAGGAAACGAGGGAGGGAGGAAGAAAGGGAGGAAAAGAGGGAGGAAGAAAAGGAGGAAAAGAAAGAAGGATGGAAGGAGGGAGAGAGGAAGGAAGGAGGGAAGGAAGAAAGGAAGGGAGGAAGAGGGAAGGAAGGAGGGAAGGAAGAAAGGAAGGGAGGAAAGGAAAGAAGGAAGGGAGGAAGGAAAGGAAGGAAAGGAAGGAAAGGAGGGAGGAAGGTAGGGGGGAGGAAAGAAAGAGAGAAGGAGGGAGGAAGGAAAAGAGGGAGGAAGGAAGGAAGGAAGGAAGAAAAGGATGGGAGGAAGGAAGGAGAGAAGGAAGAAAGGAAGGAAAGGAGGGAGGAAAGGAAAGAAGGAAGGGAGGAAGGAAAGTTAGTTACGACTAAATAATAGAAGATCTGAGGAGTTCTTCTACATTTCAGATCACTTATCACCAAAAAATATATACAAAATACAATACAAAAGAAAATGATCAAAAATGGCTATAAAACAAAACTAAAGAGTAGAAAGATGCTCATTTGTGATAATATGCCACTTATACATTTTATATTTGTACTTATTATAGTTTTTGGAATTAATGAGAAGTAAGATATAAACTGCTCTGATGAAATAAATTCTTTTCTCTGCAGATCTCATGTGGTATAAAACTAAAATACATCTGTGTGTTTGGGAATCAAGTGTCTCTTTTTCTTATATTTGAGGCAAATCTGGAAAAAAGAAAAAATCAATCAAGTTAATAATGAAACTTTGACCGGAGAAGCAGAACAGAAAATAGGAGCCATTAGTGATGCCAAATAGATTATTTTGTCTCAGGTATTGCTGCTGATCTTTTGGCCAGAACATCTATGAACTTAAAATAAAATTCGCTTCCTCTTTGGAAAACTGCATTTCCTCCCAAATTTAATTATGTGATTATATATTTTTTAAAGCTACTCTGAAGGAACCCTGCAACTTCAGGATTGTGTGTTATATTGGTGCAGTGCTTTGCTGAGCATTAGGGCAGCAGTGTGAGCAGATTATCGGATTAGAAAAAGTAGAGCAAACATCATTTGAGATGTGTCGCGTGTGGTTTTATACCTATTGATGTTTTTGACCCTTCATGTTCATTTCAATTTTGAAAACAAGCAACTCATCATCTATTTTTTTTTTTTTTTTTTTTTTTTGCGCTTTACTTCATTGGGATTCTCTGTAGAGGCTGCTCTATATTTTACTCTGTCAGTGAGCCAAAGTTAAAACCTCAACACATTTTTTAAGGTTCAAACCTCACATGGGTAAAAGCCTACTGAGTTCATGCTTGTTTAGAGGCAGGACCCCATTTGGCCAGATGGTGGCGCTGTAATTAACCTGTTTTTATGTTTTTTGGCAAAATGACATGCCCAAGTTGTGAGCAGCACAGATCCCACATAGTTTGAGACTCAAAAATGTGTCTGGTATCATTGGAAAGGTAACACTCTCAGGATTCTTGTAAAAGTGTCTGATTCTGTGATTTACTGACAAAGAATGGCAGAGGTTACAATGATGGGGTTGCCTATACAATGACATGTGTACAGACATTCAGGGACCTCTGAGCGGGATATAGACACAATAAGGCCACAGCCACAGGTCTTGGCTTCATGCAGTCCAAATTTGGAGTCAAAAGACCAAAAAATGAGTTATTTGTCAACAGATATGTCCATGAAAAAATGTTCGCTCCACTGAAAAAAGCCTCCGCCCCTGTGTGTGCGGAGCGGACGCACAGAAACTAGAGCGTATTGGTTAAAGGGTTATCTACGTCATTTCACTGAAAGGTTCCATTGGCTGGAACAGCTGTCAATCAAACCCACGTTGTCGTTGTCGTCAGTCACATGTTCTCATTGGCTTTTCAGGCACGTGCTACCCTCATCCTAAGCACTGATTGGCTGGTGTGTGGTGTCGTATGAAACAGGAGGAGCTCACGGACGTAAACGAAACAGTCACGTGTCCCACAGATTGAACGTGCAGGTCAGGAAATGACGTAATAGGAACCGTTTATGGTTTGTTCCCTGTTTGTTCCGTGTGTTACGTTACGTGTTGGACTAAAAACATGGACATATTGAGGAAAGTATTTCGGTTAGAAGGAAACGGATTTCATATTTCACAAGAATGGATACTTGGCGAGCTGTACAAAAAGTCCTGAGTCATAAGATGATCGTTGTGGATAAAGGGAAGACTTTGAAGGTAGGTCGAAATTATAGCTGTTTTTACTTTAGCTGAGTGGCTAGCCGAGCTAATCACTAATATTATTACGGCTGTGAGCAACCATATAATACGTGAGTGGTCTTGAATGAATCAGGACAATTTAAGCTTTCTAACAATGTACGGCATGAATATATATATGTTCAAGGGTTGGTGTTCGCTACCTCCCAACCTCCGACCCGTCCCGTAGACGGAACAGCGTGCGTTAAGAGCATCCAAAAACTATATTTTCAATAGGCGACGCCCCTCACAACGCACACAAGTCCAGCTTAATGTGCTCTACAAAAATACCCTCATGGATCATTAAAAGTCACTCTGATGGACATTTTTGCAAGCAACGTGCACCAGGAGATACATAGGTTTATTATACCTTCATGGGGGCAATGTAACCTGGTGGAGATACAGTACTACTCATAAAATCCAAAATATCCAAAATATCTTTAAAATTATTTGTGAAAAATGTTTACTTAGGTGCAAATGAGATAACTAGTAACATCAAAGTAAATTAAAAAGAATAATTTTCACATCTTATTTTCCACTCCTGCCTGTTTAAGGTTGAACTTAAACTTAAAATACAGTAAAGTGACATCTACTTTTTGAATGTTGACTTTATTAAAACCAAATTATACATGATACATCCTTGCAGGACTGAGATAGACAAGTCTCATATAAATAAGCAAGATCAGTCCAGAAACATAAACACCACCACCCACAATATATTCAGAAAAGGGGAGGAAGCAGGAAATTGGACATATCTCACTTAACATAAATTTGTCCAATTATAACAAATCTTGGTACATAGCTTCAGTCCATCATTGGGAATAGGTCTATTAAAGCATTTTGAGCCTGACTGGTAGGCAGCAGTGATAGCTACAGACATGACATGACTGAAAACCTGGACAGAACTTCACCAAAATTGATGTGCATGCTCCGTGTAGTAATAACCAAAATCTGAAGTATCCTGTTTAAACTCACTAGAAACCTCCTGCACCATTTCCTGCACATACACACTGTGTTTCATTCACATCTGATGAAGGAGGGGGTACAAATAATAGAAGTTTGAGTGCAGCAATTATTGAAATGCTGCAGGCTGTGTAATGATGAAACAAGTGTGTGATTGGTCTCACTCCTTTAAACAGAATGTAACTAGCTGAAGCAACTTTGTTCAGCAGTGTCAAACCCGAAACCTGCTTGTTGCTGCTGGCAGCTTTAATTTTGGCCAATTGAGCTGTTTCTTTTTGTTGAGCACAAAAAAAGGTTTGAACCCACCAGTTTCTGCTTGCAGCTATATTTTATTATTGTATTTTCTTTTTCTACAAAAGAGCAGAACAAAATAAGTGCCCAGATCCTTGTTTTCCTCTCACTCTCTCTGTCAGTTACTTCCTTTGCTCATCCTCTCCTTGTTGCCATGCAGAGAGGAATGATGACAGTGTGTGTGTGTGTGTGTGTGTGTGTGTGTGTGTTCGTGTTCCTCCCCCACAGTGTTTCTCCTTGCATGTCAAAATAGTGTGTGTGCATGTGAGGGGGGGTATAAAAAGTTTTAGTTTGCAACAGTTTGCAGTCAATCTGATGTGTTTTAAGGTGCAGCTCGGAATGGGTTTGTGTTAAGTTTGGGGGAGCATGCATGTGACTGTGTGTCTTTTACATCTGTTAATGAAGGATGACGTTTCTTCAAAATAATAGAAAAAACATTGAATGTCAGGATATTTTTAGGCAAGGCAAGGCAGTTTTATTTATATAGCGCATTTCATACACAACACAAGGAAGGAAGAAGGAAGGAAAGGGGCGAAGGAAAGGAGGGAGGGAGGAAAGAGAGAAGGAGGGAAGGAGGAAGGAAAGAAGGAAGGAAAGGAGGGAGGAAGAAGGGAGGAAAGGAGGCAGGAAAGAAGGAAGGAATGTAGGGAGGAAAGAAGGAACAGTCAAAACGGATGGGGTCAATTTGACCCGGGAGGACGACACGAGGGTTAAAGAGACATCAGCTAAAATGATCTGAACTGATTGGCGGCATTAAGTGCTTGTATGGGATAAATAAGGAGATTTTGTTTAATTGTAAATCATTCAAAGAATCCAGTAAAGCCACAGCATAACAAGATAAAACTGTAAATGTGCATGCTATGTCCCCTTAAAGAAGACACTGACACTAAGGCCGAGTCCACACGTACCAAAACGATCTTTTCCCCCTCCGTTTTCCCTGGCATCATTTCAAGAATATTTGCGTACAAACGGATCCATCTGATCTCAACACGACTCAACACGCTACTTCATATTCCAGGCCTATAGGTGGCTAGATTTGACTGGAACAATTAACCCTCCTGTTGTCCTCAGGTCAAGGAAGGACTGAGGAAGGAATGAAGGGAGGAAAGAAGGAATGAAGGGAGGAAAGAAGGAATGAAGGGAGGAAAGAAGGAATGAAGGGAGGAAAGAAGGAAGGAAGGAAGGGAGGAAAGAAGGAAGGAAGGAAGGAATGAGGAAGTAAAGGAGTAAGGAGGGAGGGAGGAAAAGAGGAAGGCAGTAAGGAGAGAAGGAAGGGAGGAAGGAAGGTAGGAAGGAAGGAAAGGTTAAAGAAGACACTGGCACTAAATTGGTAGGTTAGGTCTAGTATTTGGGTTATGCATCATTTATTTGCAGGTATAGAAACCTCAAAATATGTTTTCTATTGTTTTATAATTGGATGCTAACTGTTGTAATATTACTATCAATTGTTCTGTACTGTCTTTGCAATCTATCTCTCAGGTGCCTTCATTAAAAATTGATCTAAATTTCAATGAGAGAACTCCATCAAACAGACGATCAGTGGGGAAACCATTCAGGGAGTGGCAGGGAGGAAGAAATGAAAGAGGTAAGGAGAGATAGGAGGGGGAAAAAAAGAGAGAAAAGACATGAAGTCATGTAGAGGATACACAGAGCAGACTGGTAACACACAGCAGTGACTCTGGCCCAATCTTAATTAAGATCTTGCCCCAGTCACTCTTTCTCTCTTTCTCTCTCTTCCTTTCATTCCTTCTCTCTCTCTTTTTTTTTCTCTCTCTGGCTCATTCCTTCTCTGCCTGTGTGAGTCTTTAATATGTTACAGACGGCAGAGCAGCAGCTGCATATAGACAACCTACAGAGAAAGTAATGACACATAACTATTAGATGCTATAGAGGAGTCCACAGTTAAAGGACAGGTTCACAGTTTTTTTTAAGTCTGTAATTATTAATCCTGTCCATTCTGAGCATTAAGGTGCTTTTTAGGTGCAAAATTATATTAAAAGGTTTATTTCAAACATATATATGAAGCTTCTGAAATCCAAATCAGTCATATCAAGTGGTCCTTTTAGTACAAATATCTCTCTTTTTGTTATTGTGCTTCTACTGCTACACAAAAGGGAAAACAAAAGGAGGGAATTTAGTGCTGAAAAGTGTAAAAATCGACTTGATTTGACAAACCAGACTCTTTCTGTCTTTAAATATGAGCATGAATATGACTTTAATAAGCTCGGCAGCAAGGGGATTTTTGTTTTGGTAGGTTTTGGCTATTTATTTTTATTTATTGTTTTTACATATTGCTATTATTATTTCCATTTATCATTATATATATTTTTCTTGATTTTAATTTATTTCTGGTTGTGCTGTTCAAATATATTTCAAGTTGAGTTCTGGTGGTTCAATAAATGCTTATGTTTTATAATCACGATTTCAATATTGATCAAAATTTTTGCCATAATCGTCAAGCCCTAGAATTTAGTGCTGAAAAGTGTAAAAATCCACTTGATTTGACAGATTTGTAGAGATGCACTGATTAATCAAAACCAGACTCTTTCTGTCTTTCCATAAGAATTTAATATGAAAGGACAAATATCAAAATTGGCCAAGTAATTACGATTAATGCATCTCTATAAATTTGGATGGCACCTGTGGATGGAAGTGTTTCAATGTTTTATATGGGTGCCTAAATATTGTTTTAAGGCAGACTTGAACAGTGTTGGCGACTTTCTTGCTAAATCTGGCAACTTTCCAAATCCTCTTAGCGACTTTTTTTCTCAAAAGCGACTAGCGACAATCAGCATCCTCTGTTCCTGCAAACCAGTAATCAACAGAGGAAAGTTCATTTGTAATTCTAAACATATTTAGGTTTTTTTTTAAACTCAATTTTTTATCTCTCCCATGATGTTATTCCTCTCTCTTACAGTGTCGATTACAATTACATGCAAATAGAAAATTATGCAATTTAGGCAATGACGTCATTTAGCGACTTATAGAAACTTTTAGGACAGCCAATAGCTACTTTCCTTACTGAGGAGTTAGCAACACTGGACTTGAAGGATTGTGAACGTACCCTTTAAGACTGTGTAGTACTTCGTGACTCACTTTTGGTGCAAAAGTTCAGACTTTATAGGCAAAGTTTTCAGTTTCACATGAGAAGTTAGAAGCTGTTTGCTATTTTGCACTTCTCCATTTAAGAAGCTGTATTTGGTCCCAAAAAAAAAAAATCATGACCGAAACATTGCTATTTAATAAATTCGCCATTCAAGTGCAGACAGGGGTGCAGGAATAGATTTTTGGTTTTGATCTATTGCTTCATCTCCTGTGCACCTGTCTGTTTACAGGTGGGCAAATACTCTTTCCCCCCCTCCCCAAATATTCTACCACCTCAGTCAGACCCCTTGTCCAAAGCATAGTTTCATTTATATGAAGAAGAATAAAAGGAGGGAGGGAGGAAGGAAGGAAGGAAGGAAAGTAGGGCGGAAGGAAGGATCCTAACCCTCTTGTTGTCCTCGAGTCAAGGAGGGAAGGGAGGAAGAAGGAAGGAAAGGAGGAAGGAAAGGAGGAAGGGAGGGAGGAATGAAAGGAAGGAAGGAAGAATGGAGGAAGGATGGAGGGAAGGAATGAAAGGAAGGAAGGAAGGAGGGAGAAAGAAGGGAGGGGAGGGAGGAGGAAGGAAGGAGGGAAGGAATGAAAGGAAGGAATGAAAGGAAGGAAGGAAGGAAGGAAGGAAGGAAGGAAGGGAGGAAGAAGGGAGGAAGAAGGGAGGAAGAAGGGAGGAAAGGAGGAAGGAAAGGAAGGAAGGAAGGAAGGAAGAACAGAGGAAAGAAGGAAGGAAGAACAGAGGAAAGAAAGAAGGAAGGAAGGGAGGTAGGAGGGAGGAAAGAAGGAACGAAGGAATTGAAGTTGTCCAAAGCTTAGTTTCATTATATGCAGAAATGTCAATGCTGAATGCTAATAACAATGATTTAGTTCTATATATATATATATAAAACTCTCTTTTACCTGCATGTTCCCAGCTGTGCATGTATAATTCATAATATTTAAAGTAAACAAAAGCCTGTGCAGGAGAGGTAGGAAGCTTTAATAAAACTGGTTAATCATCCGTTATGCTTTTTGTTTACTTTCTGTTATGGTCTTAAACTGGGCCACGGCAGTATTAACTGAATTTTCAGGCTAATGAGCATCACCTGAATGCTTCATCTAACGATTGATTGGTGCATTACGGCTTGTGAAAATACTGGAGGGGCTGAAAAAGGACACACTGATTGCGTCCTCCAAAATTCCAGTAAAAAGAAAGCTCCAATTTTTAGCAGCATCTGAGGAGCCTTTGAAATGGGACATGTCCTGCCAGCCTGTAATGGTGTTTTCATCATAGAAATGTGAACAATGGAGAATTCAGCCCCCTGAAATGGGACGGCATCCGTCTCATCTGTCCTCTTCTCTATTCTCTGTTGCCTGCTACTGATTCTCTCCCACTCCTATTTCATCTTTTAGTTCTGCTTGTCTATTATTATTTTATCTCCTCAGTTTCTTACCAAATTTTCTCTGCTCTTCCTTCAGTCCGCTTCACAATGCCACCACCATCTCCACTCCCACATTTCCTCCTCCTGTTTCCATCCTAACTCTCCCGTGCTCACACACTGGAAGATCCGCATTAACTCGTAAAGTTAATGTGGAAGGGAGTAAGAAGGAAGGAAAGGAGGGAGGAAGGGATGAAGGAAGGAAGGAAGGATGGAAAGGAAGGAAGGAAAGGAAAGAAGGAAGGATCCTAACCCTCCTGTTGTCCTCGAAGTCAAGGGGGGGAGGGAGGAAGAAGGAAGGAAAGGAGGAAGGAAGAAGGGAGGAAGAGGGAAAGAAAGGAGGAAGGGAGGAAGAAGGAAGGAAGGGAGGAGGAAGGAATGAAGGAAAGTAGGGCGGAAGGAAGGAAAGTAGGGCGGAAGGAATGAAAGGAAGGAAGGACGGAGGAAAGAAGAGAGTATCCTAACCCTCCTGTTGTCCTCGTGTCAAGGAGGGAAGGGAGGCAGAAAAAAGGAAAGGAGGAAGGAGGGAAGGAACGAAGGAGTGAAATGAAGGAAGGAAAGACGGAGGAAAAGAGGAAGGTAGGAGGGTGGAAAGAAAGAGAAGGAGGGAGGAAGGAAAGGAAGGAAGGGAGGAGGGAAGGACAGAAGAAAGGGGGATGGAGGAGGAAAGAGAGGAAGGAAATAGTGAAAGAGGGAGGGAGGAAGGACAGACAGACAGACAGAAGGAAGGAAGGAAGGAAGGAAGTGAGGAAAGAAGGAACAGTCCAAACAGAGGAACAGAGGAAGACGACAGGAAGGATAAGGAAATAAAAAAGGAACTCCAGTTAAAGAGAGGGAGGAGAAAGATGCAGACTGTATTTATTTAAACCGGAGTCCTTCATATAACTGTTAGTCTCTAACTGTTGAACTCAGCAACTGTCAAAGCTAGGAAATGGTTGCCAAGCTAATATTAGCTAATGTTATACATTTACAGCTTAGTGTCCTGACCCCCCCCCCCCCTCGTCCATTTATTGGCATCACACAAACCAGAACATGATGCTTATTGACATCCAGTTATCTTAAAAACTCAATAAGCTGAGAGTCACTTTGAGATGATAGATACCGACAGAAAATAACCCCCAACTGTGACCGTGAAGAATCCAACTTCAAATGAAGCGGACAAAATCCCTAAAGCTGTCTGAAAAGAGTGCAGTAAAAGAAGAAGAAGAAGACACTATTTAACCCTCCTGTTGTCCTCAGGTGAAGGAAGGGAGGAGTAAGGAGGGAGGGAGTAAGGAAGTAAGGACAGAAGGAAGGAAAGGAGTAAAGAGGGAGGGAGGGAGGAAGGATAGGAGTAAGGAGGGAGGAATGGACGAAGGAAGGTAGGGAGTAACACTATTTAACCCTCCTGTTGTCCTTAGGTGAAGGAAGGAAGGAAGGACAGAAGGAAGGAAAGGAGTAAAGAGGAAGGAAGGAAGGAAGTAAGGATAGAAGGAAGGAAAGGAGTAAAGAGGGAGGGAGGGAGGGAGGGAGGAAGAACGGAAGGGAGGGAGGGAGGGAGGAAGGAAGGAAGGAAGGAAGGACAGAAGGAAGGAAAGGAGTAAAGAGGAAGGGAGGAAGGATAAGAGTAAGGAGGGAGGAAAGGACGAAGGAAGGATAGGAGTAAGGAGGGAGGAAGGAAGGAAGGAATGGAGTAAGGAGGGAGGAAGGAAGGAAGGAATGGAGTAAGGAGGGAGGGAGGGAGGAAGGAAGGAAGGAGGGAGGGACAGAGGGAGAGAGTGAGGAAGGAAGTAAGGACAGAAGGAAGGAAAGGAGTAAAGAGGGAGGGAGGGAGGGAGGGAGGAAGGAAGGAAGGAAGGAAGGAAGGATAGGAGTAAGGAGGGAGGAAAGGACGAAGGAAGGTAGGGAGTAAGAAAGGAAGGAAGAAAGGAGTAAGGAAGTAAGGACAGAAGGAAGGAAAGGAATAAAGAGGGAGGGAGGATAGGAGTAAGGAGGGAGGAAAGGACGAAGGAACGTAGGGAGTAAGGAAGGAAGGAAAGGAGTAAGGAGGGATGGACGAAGGAAAGAAGAAAGAACAAAGGAAGGATAGAAGGAAGTGGGGAAAGAAGTATAGAAGGAGGGGAAGAACCAAGGAAAAATTAAAGAAAGAGGGAGGAAGGAAGGAAAGAAGGAACAGTCAAAAGAGAGATGGGGTCAATTTGACCCGTGAGGACGACAGGAGGGTTAAAAGGACGTGTTTCTTTCCCTTTTCTGACATTATAAAAGTAAAGAAGAATCAAATGGTTGGTTTAGCATTTTAATATAAGAGTATAAGAAGTAAGATCACTGATTTATCTTTGGAGAAATATTCTTTTTGATTATCTTAAGAGGCTCACTGCTCTCCACTCTTTCTGGCTTTCGTCCAAATTAGTTAAAAGCTCCGAGCTTTGAGATGAGACATTAACGGCTTGGGACTCAATCACTTTCCTCGTTCTCGGGGAAGTATAAGTATTCAAAAATATCTTTAATAATAGTTTTAAAAGCATCATCAGGTTTGTTATAATGTACATTTAGTATTTTTGATGGTTTTATATCATTTGAAATGACATTTGCACCATTTCTTAACCAAAAGTAAGACTGAATGCTCCTGAAAATGTCAAATGGTGTAACCACAAAAGAATGATACATATTAAATATTTTATCACCTGCAGTGTATTTAAGTGGACTTATACTGATACTGATCCTTCCGTCCGTCTGTCCGTCCTTCCTTCCTTTCTTCCATTCCTTCCTTCCTTCCTTCCTTCTTTGCCTCCTTCCTTCCTTCTTCCCTTCCCTCCTTCCTTCCTTCTTTCCATTCCTTCCTTCCTTCCTTCCTTCCTTCCTTCCTTCCTTCCTTCCTTCTTCCCTTCCCTCCTTCCTTCCTTCTTTCCATTCCTTCCTTCCTTCCTTCCTTCCTTCCTTCCGTCCTTCCTTCCTTCTTTTCTTTTCTTCCTTCTTTCCTTTCCTTCCTTCCTTCCTTCTTTCCTTATTTCTTTCCTTCCTTCCTTCCTTCCTTCCTTCCTTCCTTCCTTCCTTCTTCCTCCCTTCCTAACTTCCTTCCTTGACTCGAGGACAACAGGAGGCTTAAACAATGTAAATGTTTCCTGGTCTCCATGGTTACCCAGATTAAATGTAATATTTAGAACAATAGTATTCCATTAGCTTTATTTATATAAAAGTTATAATGTAAGATCAAGCTAAACTAGTTGATATGGTGTTTTATTGACTATTTACTGTTTTTAACCAAGTTTAAAGTTTTTATGGTTACACCACTTAGACATTTTTTACCATAATCCTCTAATATATTCTCTCAAAATGGATTAAAAGCAGAAATTTGATGCTGGGTCCACAAAAAAGGATGTGTGCAAGTTATTCATCACGTTTATTTTCACATTTTAACCCTTTAAATTTAAACTAAACCACATGGACACAAAATAAAACCCAAACATTATTGACCCTATAAGCCAGCGAGGAGGCTGAATGTCATCAACTCTCCGGCCGGTACAGAGCAGGTAAAGCAGCAGCAGCTACAGTATACGTACTAGAATACTAATGAGCAGATGAGACGATAGGCAGGTGGTGATCACAGCAGCAGCCAGCTGACCTGCAGTGGCAGAAAACTCACTGAGGATGTCTGGAGTTGAATGTGGGAGGACGGGATCAAACAGATAAACTCAGGACACACAGACACAGACACACATAGTTTAGATATCATATCGATGATGTCATGAGCGGGTAGTGAACTAGCTAGCAGGCTTTTAAAAAAAAATTTGTATAGATGTTTTACCAAATCCAATTAACCCTCCTGTTGTCCTCGAGTTAAGGAAGGAAGGGAGGAAAAAGGAAGGAAGGAAGGGAGGGAGGAAGGAAAGGAGGACAAAGAAAGGAAAGGAGGGAGGAAGGAAAGGAGGACGAAGGAAAGGAGGGAGGAAGAAGGAAGAAAGGAAAGGAAGAAGTAAGGAAAGGAGGGAGGGAGGAAGGAAGGAAAGAAGTAAGGAAAGGAGGGAGGAAGGAAGGAAGGAAAGGAAGGAAGGTAGGAGGGAGGAAGAAACAGACAAGGAGGGAGGGAGGAAGGAAGGAGGAAAGAAGGAAGGAAGGGAGGAAAGGAGGGAAGAAGGAAGGAGGAAGGGAGGAAGGAGGAAAGAAGAGAGGAAGGAAGGAAGGAAAGGAAGAAGGAAGGAAAGGAGGGAGGAAGGAAGGAAATGAAAGAAGGGAGGGAGGAAGGGAGGAAAGAAGGAGGGAGGAAGAAACAGACAAGGAGGGAGGAAGGAAAGAAGAAGGAAGGAGAGGAGGGAGGAAGGAAGGGAAAAGGGAAGAAGGAAGGAGAGGAGGGAGGAAGGAAGGAAGGACAGAGGAAAGAAGGAAGGTAATGGGGAGGAAAGAAAGAGACAAGGAAGGAGCGAGGGAAGAAAGGGGGATGGAGGAAGGAAAGAAGGAACCGTCAAAACAAACGGGGTCAATTTGACCCGGGAGAACGACACAAAGCTTAAACCTTTTCTTCATATTAGTATTAAAAGACTTGATGCTCGTCGCTCTCTAGATGCAAATGTGTTGGATTAATTATGGTCTAATTTCTGATCTAGGGACTTTTCCTTGCCACCATCTTTTTCACACTGCGGATTGTGAGAGTTTTCCCTGAGCCCTTCATGGAGATACCAGTAATGTGTCTGTGAAAGCTTGTGGGTGGACACTGAAACTGAGCCATTAAGAGACAGAGAGACATTAAGGCGGACGGATGAGAGAAAGATGGAGATGTCAAACTGTGAACCTTGCTGGTGGTCAACTTCTGCAGGCTGCTGATTGTAGAGCTGTGGGTAATCTTGTGTTATAGGAAAGCAATACTAAGAGCAGGCTGGTCCGAGAGAATAAAAGAAGGTCAAGAAAAAAAAAAAAAAAAGAGCCACAGACTCATTTAGCTTCAGTGCACTTAGAGCTCTAGTAAAGTTTAGGTCTTGTGGCTTCGCTGCGGAGGCCTGCTGACTCTGCTGTTATCAACCCAAACATGTACAGTGGGACTAAATGTCACTGCCTAACCCTCCTGTTGTCCTCAACTCAAGGAAGGAAGGAAGGGAGGAAGAAAGAAGGAAAGGAGAAAGGAAGGAAGGGAGGAAGAAGGAAGGAAAGGAGGGAGGGAGGAAGAAGGAAGGAAGGGAAGAAGAAATAAGGAAATGAGGAAGAAGGAAGAAAGGAGGGAGGGAGGAAGGAAGCAAGGAAGGAAAGGAGGGAGGGAGGAAGAAAGAAGGAAATGAGGGCGCAAAGGATGGGAGGAAAAAAGAAGGGAGGAAGAAAGAAGGAAATGAGGAAGAAAGAAGGAAATGAGGAAGGAACGGAGGAAGAAGGAAGCGAGGATGGAAGGGAAGAAGGAAGGAAAGGAGGAGGGTGGAAGGGAGGAAGAAGGAAGAGAGGAAGAAAGAAGGAAATGAGGGAGGAAGAAGGAAGGAACAGAAGAAGAAGAAAGAAGGAAAGGAAGACGGAAGAAAGTTTTTATAATGAAGTACCTTATTAGTATAAGTCCACTTAAATACACTGTAGGTGATAAAATATTTAATTATCATTCTTTTGTGGTTACACCATTTGACATTTTCAGGAGCATTCAGTCTTACTTTGGTGAAAAAAACGATTTTTAAAGATATTTTTGAATTTCTCATCTTGCCAACCCTTATTATTTATCACTGACCCACTTATACTATAGATCAGGGGTGTGTCATGCGGCCCGCCGAGAGTCCAATCCGGCCCAGTTTCCTTCTTCCTCTTTTCCTTCCTTCCTTCCTTCCTTCCTTCCTTCTTTTCTTTCTTCTTGTCTTCTCTTCTCTTCCTTCCATCTGTCCTTGCTCCCTCCCTCCCTTCCTTCCTTCCTTCCTTCCTTCCGTCTTTTCTTCCTTCATTCCTTCCTTCCTTCCATCTGTATTCCCTTCCTTCCTTCCTTCCTTCCTTCCTTTCCTTCCTTCTTGTCTTCTCTTCTCTTCCTTCCATCTGTCCTTGCTCCCTTCCTTCCTTCCTTCCTTCTTGTCTTCTCTTTTTTCCATCTGTCCTTGCTTCCTTCCTTCCTTCCTTTCATCTTCCTTCCTTCCTTCCTTCCTTCTTGTCTTCTCTTCCTTCCATCTGTCCTTCCTTCCTTCCTTCCTTCCTTCCTTCCTTCCTTCCTTCCTTCCTTCTTTCCTTCCTTCCTTCTCCTCCTTCTTTTCCTTCCTTTTAATGATCCGGCCCACATCAGATCAAATTGTGCTGTTTGTGGCCCTTGAATGAAAATGAGTTTGACACGCCTGCTATAGATGCTGTTACTTTACCTGCTGCCTCAGCGTTGATGATATTCAGCCGGCTCAGTCTTCACCGACTCTGTTGCTTTTCTATAACCTCGAATCAAGTAAAGAGTCTTGTGACCTCACCTGTCCCATCTGTTGATTTAGCTTTCGGGTCGTGTCCTCGAGTGTAAAACAACAAGCAGCTGCCTGGCAGTCAGAGGGAGAGGATGATTATGTATTTCATTGCTGCTGGCGAAAAGCTTGCCTGTAATATTTAAACATGAACAAACCGGCTTGTTTTTTTTAGCTGAGCATGTTTGAGCGTTTGTCTTTATCCACTGGGGTTGTTTTTTTTTTTTTTGAAAGGCTGGCTAAAGCTTGAGGTCCAATAAGATTATCCTTCAGCTGAAGTTACATGACAAGAAATATCTAAAACGGAGGATTAAAAAGGGATTTTCAAGGATTTCTTTTTTTTGTGTTTGTGTTTGTCTCCTACTCACAAAATGATTCACACCTCCACCTCATGAGAAGGATTGGACTCAGCGGTGTTGGTGCTACGCTGCTTTAAGCTAGCAGTAGCAGTAAAACTGAATTAACAGGATCTGCTTTTAAAATTTCATCTCTGTATTTTATTCTTTTACCCTCCTGTTGTCCTCGAGTCAAGGAAGGAAGGGAAGGAAAGGAGGGAGGGAGGGATGAAGGTAGGTAGGAGGGAAGGAGGGACGGAGGGAGAGAGAAAGAAAAAGAGGAAGGAAAGAAGGACAGAGGACAGAGGACAGAAGGAAGGTAATGGGGAGGAAAGAAAGAGACAAGGAGGAAGGGAGGAAAGAAGGAACCAACAAAGGAAGGGAGGAAAGAGAAGGAGTGAGGAAGGACAGACAGAAGGAAGGAAGGAGGGAGAGAGAAAGAAAGAAAAAGAAGGAAGGAAGGAAAAAAGGACAGAGGAAAGAAGGAAGGTAATGGGGAGGAGAGAAAGAGACAAGGAGGGAGGAAGGAAGGTAGGAGGGAGAGAGGAGAGTGAAAGAAAAAGAAGGAAGGAAGGAAAAAAGGACAGAGGAAAGAAGGAAGGTAATGGGGAGGAAAGAAAGAGACAAGGAGGGAGGAAGGAAGGAAGGAAAGGAGGGAGAAAGAAGGTAGGAGGGAGAGAGGGAGAGTGAAAGGAAGGGAGGGAGGGTGGAAGGAAGGAAAGAAGAACAGATGAAAGAAGGAAGGTAATCGGGAGGAAAGAAAGAGACAAGGGGGGAGGAAGGAAGGGAGGAAAGAAGGAACAGTAAAAAAAAAAAAACAAGGTCACTAAAGGATGTTTTTTTAAATGCAGATAAATAAACGCGTGTCAAATCGACTCCGTCAAAGTCGACCAAATAAAGTAAATGTTGAAAAAACCATTAAGGATGTATTATTCAGCAGGAATGATTATCGCTGCAGAATAATGTGTTCCCTATTATTTCAGCTTAGGTCGAAATAACCTAAAATATGTTCTAATAAAATCATTTCATTCATAGATCTGAAGAAATGAAGTTAAAGTGTGGATGCATTATTTGGCAGATGTGTATTTTATTACCTTCTAAGAACTGAATTCCCTCTTCTGAGACGAGAGAGTTTAACATGTATGATATTCACACTGTTGAGCCCCAAACAGTCAAAAGATGAGCCGCTAACAGTATTTGATGGTTAAACAGGCGGATCCATTATTCATCAGAGAGACGTTCACATGTATGAGAGTCACACTGTCAAGACCAGTAATATGAAAGAAGAAAAGAAAAGGAGAAAAAGGAGGAAAAGTTCTTAGTTAACCCTCCTTGTCGTCCTCCCGGGTCAAATTGACCCCGTCTGTTTTGACTGTTCCTTCTTTCCTTCCTTCCTTCCTTCGTCTGTCCTTCTTCCCTCCCTCCTTCTGTCTTTCTTTCCTCCCTCCTTTCCTTTCCTTTCCTTTCTTTCCTTTCCTTTCCTTTCCTTCCTCCCTTCCTACTTCCTCCCTCTGTCCCTTCTTCCTTCCTCCCTTCCTTCCTCCCTCCCTTCCTTCCTCCTTCCTCCCTTACATCCTTCCTTCCTTCCTCCCTCCCTCCCTCCCTCCTTTCCTTCCTTCTTCCTCCCTCCCTCCCTCCCTCCCTTCCTTCTTCCTCCCTCTGTCCCTTCTTCCTTCCTCCCTTCCTTCCTTCCTCCCTTACATCCTTCCTTCCTTCCTCCCTCCCTTCCTTCCTCCTTCCTCCCTCCCTCCTTTCCTTCCTTCTTCCTCCCTCCCTTCCTTCTTCCTCCCTCCTTCCTCACTTCCTTCCTTC
Source organism: Scomber colias (assembly GCA_021039105.1). Lineage (NCBI taxonomy): Eukaryota > Metazoa > Chordata > Actinopteri > Scombriformes > Scombridae > Scomber > Scomber colias. The sequence goes on from JAJDFG010001716.1 coordinate 21,884, forward strand.
ATTCCTCCCTTCCTTCCTTGACTCGAGACAACAGGAGGGTTAAACATGAGAGGTTTATACTGAAGACTCATTCTAAACAATATTAGCTGGAAGTGAAAAGGCCTGTTGATGTTGTTTTGCTTTTATGAGCTTATTATTGTGGTTAGAGGTTAAATGTAGTTCACTTTTACAAATGAGTCGGTGTTTGCTTTATGCATTTTAATCTGTGATCATTCTTCATTAAAAACAGCAACTTTATACACTAATTACTATTTTTCAAAAGTGCCTCAAAAATGTTGTAAATGGGCCAACCTTTTAGACGAAGGGGACAAAAGTTACCAAGTTACTCCCAAATTTCCTACACTGATAAAACACTGGTAACTTTAAATGTTCAAAAACTAACTATGCTTCAGATCACGTCATCAATGATAAACTGACAAAGATTATATAGTTATTAAACATTACTTTGCCTTTATTCATTATGATGTCTGGTAGGATAGTTTTCCGTTTAGCTGTGCACGCTCCCGTAAAGGTGCTTTGAATAACCTAGTGTAGCCCCCCCCAGTGACCCCCCCACCATCACCATCACCACCACCACCAACCCATTTCCAGCTAGCCCGTCCCCATGCACACACTATGGACATGCTAATTTGGCTGGCCTCATTGTTTTGCCCTAATGGTCCTCTTAATGGCCGTAAGCTGGCAGCAGAGAATTCAACTTTTACTTCCTGAGATATTTTGAGGTCTTTTTTTGGGGAGGGGGTGTTTAATAGTCAGTATCTTCATTTTGTGTAATAAAATGGTTAATTAACAGAAGTGCACTGTTAGACCTGATGAGCAGCCAGTGTTGCAGGTGCAGATATACTGTATTTTAGGCTGGACGGGCAATAAAAGAGGCTTTTTTTGGAACTGAAATAGGAAAAAAAATCATTATTTTACAATACACCTTACACACTTCACAGGCCTTATTTTAGACCAGGGGTGTCAAACTAATTTTCATTCAAGGGCCACTACAGCCCAATATTGATCTAATGTGGGCTGGATCACTAAAAGGAAGGAAGGACGGAAGGAAAAGAAGGAAGAGAATACAGGAAGGAAAGATGGAAGGAAGAAAGAGAGGAAGGACAGATGGAAGGAAGAGAAGACAAGAAGTGAGAAGGAAGGAAGACAGATGAATGGAAGAGAAGACAAGGAGGAAGAAAGGTAGGAAGGATAGACTGAAGGAAGGAAAAGAAGACAAGGAGGAAGGGAGGAAGAAAGGTAGGAAGGAAAAGAAGACAAGGAGGAAGGGAGGAAGAAAGGTAGGAAGGACAGACGGAAGGAAGGAAAAGAGGAAGAAGGAAACTCGGCCGGATTGGACCTCTCGGCGGGCAGGTTCTGGCCCACGGGCCGCATGTTTGACACCCCTTTATTTACTTACCTAATATCATTTTGCATTGTTGTTGTGTTGCTGTTGGAATTACTCCTCAGTGGTCTAAAGGTAAATTAAAAAAAAAATAGACTAATGCCCTGTAGCTTGAGCATGTTAGAGAGGCAGTCTTTTGCTCTTTTTGCCTTTAGGAAGCAGAATACGTTTGTTGTTTTTTTCTTCTTCAAACTTTTCAAAAGTCCGATTTTTCTGGAAAAAGATGGACTTATACTAACTCTTGTATAGGTTGGAAGACCTCGGGAGGAAAGAAAGGAGGAAAGGAGGAAGGAAAAGAAGAAGGGAGGAAGGAAGGAAGGAAGGAAAGAGAGAAGGAGGGAGGAAGGACGTAGGAAGGAAGGAAGGGAGGGAGGGAAAAAGGAAAAGAATAAGGGAGGAAGGAAGGCCGGAAGGAAGGGAGAAATGGGGATGGAAGAAGGAAAGAAGAAGGGAGGAAGGAAAGGAGGGAGGGAGGAACGACGAAGGAAGGAGGGAGGGAGAAAGGAAAAGAAGAAGGGAGGAAGGAAGGAAAGAGAAGGAGGGAGGGAGAAAGGAAAAGAAGGAGGGAGGAACGATGAAGGAAGGATGGAGGGGAGAAAGGAAAAGAAGAAGGGAGGAAGGAAAGAGAGAAGGAAGGAAGGAGGTAGGGAGGAAGGAAGGACAGAAGAAAGGAAGAAATGGGGATGGAAGAAGGGAAAAAAAGGAAGGAGGGAGGAAGGAAGAAATGGGGATGGAGGACGGAAAGAAGGAAGGGAGGAAAGAGAGAAAGGAAAAGAAGGAGGGAGGAAGGACAGAGGCAGAAAGGAAAAGAGGAAGGAAAGAGAAGGAAGGAGGTAGGGAAGAAGGAAAGACAGAAGGAAGGAAGAAATGGGGATGGAGGAAAGAAGGAAGGAGGGAGGAAGGAAGAAATGGGGATGGAGGAAGTGGAAAACTAGCACAGTAGATCCAGCAACATTTTGCATGTCTGGGCATTAAAGTTTCACTTCAAGGAGACCCCCCCCCCCCCACACCCCCGAGAGGAGAACAGTATGCATTGAGTAGCTTCTCCCAGAGTTTCCATACTGTGTCAGTGTTAGCAGACAGTGTTTCTGTTCTGGACTAAATAAAGATTGAGTTGTACTTTTGTCTGTTTTTGACTGACTTCCATAATTACATCCTGACTGCCTCTGATGAGATGATGAAGAAGAGCAGTAATGAGATGATTGGCCAATCTGTGCAGCTGAACACTGAGGCAGATTTAGATGTTCCACTGAGTCTGACCCGTTAACCCCGTTAACCCCGTGCACGTTGGTAGAAACTGTGGGTGGAAATCAGGAAAGACAAAACCAGACTGTATTAAAAGCTCCAAGCAACTTAACCCTCCTGTTGTCCTCGAGTCAAGGAAGGAAAGGAGGGAGGAAGGATGGAAGGGAGGAAGAAGGAAGGAAAGGAAGGAAGGAAGGAAAGGAGGGAGGGAGGGAGGAAGAAGGAAGGAAGGAAAGAAGGGAGGAAAGGAAGGGAGGTAAGAAGGAAAGGAGGGAGGGAGGGAGGAAGGACGGACGAAGGAAGGTAGGAGGGTTAGGGCTAACCCTGCATCCTTGCTCCCTTCCTTCCTTTTTTCCTTCCTCCATCCCCATTTCTTCCTTCCTTCCTTCTTCCTCCCTCCCTCCTTCTCTCTTTCCTTTCTCCCTTCCTTCTTTCCTCTGTCCTTCTTTTCTGTTTTGTCAGAGCAAGCAGTTTCAAACCCTGCTATGAAAGTTAATATTATTGGAGGAACTTCAGACAGAATATTTCCTGGAGCATTAATTCAACACATTTCTTCTTTTCACAACTCCTGTTTTCCATCACGTACTTGCTTATCTGGAGGTTATTCCCACAACAGCAAAATATGAGCAGAATATATTTTTATTCACTTCGGTCGGCTGTAAAGAAAAAGTCAGAACATGAAACACAATCATCACAATTCAGTCCAGGCTGTTTGTTATAGACGGTACAACAAAGAGGTAGAAAGCTAAAGATGTGCTGTTTAACCCTCCTGTTGTCCTTGAGTCAAGGAAGGAAGGGAGGAAAGGAGGGAGAAAGGAAGGAAAGGAGGGAGGAAGGATGGAAGGAGGGAGGGAGAAAGGAAAGGAGGGAGGAAAGGAGGGGAGGGAAGAAGGAAAGAGAGAGGGGGGGAGGAAGGAAGGAAAGGATGAAGGAGGGAAGAAATGGGGATGGAGGAAGGAAAGAAGGAAGGAAAGATGGAAGGAAGGAAGGAGGAAAAGGAAGGAGAAGGAGGGAGGAAGGAAGGAAAAGATGGAAGGAGGGAAGAAATGGGGATGGAGGAAGGAAGGAAGGAAGGAGGGAAGGAAATGAAGGAAGGAATGAAGGAAGGAAGAAATGGGGATGGAGGACGAAAAGAAGGAAGGAAGGGAGGAAAGAGAGAGGAAGGAGGGAGGAAAGAAGGAAAGAGAAAACGAGGGGAGGAAGGAAAGGAGGGAAGAAATAGGGATGGAGGATGGAAAGAAGGAAGGAGGGAAGTAAAATGGAAGGAAGGAATGAAGGAAGGAAGAAATGGGGATGGAGGACGGAAAGATGGAAGGAAGGGAGGAAAGAGAGAGGAAGGAAAGAAAGAGAGAAGGAGGGAAGGAAAGAAGGAAGGAAGCGAGGAAAGAAAGAGGAAGGAAGGAATTTAAGTGTTTACAGTGAAAAAACTAGATATACCCAAGAAAACAAAAGGGGGGGGGGGTGGGGGGGGGGGGGGGGGGGGGGGTTTGATGATGACGATGATGATGATGATGATGATGATGATGATGATGAGTGGTTGGTATTAAGCAGACAGCTGGGATCTGGCTCGGAGCGGCCATTTAGAGTTTGAGTGTCTGGTACAGTACTTCCTGAAACCTTTCACATGCTGCACCATTGGCTTTTGTGAAAATGAAAATGCATGTATAGTGCAAGCGTGGCTCGTTCAGTGAACATGGGAGGAAGGGGGGAAATGAAGGGGGGGGGGGGGCGGGGGGGGCTTACAGCGGTGAAAACTAAAAAGCTGTGAGTGGCTGTGCTCGTTTAGAAAGCTTCCCAGCATGCATTCAGGTAATAGAGCGGTGACAAGTAACACTTCTGACTCGTAAATGACAGTTATTCTGATGCAGACAGTAAAATAACTCACATTCACAGCATGTGTCTTTTTATCTGACTTTGTTCTCCAGCTACTTAGAAACTGTGGTTGGTGTAAATGTAAAACACAGAGTCCCTTCCTTCCTTCTTTCTTTCTTTCTTTCTTTCTTTCTTTCTTTCTTTCTTTCTTTCTTTCTTTCTTTCTTTCTTTCTTTCTTTCCTTCCTTCCTTCCCTCCCTCCTTACTCCTTTCCTTCTTTCCTTCCTTCCTTCCCTCCCTCCTTACTCCTTTCCTTCCTTCCTTCCTTCCTTCCCTCCCTCCTTACTCCTTTCCTTCCTTCCTTCCTTCCTTCCCTCCCTCCTTACTCCTTTACTTCCTTCATTCCTTCCTTCCCTCCTTACTCCTTTCCTTCCTTCATTCCTTCCTTCCCTCCCTCCCTCCTTACTCCTTTCCTTCCTTCATTCCTTGCTTCCCTCCTTACTCATTTCCTTCCTTCATTCCTCCTTTACTTCCTCCCTTCCTTCTCCCCTAAATTCCTTCCTCTTTTCATCTTTACTCCTTTCCTTCCTTCCTTCCTTTCTTCCCTCCCTCCCTCCCTCCTTCCTCCCTTCCTTCTCTCCTTATTTCCTTCCTCTTTTCCTCTTTAAGTTCTTCCTTGACCTGAGGACAACAGGAGGGTTAAAAAAAGTGCTGCAATAGATCATATCACTACTTGGTCAAGTCAGAAATATGCATATCCCTCCCTCCCTCCCTCCTTACTCCTTTCTTTCCTTCCTTCCTGTTCTCCAGCTACTTAGAAACTGTGGTGTAAATGTAAAACACAGAATCCCTGCACTCTTCTTCTTTTTTTTTTTTTTTTTTTTGGGACTGGTATATTTCCCCAGACTGCCGCTGACATTGCCAAGTGCTGTTAATCCATCTGTGATTATTCATAGACGTAAGATAAATGTCCACATATATAAAAAAAAAAAAAAAACGACTCTCAAAAAATGAAGCGTTTTTCTGCCCGAGCTTAAATTTAGATTTGAGGATGTAAACGGTTTATCCCAATGTACCGGCTATTGTCATAATCTTCTTCTTGGCAAAAAGCAACCTTGAGATGTCTGTTTTTCTATCTGTGACGGAGCGAGCGGTGGGTTTGGATAAACAGGGTACTGTATGTATTGTCAGGGGTCTTAAATGTCACAGCACAGAAACAGATGGTCCAACAGAAACTCACTCACACTGGGTTGGTGAGGTTTTTTTTTTTCGTCTACTTAATCCAGAGGAGTCAAAGTCATTTTCATTCAAGGGCCGGATCATTAAGAAGATGGAGGGAAGGAAGGAAGGAAGGAAGGAAAGACAGGCAAAAGGAAGGAGGGAAGGAAGGAAGGAAGGAAGGAAAGACAGGCGGAAGGAAGGAAGGAAGGAAGGAAGGAAGGAAGGAAGGAAGGAAGGACAGGCAAAAGGAAGGAGGGAAGAAGGAAAGACAGGCAAAAGGAAGGAGGGAAGGAAGGAGGGAAGAAGGAAAGATAGATGGAAGGAAAGAAGGAAGGAAGGAAGGAAGGAAGGAAATAAGAAGGGAAGGAAGGAAAGACAGATGGAAGGAAGGAGGGAAGAAGGAAAGAGAGATGGAAGGAAGGAAGAATAGAAGGAAGAAAGGAAGGAAGGACAGAAGGAAGAAGGAAGGAAAGAGGGAAGAAGGAAAGACAGATGGAAGGAAAGAAGGAAGGAAGGACGAACAGAAGGAAGAAAGGTAGGGGATGGACAGAAGGAAGAAAGGGAGGAAGGAAGGAAGAAAGGGAGGAAGGAAGGAAGAAGGGAAGGAAGGAAATAAGAAGGGAAGAAGGAAATAGGAAGGAAGAAGGAAAGACAGATGGAAGGAAAGAAGGAAGAACAGAAGGAAGAAAGGTAGGAAGGAAAGAAGGAAGGACAGATGGAAGGAAAGAAGGAAGGAAGAAAGGAGGAAGGACAAGATGGAAGGAAGGAAGGAAGGAACAAAGAAAGGATAAAGGAAGTAGGAAGGAAAGAAGGAAGGAAGGACAAACAGAAGGAAGAAAGGTAGGAAGGACAGAAGGAAGAAAGGAAGGAAGAAAGGGAGGAAGGACAGAAGGTTGAAAGGGAGGAAGGACAGAAGAAAGAAAGGGAGGAAGGACAGATGGAAGGAAAGAAGGAAGGAAGAAAGGGGGGAAAGACAGAAGGAAGAAAGGGAGGAAGGAAGGATGGAAGGTAGGAAGGAAGGACAGAAGAAAGGAAGGAAGGACAGATGGAAGAAAGGAAGGAAGGACAGATGGAAGAAAGGAAGGAAGGACAGATGGAAGAAAGGGAGGAAGGACAGATGGAAGAAAGGGAGGAAGGACAGATGAAGAAAGGGAGAAAGGGACAGATGGAAG
>JAJDFG010001717.1:0-10000 GCA_021039105.1 Scomber colias
GCAGACAGGTTCCTCTCTCTCTCCCTCTCTATGTGTGTGTCTCTCTCACCTCTAGGTCTCTCTCTCTCTCTCTCTTTCTCTCTCTCTGCCTCTCTCTCTATGTCTCTCTCTCCCTCTTTCTCTCTCTCTCTCTCCCTCTCTCTCTCTTTGCCTCTCTCTCTCTCTGTCTCTCTCCCTCTCTCTCTCTCTCTCTCTCCCCCCCCCCCCTCTCTCCCCCTCTCTCTCTCTCTCTCTCCCCCTCTCCCCCCTCTCTCTCTCTCTCTCTCTCTCCCTCTATGTCTCTCTCTCTCTCTCTCCCTCCTCTCTTGAAGCGGGAATCAGAAGGAAAGCTGCAGAGACACAAATATGTCCAACAGTACAAGAAAAGAAAGAAAAGAAAGAAAAAGTAAAGAGCAGGAAAGCTGATAAAGTATTCTGATATAATATAATATAATATAATATTAACATAATATAATATAATATAATATAATAATAAAGTTGAAGTTGCTGCTGCATGATTCAACACACGGATCTACTTTTTCTACTCAGCTCTTCTAAACTTAGAACTATAAAACTACATGTAGGCCGACAAAATGAAATGACCAAATATGGGCATGCACGTGCATTCACTAAATTTCGGCCGCGTGGAGTCATCAGCTGGGATTAATAATGATAAGATAAAAATGTCTCTATCTGTGACTCTGTATGTCCTGTTTATATTCCTGATCATCACTTTGGTCTATTAGACTTTTTATTTTTATGCTATAAACTTCTTACTACCTGTGTGCGCCATAAGGAGGAGGGGGGGGGGGGGGGGGGTACGGGAGGGAGGAGACAGGGGGGGGGGGGGTGTTCTGTAGGTAAGGTATGTGTAGTGTTAAGGTTAGGGTTTAAAAATATATATATACTGTATATATCTGCAATATTTAAAATAACTTGTCTTCTGATATAACACGGAAACATCTCATAGTATTAGGTGATGACGTCATGTATTGGATTCATATTTAAATATAGTGCATAAGTCAGAATTGCAAAAAAAAAAAAAAGAAAAAAGTGCCCCACGTGACCCTAAAATAAAAATCTACTCGGATTCAAATCTGCTGCAGTTTCTATAACACTGCAGCACATCCGGTCATATAGACCTCTGTACTGTTACACTTCCGGCTGCGACCTCCTCCTCACCTCCTTTGCAGGGCCTCCTCATTCCTCATTCTCCTCCTGCATGGCCTCCTCCTATTCACCTCCTCATTTTCCCGCATGGCCTCCTCCTCCTCCTCCTCTCCTCTGCACGGCCTCCTCACCTCCTCCTCTGCATGGCCTCCTCTTCACCTCCTCTGCATGGCCTCCTCTTCACGGCCTCCTCACCTCCTCCTCTGCATGGCCTCCTCCTCCTCCTCCTCTCCACCTCCTCTGCATGGCCTCCTCCCTCTCCTCTCCTCCTCCTCACAGGTGCATCAGTGTCCCGCACAGTTTCTATTTGACACTAAAGGAACAGATCTGCGCAAAAATCTGCAGAAAATAAACCCCCCCCCCCCCCCCCCGCTGCAGATTTCAGCCTCTAAAGCTTCTCGTGCACAAAAAGCTGCTTAAACACCGCCGTGCACGTGAACTCTCCGCCGTGCACGTGAACCAGAGCGAGCTCCGCATAAAGCCATGCACTGCACACACTCATATTTATATTAATTTATATTCATATTTGACTCCTCACGCTGAGTCTCATTTAAACACGTAAACGTCAGGAAAGTGTCGTAAAATGTTTGAGTTTGATCTTAAAACTTTAAACACGTTAAATTAATCACAGCTTTGTTTCATAACTTCAATTTCATCTAATTAAGAATCACAAACTGGTTCATTTACCGTCTGAACTTATTTTAATCTAACATGTGAGATATAAAATGCTGCTTCTTATTTTAATATTTCATGTTTTAAAAATTGTGTTTTGTCTCCATCATGTATACATTAAATCTCATATATATATATATATATATATATATATATATATATATATATATATATATATATATATATATATATTATATTGGAGGTGTTTATATTTGAGATAAATATCAAATTAACTTTGTTTTACATTTAAGATCAAAAACATTGAACTCGGCTCAGAAGAAGTTTTATACTTTTTAAATTGAGGTTTTTATTTGAATCTTTACTTTTAATTCTTCCATCATGTATTTATTACCTTCTGATCCTCTGGTTAAATATTCTGCATGTTTAAGGAGATAAATATTATATATATTTTATTTATTTATTTATTTTTTTAAAATCTGTGAACAAACAAACAAACAAACAAACAAACATGTCCAGCAGTGAAAACATGAATCCATGAGGAGGAGAAAATAAAGAGAGAGGGATAAATAAAGAAATAAAGTATGAAGTATGAAGTGTCAGAGATCAGAGACCAGAGAGCAGAAACGGAGCTCGTGCTGAACCTGCTGCTCACAGACAAGCAGGCATCATGATGTGTGTTGGCGCCGCAGGGTTAATGGTTCAATCAATGTCAAGCGCTCTAAATAAACTCATGAACTGGACAATCTGTCTGCTGGAGACAAACACGCAGCCCGAGGAGTCATTACTGCTCCTACAGCGCCACTGTGCGGCCGAGAGGAGCAACTACACACACACACACACACACACCAGGGTTATTATAGTTTTGAAATTGTCTTTAGTTTTTATTTTTATTTAGTTTTTCAGTTTGCTTTTTTATTTCAGTTTTTAGTTTTAGTGAGTTCAACAAGTGATTTAGTAGTTTCATTTTAGCTTTTATTTTGAAGGAATTGACCAGTTTTAGTTTAGTTTTATTTTGAAGGAATTGACCAGTTTTAGTTTAGTTTTATTTTGAAGGAATTGACCAGTTTTAGTTTAGTTTTATTTTGAAGGAATTGACCAGTTTTAGTTTAGTTTTATTTTGAAGGAATTGACTAGTTTCAATTTAGTTTTATTTTGAAGGAATTGACCAGTTTTAGTTTAGTTTTATTTTGAAGGAATTGACCAGTTTTAGTTTAGTTTTATTTTGAAGGAATTGACCAGTTTTAGTTTAGTTTTTTATTTAGTTTTAGTTGTTCAGTAGAAGCTGAAAAGGATGAAAGAATGAGTGAGTCCTATTATAACAATATTTCCTCATAAATAGGCTCAATATACACGAGGGTGAAACTTCAAATGTTTAAGCAAATAAAATACCTCAGTGTGTTTTAGTCTTTATCAAATACTATTTTACTAACACGCTGAAATTCTCACTTAAAAGGGAAAAAGGTGCAAAAAATCTGTTCTCGTTTTTTCTTTTCATTCATTTTTTGTCCACAGAGAGAAAAGTTGTTCTTGTTTCTTCCTCTGCTGGAGACAAGATAGAAAAATAACCTGCAACAATCATCAGAGACTCAGTCACACACACACAAACACCATAGAAGAAGAAAAAACATTGATTTGTGATTTTCTTTCTTTGTGTGTGTGAGTGAGTGAGTGAGAGTGTGTGAGAGTGAGTGTGTGAGTGAGTGAGTGAGAGTGTGTGAGAGTGTGTGAGTGAGTGAGTGAGTGAGAGAGTGAGTGAGAGAGTGAGTGAGTGTGTGTGTGTGAGAGTGAGAGAGTGAGTGAGTGTGTGTGTGTGAGAGTGTGTGAGTGAGTGAGTGAGTGAGTGAGTGAGGTGAGTGAGGAGAGAGAGAGAGAGAGAGAGAGAGAGAGAGAGAGAGGAGAGAGAGAGAGAGAGAGAGAGAGAGAGAGAGAGAGAGAGAGAGAGAGAGAGAGAGAGAGAGAGAGAGAGAGAGAGAGAGAGAGAGAGAGAGAGAGAGAGAGAGAGAGAGAGAGAGTGTGTGTGTGTGTGTGTGTGTTACCTGAGACATGACAGAGCTTTACTAGAGAGACAAGAATGAGCAATACTAAATAAAATATTAAAATGTTGAAAAAAGGCCTTTATTAAAATCACCATCTTTAATATACAACACAGCTGCATTAATAAAGCAGTCTGAACAGAATCATGAGAACACTTAACACTTTCTGATAATTGTGATTTTCAGAATAAAAGCAGATTACCTTAACCAATCAGTAACAGACTGTTTGAGCTAGCAGTGTAAAGTCTATTAATGTTTCTCTTCTCAGTGAAGCTTCTTAAAGTGTGTAACAGTGACCCACACAGTTACACAACTACACAACTACACACAGCATTACTTTAGTCTGTAACCAGTATTACTGTATGAAGACTTATTTGACCATGTTCACCTCATCAGATCCATCCTGTGACGCAGTGCATGATGGGAGCTGCAAGAACGACACAAAACCCAGATTATAATTATTCCTTTAACACATTAACATACCATAATAACTAACTATTACATATAAACTCATTACTGGACTGTTAGGAGAGGACAGACACACTTATCTAACCTTCATGTGGTTCATCGTACTAAGAGACTAAGTCATTATTAGTTGGATTCAGAACTGAATTACAAAATAAAACGTTTTTGTAATTTTCAGATTTTTGACTCATTATTGAACATGAAGAGAATGAAACACAGACTGATAGCAGCATAACAGATCTGCCACCTGCTGACCTTCATCTGAATATCTGTGTGTGTGGGAATAATTCATGATACAGCATTTAAAACACACACATGATAAAGTCCTGTAGGATGAACACATATGGAAAATAAACATGTAAGAACTAAATAAACAAAGTACCAGATTAGATCCAGATCAGATCCAGATCAGATCCAGGTTAGATCCAGATCAGATTCAGATCAGATTCAGATCAGATCCAGATTAGATCCAGATCAGATCCAGATTAGATCCAGATTAGATCCAGATCTGTTGGACCAGCAGCCACGTTGTTCAGACCTGGAACAGAAGATTCATCACATTATTGATCATTTCAATTTAATGTTGCATAATTAAAATAACTTGGTTGCTCCACATTACTTGTAGTTGTGTTCGTACTGAGTAGAGCTGCATGTTGCTCAGGTGAACTATCTGATGAAAGGAGTATGTGATGAAGGGATGATGAAGTCCATGCAACCTGTTGATAGAGAAGAAGGATCATTCAGAAGGTAGAGGAGAAGTTATTACTATAACACAAGATGAAACACAGGGAAGAGAAGTTGGCAGTGAAGCATTACTGACCCATCACCACCACCACCATCACTATCATCATCATCACCATCATCACCACCATCATCATCACCACCACCATCACCATCATCACCACCATCACCATCATCACCACCATCACCACCACCATCACCACCATCACCATCATCACCACCACCACCATCATCACCACCATCACCACAATTCATCACCACCATCACCACCATCACCATCATCATCACCACCACCATCATCATCATCACCATCATCATCATCATACCATCATCACCACTATCATCATCACCACCACCATCATCATCACCACCACCACCACCACCACCATCATCATCATCACCACCATCATCACCACCATCACCACCATCATCATCACCACCATCATCATCATCATCACCATCACCACCATCATCATCATCATCATCACCACCATCACCACCATCATCACCATCATCATCACCATCATCATCATCATCACCACCATCACCACCATCATCATCACCACCACCACCACCATCATCACCATCATCACCATCATCATCACCACCATCACCACCACCATCACTACTACCATCACCATCACCATCACCACCATCACCATCACCATCACCACCATCACCACCACCATTATCACCCAAACAGTCAAACTAGTGGAAACACTGGTTTTAAACATTAAGAACTGTACATTACCATTCAGGTCATCCTTGGATGAGCCAGGCTCGTATCATCTTCAGTGAGCAGCACAGTCTTTATTAAATGTTCCTGCTGGACATTTCCTTTTTTAAATGTGGTTCTTAGTAAACTTAAAGTAAACTTAAATTCTTGCAGTAAATCCTACATTAATATCATTTGATGCAGAGAAAGCATCATGAATCAATACTATGATGTTCTTTGGATCCACAATAGTCACATCTGTCTGTTCATACCCGATACCCAACACACTAAGAGACTGAAAGGTTTGAAAACATCACATCACCTGCAAAACATTTGCAGGTGATCTACTAACACAGCGCACTGAGGTTTGAGTCTTTACACTGTACAAGATAATACACACTGTTTATTTAGTAGTTATAATAAATATATAATATGAGGCGTTTTAACCTCAGTGTGTAAAATACAGAGAGGAGAGTGTAAACATGTGATTTACCAAACCTGAAGGTAATGTTGCTGACTGTAAGCGTCTATAAATAATAAGTTTGAAGGACAGGTATTAACCAGCTGCACACAGATGACTACTGTTACCATGGAGACGAGGAGACGGAGGCAAAATGACAGAATACACACAGGATGGAGTTTTTCCACCCGTGTTAATATTTTTAAAGTGGAATATTTTTGGTTTTACTAACAGCATTAACTTTGTCACAAAATACTCTCCCAAATGTCGCAGACATCCCAACTCTCCCGGAAGTTTCCCGCATATTGATAACAACTCTCTGACGCCTGCAAATCAGATCCAACCTCCGGGAATCTGGAGCGAGCAAGAGTGCGCTCTAGTCTACACAGTGTGTGTGAGAGCGCCCTGATTATTAAACCAACCCCCCATTAAACCTTTTTTATTAATACATTTATGACCTATTTAATGTCTGAATTCACTTTACACGGTCTTTAAATAATGTTATCTCCACCTGCTGCACCTGTTTTCATTTACACAGATCACCCGCAAAACGCACGCAAACTTTTAACGCACAAACTATTGCACTGTGCACGCTATTTAGTACCCTTTATTTGGGATCTTAGTAAATCAGGCCCAAACCGTTTAAGGCACACATGCAAAAATAGTCAAATGTCTCATGTAAGGAAAGGTTGAAATAACAATTGTACTGCGTTAGCGTCTATTCTGCTCAACCTCAGCAGACTGAAGACACCACTCACGACGTTAGCATTGCACTATTACACTATTTACCAGCAGCACATCTGATGAATACTAAAACAACACAATAACGTGACCGGTGGTGATCTGCTGTACAGTTCCTTACCCTACACATTAAAAATGAATAAATTAATATTACACTAGTTACATCTCAAACAGTAACGTTAACACGGCTAACGGGCTCAGCAAGCTAGCGCAGCTTCACTCACAGAAAGAAAAGACAGAAATAATAATAAATAAATAATAAAACAGACAGTGATAGTCAATAAAACGGGACAGAACAACTCAAATAACATAACATGTATTTAAAACTTATATAAAGGCAGCTTCATAGATTAATATCTGAATAAATGACGGAGCTGTTACGGTACACACCACAACTGGTTGTCAACGGCAACAGGGACAAACTGGCGCTGTTGCCGTTGACAACAGAAACAACGTTCGTTACATTTACCACCACTGGTCACAGGAGGATACTCAGTTACTACACATAAAAGGAGCCTTGCATAGATAAATAGATATAGATAAATATTAACCTGTTTCACAAGAAAATAAGGAGAATGGAAAACAACAAAATACCTCGCTTGTAAAATAAAATAAATGAAGGAAAATCAATAAACTCCTCTTGAAAATGGCCATGTCCATTTTTCCCCACAGCAAAATATAACCTCATTTAGAGCATTATTTTACCCCCTTTGCCCAAATCCTAGGATGGCCTGCTTGGTACCAATGTTAGGTCGCATAGTTTTAAATAAAACCACAGCTTTCACTACAGCCTCAAACATTAGCTGTAGAGCTAACAGACAGTTAGCTAGCGTCCTCTGCCCATTTTAAAAGGCTAATTTGTAGCTACAACATTAGCTTTAAAACTGAGCCTTCTACACACCGCATGAAGTAAGTTAATGTAACATATTTCGGCCAAGGGTTTCAAGTGATTAAGTTACACCCCCCCCCCCCCCCCCACAACCGCACTACTATAGCTAATGTAGCTAATGCTAACAAACTCATAGTCATAAGGTGGTTTGATGCTAACGCTAGCTAACGCGCTAACGTTACAATATGCGAGGGACTCAGAACCAACATGAACACTTTCCCTCTAAATGTTAAACAATTCACTCAAATTACAGTAAACAATAATGTAGCTTACCTTCTTTTTCAGCTCCTCGTGTGTTTAGTGTTTGCTCCCCGGCTGTGTTTCAGCAAACAGTGAAGAAAAAAATAAAACATCCGTAAACAGTGAGCGAGTTTTCAAAATTAACCAATCACGATGCAGAGGGGGTGATTGACACTGCTGCTGTCCAATGAGATTCTAGTTCTGACGCGTGCGCACATCAACCAGGGTTCACAGGTCACATTTTTTGCGCCGTGTTTGTTGTGATGAGTGTCAAACTAAACTAAAGTAAAGTAAAAGAGATAAAAATAAAAGTTTTTTTTTATTGTACACTAATAGTTTGATTTCACAGTATAAAACAGACCTAATACAGTTTTACTAATGGCAGTTTTAAAGGGTTTGAAAGAAAGTTGCAATGATACAAAATAGGCTTCACATGCAGGAGAACATTGCAGACCTGAATAATGCATCCAGAGTGTGATCCACTGGTATGCATGTTGGGAAAACGTCTAACATTTTAAGTCTGGATGAGACTTCAGTGAACTCTTATTTGCTCTGAGGTCAACCTGAGATCCATGAATTGAGGAGACTGAGATGAGAGTAGATAGATTTAATAAAGAGACCTCTGATGTCTCTGCTTGAGATCACAAAGAGACACAAAAGTTGAGACAATCTGAGACTTCATTGAGAGATTGATGAGATCTCCTTTGAAACTCCATTTTGAGATTTTGTGCACCTGTTTCTCAGGAGAAACTATTAATCATTCTATTTGTATTCTTTTTATTTATTTACTAGGGACTACAGATGCAAACTAGCAGCTTTGCTATAATCCCAGCATGTTTACAGCAATGTTTAAATATCAATGTGCATGGCCCCTATCCAAAAATAAAGTATTTATTATTATTATTATTATTATTATTATTATTATCATTATTGTTATTATAAACAGGAGAAATGAGCCACAGCTTCACTTTGGTCTTACATAGATCTCATAGTTTCTGAATGAGCCGCTACTGAGATCTCTTCTCCAACTTTCTTTTCCTCTGAGCTGCTCCAAAACTACAGTAGCAGTCGAGCTGTAAAACAGTATTTTTGAACCATGGTTTTTGGATTTTGGAATAAATATGGATCAAAAAACTCAACAAAAATGTCAATCAGCAGCATAAAAATGTTTTTAAAAAGTTGAAATATTTCCATTTTGGTACATTTAGAGTCACATGAGGGAAAAGTCATCAAGTTTCTGATTATAAGAAAAGTTTTTAATGTGTTTTTTTCTTCTCTCAGAAGTAAAACTGGGTGAGATTCAACCCTGAACAGCATGTAAGAGTTAAACACTCATACAGAGAAGCTTCGACCGCAGCGGCTCGAACAGTTCAGACCTTTGAACGCAGCGTCACTGACAGGAAAATAAACCCTCTGCACATTTAACACACCAGATCAATTCATCAATAAACTGTATTAGCACATGATGCACAGAGAACAGCTGAGAGGAAGAAGACAAAACAAGCAGAGGATGAAGTGAAAACATTTTATTCAACATTCAGTGCAATTTATTACAAGTTTGATGCTTTTATGATTAAATTTTATACTTTTAAACTGAATTTTTCACATTCTGCTGCATTTAAAAACCCAACTGAACAATAATCAATAAAATAAAATAGATTATTAATGAATACAATACAAATATTTCTATATAAGGTTCAGTTTTTTTGCTCCACTGTGAATATAAATAACTTCCTGTCCTGATTTAAAGCGCAGAAGCAGATCGATGATGAAGTTACGTTACATGTTTATGATGTTTATGAGTTTGTATGAATGATTTTAATTTCTCCCAAAAACTGAATAAATGTATGAGCTGCTAATCAGACTCATTATTTTTAATGATTGGCTGATTGATCTGATTGAAAGGCGGAGAGGATGACTCTGAAGATGTCTGA
>JAJDFG010001717.1:17500-20000 GCA_021039105.1 Scomber colias
ATAACACTGACACAGCTTGAGTTGGAGGTTTCTTACTGAACCTGGTAGCACAGTGACACCTACTGTCATAAAAAGGAATTACAGCAATTTAAACCTAATGTAATATCTGAGAGTCTTCTAACTTCCAGAAAGTAAAGGATAATGTTGTCAGGTGTTAAATATGTGGAGCAGAGTTGAGCTACGGTGGCTTCACATGGACAAAAAGCTGCTGTCTGCTGTGACGGTTTTTTTCTTTTAATGAATGTGTTTCTGTAAAGAAATGAAGGCTGATTATCATTTAAATTAATATAAGTGTGTGCAGTTAAAGCTTGTTGTTTGTTATAAAGTTAGTTTTGACTCATTATCTATTTAGTTCTTGTGAACGTCGGCATGCAGCGAATATTCGGTTATTCGTCTGTAAACCTAACATGAAAATACAGGATAATGTTTATTGATCCTGGGCCAATTTTTTTTATATTAATCGCGATTTTTTTCTGGCGATTTTTAAAAATCGCTTCTCATACAAGAATCGTTTTTTTTTTTTTTTTTTTTATCTATTTATTTACATTTTTATTTTTTATTTTCTAAAGAGCAGCTAAATGTAGCAGTTTAGTTTATTGTAAGATGTTGGCAGATGAGAATGTTTTTTGTGAGGGCAGGTCCACCGTTTTAAAAATAAATCTCACAAACTGATGAGATGTGTGTATTATGTT
Organism: Scomber colias; assembly: GCA_021039105.1. NCBI lineage: Eukaryota > Metazoa > Chordata > Actinopteri > Scombriformes > Scombridae > Scomber > Scomber colias. Next base: position 18,193 of record JAJDFG010001717.1, read on the forward strand.
TTTTGAAGGAAGGAAAGAAGGAATGATGGAAGGAAGGAAGGAAGGACAGAAGTAAGGAAGGATGGAAGGAAGGAAGGAAAGAAGGAAGGACAGAAGTAAGGAAGGAAGGATGGAAGAAAGGAAGGAAGGACAGAAGGAAGGGAGGGAGTGTTATGAGTGTTTTGGGGTTCAACCTGTTCTTGTTTAAGGAAAGAAAATCACAATAATTGAAATATAAAATCGCAATACTTGTTTAATCAGAATCACAATTTAAATCGAATCGGGACCCAAAGATCGTTAGAGAATCGAATCGGCACAAAAGCATATCGGCCCAGCCCTACCAGATACTCAGCTGCATTCAAAGTAATGAAATTATCCTTTTAACCTTTAACTGCAGCAGCATGTAAGTGATGTAAACGTTAATGCATCAATAATTATAATCTCATAATTTAATAGACATTATTCTGAAATGCAGAATAATGTCATTTGCATCAATCTAGATTATAAGACGTTGATGTGTAACAGAGTATTTACTACTTTAACTTCAGTAGAAGTTTTGATGACTTCTTCCTCCGGCTCAAAGCATCGATGAGGAAACACTGTTAAATAAATAAACATGTTTCTCCTGCAGAAACCTTTTGATCAGAGCATTTTATGAGTGTTTAAGTCACCTCTGCACTACTTTATTCTTCATGTCCGTGGAGCAAACTAACCCAGATGTAATGCACGGCAGCTGAATAGACCCCGCTGCCTCCGTGTGCTTTTCCACCATTGTGTGCCCGCTGAATGTAATTCACCTTGTCAAAGCATCTCATTAAAGAAAAAACCCTGCTGGCATGGAGTTTCATTTCTTTTGGCCTCTCACCCACCTGAGAGGAGCCCGGCGTCCCCACCGCGCTCAGTGTGATCAGGTAGATGTGAAAGTCAAAGTTAAATTACCTTCCTCTGTTTGGAGGAAACCACTTAAGTCAGAAACTCTGACTGACACGCGTTCCTGTTTGACCCCAAAAACATCCATGTGACTCCTTTGTTTGAGCGGCTCTCTGGTCATCACAGGAAATCCTTTTAATAAACTAAATTCTTTGGGGAAGGGAGTAATTCAGTCAAAGCGGTAGAAACCTGGACACACAGGGAAATTACATCCAGGAGAAAATATTAACCCTTAAACAGACAACGTGCACCAGGAGATACAGACTCTTTAACCTTCCTGTCATCCTCCCGGGTCAAATTGACCCCTTCTGTTTTGACTGTTCCTTCTTTCCTCCCTTACTTCCTTCCTTTTTTCCAACCATTCCTTCCTTCCTCCCCTCCTTCCGTTCCTTCCTTTCTTCCTCCCTTCCTTCCCTTCCTACCTCCTTCCGTTCCTTCCTTCTTCCTCCCTTCCTTTCCTTCCTTCTTCCCTCCTTTCCTTCCTTCCTTCCTCCCTCCCTCCCTTCCTCCCTCCCTCCCTCCCTTCCTTCCTTCCTTCCTTCCTTCCTTCCTCCCTCCTTTCCTTCCTTCTTCCTCCCTCCTTCCTTTCCTTCCTTCTTCCTCCCTTCCTTCCTACCTTCCTTCCTTCCTCCCTCCTTCCTTTCCTTCCTTCTTCCTCCCTTCCTTTCCTTCCTTCTTCCCTCCTTTCCTTCCTTCCTCCCTCCCTCCCTCCCTCCCTCCCTCCCTTCCTTCCTTCCTTCCTTCCTTCCTTCCTCCCTCCTTTCCTTCCTTCTTCCTCCCTCCTTCCTTTCCTTCCTTCTTCCTCCCTTCCTTCCTACCTTCCTTCCTTCCTCCCTCCCTCCTTCCTTTCCTTCCTTCTTCCTCCCTTCCTTCCCTTCCTTCCTCCCTTCCTTCCTCCC
>JAJDFG010001717.1:27500-28677 GCA_021039105.1 Scomber colias
TGTCGAGGGGACGGAGGCTGCTCCCTTATTGGTGGAGGAAGATCATGTGACTCGGTAGCCTCTGCTGTGATTGGTGCATTCATCCAAATTAGCAGCAGGTGGAGAATCAGGACGATCGGGCCGTTCCCTGACCGGCGAGTCCACGCTGCGAAGCCTTGTTGGAGATACAGGAGGGGTTGGAGTGTCGGCGAGGGGCGGAGGTGGCGCCTCAGTGGGAGGAACGAGGTGTTTGAGGAGTGGAGGGGAGTCAGGGGAGTCAGGTGAGGTGGGGGAGGCGGGGGACTCAGAGTGGCGCCCTGACTTCCTCTGCCCATCTGGAGAGGAGATTCTAGGCTTCGGAGCTAAAGCTGGTTTAACTTTAGGACGGATGTGTTCCTCTGGAGGCTCCTCAGAAGAGATGGAGATGGTAGGGGAAGGGGATCGGGGGAGTCTAGGTGTGGAGGGTGAAGGGGATCGGGGGAGTCTAGGGGTGGAGGGTGAAGGGGATCGGGGGAGTCTGGGAGTGGAAGGCGAAGGGGATCGGGGGAGTCTGGGGGTGGAAGGTGGAGGGGATTGGGGGAATCTGGGGGTGGAAGGTGAAGGGGATCGGGGGAATCTGGGAGAGGAAGGTGGAGGGGATCGGGGGAATCTGGGAGAGGAAGGTGAAGGGGATCGGGGGAGTCTGGGGGTCGAGGCTGGAGGGGATTGAGGAGCTGAAGAGTCGAGGCTATCTGGTTTGGAGGTGGAGTATCGGGATCGGCGCCTCCTGGGTGTGACGGCAGGGAAGGAGGAGGTGGGACTAAGAGGAGGGCTGCTATCTGCTCCTTCCTCCGCCTCCCACTTCCTGCTGGTGCGTCTTCGATCTGAGCCAGCGTGGGCAGGCGGGGTCGAGGGGGGTTTTAGTAGGAGATCGAGGTGAGCTGGTTCGGTCCGTCAGTCTGCTGCTGCTGCTGAGCTGGCGGACGATGTCTCTAGAAGGAGCGACCGACAGAATCTTTGAATCGGACGTTTTACTCCGGAGGGATGAAACTCTGGCGGGAGGCTTTCGATCCTGAAGCTCGTCACTTCCACACAGACCAAGTCTCTGCTCCCTCTGTGAAGACAAACAAAAAGAGTCACATCCACAGTCCACACATCCACCTTCACTCCGTCTTTCACAAAGTCGCCATCAGACCTGTGTTTTCTTCTTCTGCAGGGC
>JAJDFG010001718.1:0-28650 GCA_021039105.1 Scomber colias
AAGAGTATTAAAATTAAAAGTAGTGGAAGTGAGATTAGTAAATAAAATATTTGAATCATAAGTTATTTTTGGGGATTTGACTGTCGGTCGAGACAAAGCTCAACATTTTAGGTTACATCTTAAGCTCTTTATAGTGATTTTTCATTATTTTCTTGTTAATAACTAATCAATAAATCAATAAAATAATAAGTAATACTACTAAAGTGTGTATTTAAAAAGGTATTACAACAATAACAATGCATATTTTCTAGTTTTTTAAGTCACTGATGATCGAAAACTGGATATTTTGAGGTTTTTTGATTGTCAGTCAGGACAAAACTAAACATTTTAGATTACATCTTAAGCTCTTTAAAACAGTTATTGTCATTTTTCATTATCTTCTGGCTAATAACTAATCAATGAATCAAGAAGCTAATGAGTCATAGCTCTAAAGTGTGTATTTAAAAAGGTATTACAATGACAAGAATCTTGAGTAATGACTTCTTCCTCTTCCTCTTTTTTAAAATAAGTATATTACAGTTATATCTCTAGTCTCTATGTATATTTATACTACTTCTATTATTTATATATAGTTATATTTGAGTTAGGAAATGTAATTCTTGTATATATTCTACCCTTTATTGACTCATTATATTTGTTTTATTTGACCTACCTTACTGGTTTTATATTAACTACTGTATTATAGCTATGGTTTTATCTCTAGTCTCTATGTTTAATTAAACTATTCTATTATTTATATACTGTTATATTTAAGTTAATGCATATATTTTAGCCATTTATTATATGTGTTTTCTGTTTTTTAACCTACCTGACTGCTTTAGGGATGAATAAAAGTACTTGACCTTTATATATATGTATCTACGATTTCATAATTTAACTGTAGTTTCTTTCTTTCTTTTCTTTTCTTTTCTTTTCTTTTTTTTTTTTTTTACCTCTTTTGACCTTTGCCTCCTCGACTGAAGTTGAGCTGAGTGGACGGGTTTCCCTGCGGACTCTCCTCTACGTCCAGATCCCACATGTCCTCTTTGTCCGGCGTCCACGGCTCCAGCGGCTGGAAGAGACGTTTGTCACGAGGCGGGTCCTTTTTCGTGAGCTGCAGGCGGCGCTCCATACGCTCGATACGTGCAAGCAACTAAGGGGCAGATAGAGGAATAAAAAAAAAAGGTAAATTAAGACTCAATTAGTGACTTAAGATAAACACATTGATTTTAGCTATATATAAAAAGTTTAACATACTGTCTCTTTGTCTGCTTTGAGCTCCTCTATCTCCTTATCCTTGGACTGCAGCTGCTGTTGCTGCTGTTCAATCAGGTCAAGTTGCAGCAGGAGAATCTGTCGGAGGCAGTTCGCCTGAGTCTGAGGATTGGTGGGTGTCTTCCTAACGTTCCTCCATTTGCCCTCAGAGGAGAGTTCGATGGACGCCGTGCCCAGGACTCCGGGTACGACCCCCTTCGCGCTGTCGTCGGCGCCGCCATCCTTAGGGTTATTGTTCAAAGCCATCTGAGGGTTATCCATGTTGTCTACAGAGAGGGGTTTACCTTTCACCGGGGTTCCCTCACCCCCCATTGGTCTGACAGGGGACAATACCCCCACAGTTTTAGCGTCTCCTTTGACTACCTCGGTGACTGTGGCGGCGAGGGAGACCTTACTTGTCATGTAAGTCTGGTCTAATTTGCCGTATTTGCTCGGGATCTGTGCCCCTTGGAAGTCTGTGATGTCTATAACGAAGTCGCAGGAGTCTCTCTTGAGGCTCACAGCAGGACCCACCGAGGGGGCTGTAGTGTGTGCGTTGTCTGGGTCGACTGTGTCAGCAGCGGTCTGCTTGAGTTTGAATCCTCGGTGTGGAGCAGGGTCGCTCTCAGAGTCATGACAACGACTTTTCATCCTGCAGATATTCCCCATGTGAGCTCAGCAGCTTTTACCCCTGCAACAATAAACACACATAAAAGACATGAAGTGGCGTTGTTAAGGTGTTAAAATGCAAATGGCTCAAACTCATCTTCATTCAAGGGCCACATACAGAACAATAAGATCTGATGTGGGCCAGATTATTAAAAAGATGGAAGGAAGACAAGACAGGAAAGAAAGAAAAGACAGATGAGGGAAGGGAGGAAGGGGTGAAAGACAGAAAGAAAGAAAGGACCGATGGAAGACAGGAAGGTAAGTGGACCGGATTGGACTCCTCGGCGGGCCGGTTCTGGCCCGCGGGCCGCATGTTTGACCCCCGCTGCACTAACTCCTCACAGTTGCATAAACCAGGTGGATAAAACCTGCAGAGAGTCTCTTCTTCTCCTCCTTTATAATAACAGCTCAGTGGCTAAGCTACATTAGCATAAGCAGAAACACATTAAACACACAAACCAACCTTTTTAATAGTATTTAACATTATTGTGCGCGTGCGAGGATAGATATCTAACAAAGCAAAGGCTCTCACACAAGGACTCGGGAGTGGCTGTGTGCAGGAGCAGGGAGGCTGGCAGCAGATCTTCTCCTCCATTTTGGGTTCTCGCGAAATCATGAAAAACAATAACAGCTAAGCTAGCATGCTAAAGCTAGCCGGCTAGTTTTAGGGGAAATAAAACCGATTTAAACGACGCAAACCGGTAAAGTAAAGGTTATAACGGCAGCCCGGTAATATATAACACATCGGAGAAGACTTATAGTTTCTTACCGATGTGTAAATATGTGTTTTTTATGTAGTTTACCTCGATTTTAAAGCCGAGTCCACCTGCAGGCATGTTCCCTCCTCAAGACTTGTTTTAAAGCGCCCTCTACTGCGCATGCGCGATTTGTTAGCAGGAGCATTTCTTTTATTTTGATCAGATAGAGACAGCAGAGGGAGACATAGACTGTGATAAAGAGATATCTATTATGTATACAGTCAGAGGGAGACATAGACTGTGATGAAGAGGAATATATATATATATAGAACATATTTTATTGCCCCCTAGGGGAAATTTGTCATGGACTCAAAGTGCGTAGTGCATAGTAGTAGCTGCCCTGAACAGGACATGAGGTGCACCTGTACTGATGCATTTTGGTTTTTCTGAAAATGAGTCGTTAATCCTGATATTTTGGGTTCTCTCTGTTAAACAAGAATAAAACCACTTAATAATAAAAGGATTAATATTCATCTGGGTCATTTTCTTTTAGAGCAGATGACGCTGGAACTAAAATCAATGAACAAAAGGCGTGTATAGGCCTTGGATCCTCCAGATGCTTAAGAGTCAGGTGGGTGATGCTATTAATTGCATCGTCTGTAGTCCTCCCCTGCCTGTAAGCAAAGTGGAGAGGCTCTAGTTCAGAATTAACTTCAGATACCATAGCATTTCATGACAACTTCACATTTCCAACACGGTACCATGTATTTTTCAAAGCCACCGGTCTATAATCATTGTTTTCTGTAGGATAGGTTTCTTTGGAATGGGAATAATGGTAGATTTATTCCAGAGGGCACTACACTGGGGTTAGCTCTGCTGCAGGAGGAAAGCAGGGATGCCATCAGGGCCTGCAGATTTCTTCTGGCTGAAAAGTGAGTGGATTTTGAGGGAATCAATACTAACATAGATTGGCTGAAGGCTCTTGACCCCATGGTGGTTAAGTTGGCAGTCCTTCCTTCCTTCCTCCCTTTCTCCTTCCTCCCTTTCTTCCTTCTGTCCTTCCTTTCATCTGTCCTTCCTCCCTTTCTTCCTTCCTTCCATCTGCCCTTCCTCCCTTTCTTCCTTCTGTCCTTCCTCCCTTTCTTCCTTCTGTCCTTCCTCCCTTTCTTCCTTCTGTCCTTCCTCCCTTTCTTCCTTCTGTCCTCCCTCCCTCCCTTCCTTCTGTCCTTCCTCCCTTCCTTCCATCTGTCCTTCCTCCCTTTCTTCCTTCTGTCCTTCCTCCCTTTCTTCCTTCTGTCCTTCCTCCCTTTCTTCCTTCTGTCCTTCCTCCCTTTCTTCCTTCTGTCCTCCCTCCTCCCTTCCTTCTGTCCTTCCTCCCTTTCTTCCTTATGTCCTTCCTTCCTTTCATCAGTCCTTCCTCCCTTTCTTCCTTCTGTCCTTCCTTCCATCTGTCCTTCCTCCCTTTCTTCCTTCTGTCCTTCCTTCCATCTGTCTTTCCTCCCTTCCTCCCTTTCTTCCTTCCTTTTATCTGTCTTCCTCCCTTTCTTCCTTCTGTCCTTCCTTCCATCTGTCCTTCCTCCCTTTCTTCCTTCTGTCATTCCTTCCATCTGTCCTTCCTCCCTTCCTTCCTTCTGTCCTTCCTTCCATCTGTCCTTCCTCCCTTTCTTCCTTCTGTCCTTCCTTCCATCTGTCCTTCCTCCCTTTCTTCCTTCTGTCCTTCCATCCATCTGTCCTTCCTCCCTTTCTTCCTTCCTTTTATCTGTCCTTCCTCCCTTTCTTCCTTCTGTCCTTCCTTCCATCTGTCTTTCCTCCCTTTCTTCCTTCTGTCCTTCCTTCCATCTGTCCTTCCTCCCTTTCTTCCTTCTGTCATTCCTTCCATCTGTCCTTCCTCCCTTCCTTCCTTCTGTCCTTCCTTCCATCTGTCCTTCCTCCCTTTCTTCCTTTTGTCCTTCCTTCCATCTGACCATCCTCCCTTTCTTCCTTCCTTTTATCTGTCCTTCCTCCCTTTCTTCCTTCTGTCCTTCCTTCCATCTGTCCTTCCTCCCTTTCTTCCTTCTGTCTTTCCTTCTATCTGTCTTTCCTTCCTTCCCTTCTTATTTCCTCCCTTTCTTCCTTCCTTCCATCTGACCTTCCTCCCTTTCTTCCTTCCTTTCATCTGTCCTTCCTCCCTTTCTTCCTTCCTTCTTTCCTTCCTTCCCTTCCTATTTCCTTCCTTTCTTCCTTCCTTCTTTCCTTCCATCTGTCTTTCCTTCCTTCCCTTCTTATTTCCTTCCTTTCTTCCTTCTTTCCCTCCATCTTTTTAATGATCCGGCCCACATGAGGGCAGGTGTCGAACAAACAATCAGCTCTTAATGTCCACCTCTGATTTATTGCACAATTCTTGCATGCTATTTATCTATAGGAGAATTCCCCTCTTTATTATAACCTTCAATCAGATAATGAGCATTTTAATCTTCACGTATTATCAATTAGTTTTTCATGTGCTGCTCTAAAGTGCCACTTTTTTCATTAGTTTAATGGTCTTGGTTCCTTCCTTCCTTCCTTCCTTCCTTCCTTCCTTCCTTCCTTCCTTCCTTCCTTCCTTCAATCTTTCCTTCCGTCCTCCCTTCCTTCCTTCAATCTTTCCTTCCTTCAATCTTTCCTTCCTTCCCTCCTTCAATCTTTCCTTCATTCCTCCCTTCCTTCCTTCTGTCCTTCCTTCCTTCCTCCCTTTCTTCCTTCTGTCCTTCCATCCATCTGTCCTTCCTTCCTTTCTTCCTTCTGTCCTTCCTTCCATCTGTCCTTCCTCCCTTTCTTCCTTCTGTCCTTCCATCCATCTGTCCTTCCTCCCTTTCTTCCTTCTGTCCTTCCTTCCATCTATTCTTCCTCCCTTCTTCCTTCCTTTTATCTGTCCTTCCTCCCTTTCTTCCTTCCTTTCATCTGTCCTTCCTCCCTTTCTTCTTTCTGTCCTTCCTCCCTTTCTTCCTTCTGTCCTTCCATCCATCTGTCCTTCCTCCCTTTCTTCCTTCTGTCCTTCCTTCCATCTGTCCTTGCTCCCTTTCTTCCTTCTGTCCTTCATCCATCTGTCCTTCCTCCTTTCTTCCTTCCTTCCATCTGTCCTTCCTCCCTTTCTTCCTTCTGTCCTTCCTCCCTTTCTTCCTTTCTTCCATCTGTCCTTCCTCCCTTTCTTCCTTCTGTCCTTCCTCCCTTTCTTCCTTTCTTCCATCTGTCCTTCCTCCCTTTCTTCCTTCTGTCCTTCCATCCATCTGTCCTTCCTCCCTTTCTTCCTTCCTTTCATCTGTCCTTCCTCCCTTTCTTCCTTCTGTCCTTCCTTCCATCTGTCCTTCCTCCCTTTCTTCCTTCTGTCATTCCTTCCATCTGTCCTTCCTCCCTTTCTTCCTTCTGTCCTTCCATCCATCTGTCCTTCCTCCCTTTCTTCCTTCTGTCCTTCCTCCCTTTCTTCCTTTCTTCCATCTGTCCTTCCTCCCTTTCTTCCTTCTGTCCTTCCTCCCTTTCTTCCTTTCTTCCATCTGTCCTTCCTCCCTTTCTTCCTTCTGTCCTTCCATCCATCTGTCCTTCCTCCCTTCCTTCCATCAGTCCTTCCTCCCTTTCTTCCTTCTGTCTTTCCTTCCATCTGTCCTTCCTCCTTTTTTTCCTTCCTTTCATCTGTCCTTCCTCCCTTTCTTCCTTCTGTCCTTCCTCCCTTTCTTCCTTTCTTCCATCTGTCCTTCCTCCCTTTCTTCCTTCTGTCCTTCCTCCCTTTCTTCCTTTCTTCCTTCTGTCCTTCCATCCATCTGTCCTTCCTCCCTTTCTTCCTTCCTTCCATCTGTCCTTCCTCCCTTTCTTCCTTCCATCCATCTGTCCTTCCTCCCTTTCTTCCTTCCTGAAAGCAAGCGAACAAACAATCAGCTCTTAATGTCCACCTCTGATTTACTGCACAATTCTTGCATGCTATTTATCTATAGGAGAATTCCCCTCTTTATTATAACCTTCAATCAGATAATGAGCATTTTAATCTTCACGTATTATCAATTAGTTTTTCATGTGCTGCTCTAAAGTGCCACTTTTTCATTAGTTTAATGGTGTGTGAAAGTTTCCTGTGGGTTGTTAACTCCATATCAAGTCTTTGGGGAATATAAATCTATTCCATCTCCACAGTTTGTTGCAGTGCCGCTTATCAGTAGTCACCTGTGTATGTGCTTTTCTTTAATGCTTTAATGTAGTGGAACTAAAATGTTTTTTCTTGCTCACTTCCTGCTATGACACATAATACCTCTGAGAAAACTGTATAAAAGCCACATTTTCTGAAGGCAACCAACCAGGGAAAGTAGCTTACCGCTTCCTCATTGCCCGTCTTAAAGATACCTCCACTTTGAAAGGTAAGAGAGAGAGAAAAAATATGCTTATAAATGAATTCTTTTGCGTCGCTCAACACATTTTAAGCTTCATTAATTGTCATTTCACTGCTGTGCTGGTTTAGCTGCAGGACATTATTTTTTGATTTAATGTAATTTAATTTTGAAACAAATGTCAAGTGTGTGTTTTTTGCCTCAAGGTCATGATGAAGGTGTTGCTGTTTGAGCTGATGGTCATCTGTCTGCTTGGAGCTCTGCATGCACAAGCAAAGATTCAACCTGAAGACATGGGGTTAGTCTATTAAAACCTATATATGCTTATTTTATACCTTTATAAATTAAAGATTGAGCAAAATGTAACCTTCAAATGATCACATCTTTAGTAATAATCCTATTTATCATGCAAAAAAGAGATAAAAGTGTCACACACTGTCTGAATAACTGCAGGAGTTTAATAAGATAAGACTTTATTATATCTGACATATATATTAAATAACATAATGCACACTGTCTGTCATGCAATTCACCTGTAGTCTTCATTGCATGTGTATTAGAGCATTAAAAGAGTAGTAAAAAAAAGTATTTATTTAAAAAGTGTATGCAGTTTATAACCATTGTTAAATATATATAAATAAATAAGACATGGGGTTAGTCTATTAAAGCCATTATATGCTTATTTTATACCTTTATAAATTAAAGATTGAGCAAAATGTAACCTTCAAATGATCACATCTTTAGTAATAATCCTATTTATCATGCAAAAAAAGAGAGAAAAGTGCCACACACTGTCTGAATAACTGCAGGAGTATAATAAGATAAGACTTTATTATATTGGACATATATATTAAATAACATAGTGCACACTGTCTGTCATGCAATTCACCTGTAGTCTTCATAATATGTGCAGTAAGAGTATTAAAAGTAGTGAAAAAAGGTATTTATTTAGTTTATAACCATCATTAAATATACTGTGTATATATATATAAATAAGCATCACATTAGAGGACCACTAATAATTTGGTTTAGTGGAGAATTAAATACAAACACAGATACTGGATTGCATGTAATTATAAAGAGAGTGCATGGGGTTAGTCTATTAAAGCCACTATATGCTTATTTTATACTGTATTAACCCTCCTGTTGTCCTCAGGTCAAGGAAGGACAGGAGGAAGGGAGGAAAGAAGGAAGGAAGGAAAGGATTAAGGAGGGAGGGGGCAAAGAAGGAAGGAAGGAAAGGATTAAGGAGGGTGGGAGAGAGGAAAAGAGGAAGGACATAAGGAGAGAAGGAAGGGAGGAAAGGAAAGGAAGGAAGGAAGGAAGGAAGGAAGGAAGGTAAGGAGGGAAGGAGGAAGGAAAGGAGGAAGGAAGGAAGGAAAGGAGTAAGGAGGGAGGGAGGCACCAAGGAAGGAAGGACATGAGTAAGGAAGGAAGGAAGGAAGGAAGGAAGGAAGGAAGGAAGGAAGGAAGGAAGGAAGGAAGGAGTGCATGGGGTTAGTCTATTAAAGACGATATATGCTTATTTTATACCTTTATAAATTAAAGATTTAACCTTCAAATTATCCTTCTGTAGGTTAAATCTTTAGTAATAATCCTATTTATCCTGCAAAAAAAGAGATAAAAGTGCCACACATGCTGTCTGTTAATTATAATATAATATTACAGAGATAAGATTTAAGTATTTCATAAAACACTTTAATAAAGTTGTGAGAATCTTTATAATGACAAAATAACTGATGCAGATATACTGATTTTTTAATTCTTAAGCTCTCTGTAGCTCCACAAAAGCTGGATTATCTCAGGTTATAGCATCTTTTATTGGACGCCTTGCCTCTTAAATATGCTTTCTTTGTTCAAACTCAACATCCTGAATTAACAGAAGAACATTAAACAGCTGGTTAAATAGTTGTATCCATGACAACTAAACTGAATTTCATGTGTAAATTGGCGGACAGCTCCTTTAAATATAAGGATATTTAGCTTCTTGCAGGAGTCTGAGTGGCTGATGGTTTGTCAGTTTTACTTATAACTAAATTGTATTTCTCATCTTTGTTAAGTCTCAGTGAACAGGAGCAGCATTTGGGCAAAAGATTCGCTGAGTCGACCATCGCCAGCGAGATGAGTAAAATCATGGATTAAATGGTTGCAGAAAAACTTTGTGGACTTCTCTGCTCAGCCAGAAACAGAAAAGAAGCAAGTAAGTTGTCGTATATTTAAAGACAGAATATGAATAAGTAACAGAGGTTTAATGTGCGTCGTCATTAATGCTGCTCTCACATTTGCAGGCCTGTGGACGAGGTGCGTCAGTTCAATGACCTGCTGAAGCTCATCTAGGTGTGTTTTATTTTTGAAAAACAGTTGTTAAACTTTGTACAAACTGTTTAACCTTCCTGTCGTCCTCCCGGGTCAAAATTGACCTCATCTGTTTTGACTGTTCCTTCTTTCCTTCCTTCCTTCCTTCCTTCCTTCCTTCCTTCCTCCTCCTTCCCTCCCTCCCTCTCCTCCTCCCTCCTTTCCTTCTTTCTACCTTCCTTCCTCCTTTCACCTTCCTTCCTCCCTCCCTTCCTTCCTTCCTTCCTTCCTCCCTTCTCTCTTTCCTTCCTTCCCTCCCTCCCTCCCTCCCTTCTTTCCCTTCCCCTTCCTTCCTTCCTTCCTTCCTTCCTTCCTTCCTTCCTTCCTTCCTTCCTCCCTCCTTCCTCCCTCCCTCCTTTCCTTCCTTCTACCTTCCTTCCTCCTTTCCTTCCTTCCTCCCTCCTCTCCTTCCTTCCTTTCCTTCCTTCCTTCTTCCTTCTACTTCCTTCCTTCTTCCTTCCTTCTTCCTTCCTTCCTTCCTTCCTTCCTTCTTTCCTTCCTTCCTTCCTTCTTCCTCCCTTCCTAACTTCCTTCCTTGACTCGAGGACAACAGGAGGGTTAACATCAGTGTCTCATATGTTTTGTTCTTATAGGCTCCAGTAAAGTGAAGCAGTGCTCAGGAATAATCCTCAGACAGCTTCTGGATGGGACTTTTATTTTGAAAGCTTGGATGTGAAATCTCATGTGTGTAGTGAAATCCTCTCATAATGCAAAGCTTCTGCCTGCTTGTATACAAATCTTTACACTGCTAAATAAAATAATGTGAGAATAAAAGTGACTTTTACTGTAATACTGCATACTACATCACTCATAATACTGCACTACTTTTACTGTAATACTGCATACTACATCACTCATAATACTGCACTACTTTTACTGTATACTGCATACTACATCACTATAATACTGCAGTACTTTTACTGTAATACTGCATACTACATCACTCATAATACTGCAGTACTTTTACTGTAATACTGCATACTACATCACTCATAATACTGCAGTACTTTTACTGTTAATTCTGCATACTACATCACTATAATACTGCAGTACTTTTACTGTAATACTGCATACTACATCACATAATACTACACTCACTCATAATACTACAGTACTTTTACTGTAATACTGCATACTACATCATTATAATACTGCAGTACTTTAACTACATCAAACTCATAATTTATCACTACTTTCATTGAATTTGGTTATAATTTGTACTTTTATGAGAGATTATGAGATTATGTGCTGCCATTCTAATATTTGAAATGGTTTTAAATCTGTATATCCTGACTAAACTTTGCTACATAAACCAGTTAGTGATAATCTATCAACATGTTTTCCTCTGATCTTAAATTTAGTCAAAATAATCATAATTTCTGCTTTGTTTAACTCAAAAAGGAGGAATAATTAGATTTAAAATGAGGGCGTATTATTTGACCATAATTTACAAAAACAAGTATAAATAGTAATAGTAACCAAAAAATAAAAACTGTAGCTATGTTTATATATTAATAAAGTCCAGAGGTGTAAAGAAAGCCCTGTTCCTCCAGGACAGCAGAGGGCAGCGTCACTGCAGCAGCTACGTCACATCCGAAACACTTCCGGGTTCTGATCATCAAAATGGAAACGGTTGCTTCAAAATAGCTTTAAAACCTCATATTTATCAAGTTATAACATTTTTAAAGTATTATATTTGACTATTTAAGACTTTACAGTAATTATTTAGCTGCTGCTGTGAGAGCTGAAGTCACCGAAGAAACGAGTTTATCTGCAGAAAGAAGGAAATATCTCCGCTGTTTGTTTATTTTAATGTTAGTCACCTCTCAGCTGTTTAATGTTAAATTAATCTAAAATCTAAAATCAGACTTTATTCTGAGGTTTTATACAGTTATTGTTTATTTTGGTTGGAGCAGACAGCAGCAACATGCATCGCAGAGGAGTTGGTGCAGGAGCTATTGCTAAAAAGAAGCTGGCAGAGGTTAGACATGTTTGTTTTTACCCTTATTTACATCATTTAAGGTGATTTAGAGGAATAATGAGTAATGTAGGATACTTTATGGTGTTTGCACTTTAGACATTTATTAGAATAATAAGCCAAAACATCACATTTAATCAGCTATGGAAGACATTTATACAATGTGATGGAAAAACGTATATAAGGCATAAATCACCTTAATTCACACAATAAAAGATGCTCTAGTCACTCGAAGTGCAAAGTGCATGCCCACATTTAGTTATTTGAGTTATTAAAATGATGCTACAGATAGTACAGTATGCTATAACCCATACATAACCATTGGTACTGCAAATGGCAATGTACTTAAACGCACATTTCACCAATTTAACAGCATATATGACTCTCCTACAGTATATTAGTGAATTAGAGAGAAATGAGAAGTGTTTTTATTGTTTTTAAATGTGATGTTTGCTTTTCCTTTTAGGCCAAATATAAAGAAAGAGGGAATGTTCTTGCAGAGGATCAAATAGTTCAGGTAATGTGTTTATTTTAGTGTTTTTTTGACCAAACTAAATATGAAAAACAACATATTTCACTATTTTCTGTCAAAACTCAAGCAGCTGAGAAATAAAATACTCTGAAATCACTAATCCACTAAACTTATTATATTTCTGCTTTTCTGACATGATGTCCAAACAGCTGGAGACCTTTAAGTCTCACCTGGAGGAGTTCGCCAGCAAACACAAACAGGAAATACGCAAAAATCCACAGTTCAGGGTTCAGTTTCAGGAGATGTGTGCCACCATCGGAGTCGACCCCCTCGCCTGTGAGAAGGATTAGGGATATAGAGTATAGTATATAATCTCTGGTGTTTTGAAGCTGATAATAACTTTTTAATTTGTTTTATTTTTAATTTAACAGCTGGTAAAGGTTTCTGGTCTGAGATGCTCGGAGTCGGTGACTTCTACTACGAGCTCGGTGTGCAGGATTATTGAAGTGTGCCTCGCTCTCAAACACAGAAATGGAGGTTTGTAAAATATGAAAACTGAGTGACCTTTTTTGGAAATATGTTCTGCATGTGAACACAGAACTATGCAATCAGTTAAGTCATGAAAATGAGCACGATTAAGATACTTTAATGACCCATAATGTCCCTAAAATAAGACTGACAAGGGACTTTTGTTGCATTTCTCTCTCTCCTCTTGTTTCCTGTCGGCCCTCTCTGCCACCAGTTTTCTTATTAGTGAATTCATTCAACTTTAAAGTCGTCCATGTCTGCATCTTAAAACCGAGTCGTTTCCTCTCCTGCACTGAGCTGTGTGACCGACTTTTAAATATTGATTGATGTATATTTTCTTTTTTTCTAGGTCTCATTACTTTGGATGAACTCCATCAGAGAGTCCTGAAAGGAAGAGGGAAGTACGCTCAGGATGTGAGCCAGTAAGTATCTCTCATTTAATGATCATGTATTAAAGAAACATAACCTTAAATCTATCGTGGAGATGCTAACACACAACTCTATCTCATCACATTTATACTATTATAACTCTGTTTGTATCCATATCAACTAATCTTCACACTGCTGCTGCTGCTTGGCTCTAAACTGATTGTCACATATTACACTTATTTTATCCTCACTGCATTAGCTTCCTGTTGATATTAGAGTTCATTTTATTATCTTTGTGCTCACATTATAGAGCCTTAAATGCCTCCTGTTGTCCTAGAGTCAAGGAAGGAAGGGAGGAAAAAGGAAGGAAAGAGGGAGGGAGGGAGGAAGGAAAGAAGGGAGGAAGTAAGGAGGGAGGGAGGGAGGAAGGAAATAAGGGAGGAAGAAGGAAGGAAAGGAGGAGGGAATGAAGGAAGGAAGGAGGGAGGGAGGGAAGGAAGGAAGGAAGGAAGGAAGGGTCAGTTTGACCCGGGAGGACGAATACGAGGGTTAAATGGCCTCCACAGTATATTACCGACATTCTTGCACCCTCACCAATATGCTTGGAGGTCTTTGGAAAGTTTTCTCTTTCAGGATTGACTCAACCTGACTTTACAGTGTTTATAGTCTCTTCACATTCAGTATTTAAACATTATATTTGAGTCATTTACTCTCCGTGTGTCAGATCTAAGTTAACAGTGTCTGTTGTTTCTCAGAGACGACTTGATGAGAGCGATAAAGAAAACTGAAGGTGATGGGTAGCGGTTTTGGGATGATTCCCGTCGGCGGGTCTTACCGTGCAGTCGGTCCCTAGCTGAGCTCAACATGGATCACACCGTCGTCCTGCAGCTGGCTGAGGTGAGGTGTACAATTATTTTAATTTCAAAATTGTGTATTAAAAATCACGTTGTGGATGGGAGAGTGGAGTGGAGTATCAAATGAAGTACGCTATATCAGTATCACTTTATTTATTTACCTTTATTAACCTTTATTAATGTATTTATTAACTTTAAGAGTATTGATATTGACTGTTTTTACATTCAACCCAGTCTTAACTCTGATATATTGTTATAAATTTTGGTTATGTGGATCTCATCATTATAATCAACTTAATAAACCCACAAAATATCATAAATAAGTGTTAATTTTAAGTAATAGAGGGGATTCCTCTCATGTCAAATCAGTCTGTATAAATATTGAAGAAGCCTGTCTTATTCTTGACTTTATTTGGTGCATAGTAATAATAATGGTGTGTGTGTGTGTGTGTGTGTGTGTGTGTGTGTGTGTGTGTGTGTGTGTGTGTGTGTGTGTGTGTGTGTGTGTGTGTGTTTGCAGAATAAGGGCTACGTCACCGTCAGTGAGATCAAGGAAAGTCTTAAATGGGAGAAGGAGCGAGCGTCTCACGTCCTGGTAAAGTTCATTCATAGTAAAACATTTTCTCACATTAGAGAAAACACGGCTGAGCTCCAGTTAGTAGATTTAGCTGCATCGTCTCTTTGTTCTGCTGCTGACTCACGGTCACACTGCCATGACTCACCGGACCGAGAAGAGCTGAGCTTTGTTATTGTGTGTTTTGTAACAGCTGATTTTTTTTTTTTTACTACCATGACAAACCAAAATGTCTGCAGTGGAGAGAGAGAGGAAGCAGTGCAGTGGTGGAAGAAATACTCAGATATACTACAGTGATGTTAAATACTACATTACAGTAAAAGTACTGCAGTATTAGAGGTGGAGCTAGTTTACACTACTTTATATACAGTTAGCTAGTTTACACTACTTTATATACAGTTAGCTAGTATTATACTACTTTATATACAGTTAGCTAGTTTACACTACTTTATATACAGTTAGCTAGTTTATACTACTTTATATACAGTTAGCTAGTTTACACTACTTATATACAGTTAGCTAGTTTACACTACTTTATATACAGTTAGCTAGTTTACACTACTTTATATACAGTTAGCTAGTTTACACTACTTTTATATACAGTTAGCCTAGTTTACACTACTTTATATACAGTTAGCTTAGGTTTTATACTACTTTATATACAGTTAGCTAGTTTATACTACTTTATATACAGTTAGCTAGTTTATACTACTTTATATACAGTTAGCTAGTTTATACTACTTTACATACAGTTAGCTAGTTTATACTACTTTATATACAGTTAGCTAGTTTACACTACTTTATATACAGTTAGCTAGTTTATACTACTTTATATACAGTTAGCTAGTTTACACTACTTTATATACAGTTAGCTAGTTTATACTACTTTATATACAGTTAGCTAGTTTAAGCTACTTTATATACAGTTAGCTAGTTTATACTACTTTATATACAGTTAGTTAGCTAGTTTATACTACTTTATATACAGTTAGCTAGTTTAAACTACTTTATATACAGTTAGCTAGTTTACACTACTTTATATACAGTTAGCTAGTTTATACTACTTTATATACAGTTAGCTAGTTTATACTACTTTATATACAGTTAGCTAGTTTACGCTACTTTATATACAGTTAGCTAGTTTAGTCCAGTGGTTCCCAACCTAGGGGTGGGGCCCCTCCAAAGGGTCAGCAGATAAATGTGAGGGCTGCTGAGATGATTAATGGGAGAGGAAAGAAGAAAAAATAAAGTTCTGATACACAAATGTGTTTCAGCTTTTGGACTTTTTCTCTAATCTTTGATTTTTGCTGAAATATTGAACATTTATTGAAATGAAAGCATGTGAGAAGTTTAGAGGGAAACATCAGTATTTGGTGGAGCTGTTAACAACTCATAGACATTTGAAATGTGAGCCGACTACACACTGAACAATGTGTTGTATTATAAAAGCTTGTTATATTATCCATTGTGTCAAATCTTCATCTGAAAAGTAACTAAAGCTGTTAAATAAATGTAGTGGAGTAGAAAGTATAATATTTCCCTCTGAGGTGTAGAAAGTAGCATCACATGGAAATACTACAGTAAAGTACAAGAAGGTCAAAACTACTAATTACACTACTTGAGTAAATGGACTTTTAGGTACTTTCCACGTCTGCATGACAGTTCAAATCTTTGTGCTCTCTTTTAAAGTTCACGTCCTTTGACCTGGATTCTCATATTTCCCCAGGATCACTTGCTGAAGGAGGGTTTGGCTTGGTTGGACTCTCAGGCTGCAGGCGAGGCTCAGTACTGGCTGCCAGCGCTGTTCTCCGAGCTCACCTCCCGCGACGTCACACCGGAGGAAGCCAGTCAGATGTCGCCTTGAAGCTTTTAAAGAAACAACGACGACTCGAGCTTCGGCTTTAAATAAGAGAGACATGATGGTAAACACAAAAACAAAATGTGCCTGGTGCAGCTTGTGCCCTGGAGGAGGAGGAGGAGGAGGAGGGGGGGGGGGGGGAGGAAGAGGCTCATGTGATGCATTTGGCTGGTTTCGCTGGGACTGGAAGGTAGCGTGAAGTTTCCCCCTCTCTGAGATCATTTTCTTGGACATGTGGAGGGAAAGTTTCCTCATTGGGGGGGGGAACTTTCCCTCCACATGCAACGACTGCACTTATTGTATTACAGAGTCACTGCGGCTCTGGGGGGGTTATTTTTTGGGTGTACAGATGATGTAATTATTCAAATGTTTCTGTATAAAACTAAAAAAAGAAAAAAAGAGTCGACATCAGATTTATTTGACCTAATTTTTTTATTGTCATTATTATTATTACATCAGTTGGAGCAAAAATAAATGAACTTTTACATAAAATCCACTTGTTATATCGCTAAACCTCATATCAACATCTTATCCCGTCACATATACATTGTTTTCTTTAAAAATCAACAAAAAAAAAGGTAAAATTAAACATTTAAAATCAGTTTCATCTGATTAAATAATAGACAGAAAGTGGCAAAGCTATGCAGGTATATGAGTAATTGTAATTAATCGAGCCGTGCTGCACTTTAAAAAGGACCGTTCCGCTATTTCTGCTTGTTTAACGAGATCATTTACATCTTCACTGCTGAGTTTTGTTTGTTCCAAAGCACACTCAAGTTTTTCTGCTCTTCAGATAAATAATTACATTTCAGTTTTCAGAGATTTTAAACCTTATTAATTTAAAGTCAAACGGTGAGTATCATCATTCTTGTTCCTGTTGTGTCCATAACTTCCTCTTTAGCCATGACAGGAAGCATTGATTGTCTGTTCATTTATATTATATTCCTGATTTAAATCTGATTTTTTGGCGAATTCTTGATTATATTATTTAGAGAAAAAGTTAATCTGCTTGTGTTTAGACAGGATTTAATATTTAAGAAACTTTTATTTATTTTATTTAGTGGGTAAAAAAGGGGTTTTGTGTTGCTTTAAGTACTGTACAGTAAGGCATGGGGGGAAAAAAACATCATTTTATTTTGAAATCTGTACCAAAAATCAGAAAATAACACACATATAGGGGCGTCAGGATTTATATACTGGTATTGATGACAACCGTGATGTCTTAAAAATTAAATATTGATATCCTAATAATACATAACACATATAATTATATTGTGTAAATAACCGGGTTCCTCTTAAATAGTTAGTTTCTTTCTGTTCTCCATTTTCCATTTTATCTCACACACACACACACACACACACACACACACACACAGTTCAGCTGGTTTCATTTCCACTATCCATGAACTGGAGGTTAATTATTCACTTTTGTACAGTCCTGCTTAAAGACTCTCTCTCTGACTCTCTACACTCATATTTTAACTTTAATTAATTCGACAGTAAATAGACTAAACATGATAAAAATTAAATTAAAGATGAATTTGACTCTCCCCAAATTTTATGTCAGTATCTCGATAATGAGTCGTTATCATGACCTCATTTGGCATTGATTATTATGAAATGAAACTCTTGATATCGTAACATCCCTTATACCCCAAAAATATATACATATATATATATATATATATATATATGTGTATATATATAAAAAACAGACAATGCTCGGCCAAGTTGTGCAGTACTTCAGTGCAGAGCTTTCAACACAGTTTGCACTTTGAGATTGATTTACTGTGCAATGACGATAAGATAACGTTTGACTGAAAAAGAGAAACGTGGACGTGAAGTTCCACCGTGATGGATTACACAACTGGAGCAGAAGCAGCTGCAGCTCAACCCGAAAAACTTGAGTGTAATTTATAGAAAACAATCAGCATTAACCCTCCTGGTGTCCCCGAGTCAAGGAAGGGAGGGAGGGAGGAGGGAAGGAAAGGAGGGAGGAGGGAAGGATGGAAGGAGGGAGGAAGGAGAAAGGAAAGGAGAGAGGGAGGAAGGAAAGAAGTACGGTAATGGGGAGGAAAGAAGGAATGAGGGAGGAGGGAGGGAGAAAGGAAAAGTGGAAGGAAGGAAAGAAGGACAGTAATGAGGAGGAAAGAAGGAAGGGAGGAGGGAAGGAGGGAGGAAGGAAAGAAGGACAGTAATGGGGAGGAAAGAAGGAAGGGAGGAGGGAAGGAGGGAGGAAGGAAAGAAGGACAGTAATGGGGAGGAAAGAAGGAAGGAAGGAGGGAAGGAAGGGAGGGAGGAAGAGAGGAAGGAAGGAAAGGAGGGAGGGAGGAAGAAGGAGGGAAAGGAGGGAGGAAGGAAAGAAGGAAGGGAGGAAGGAAGGAAGAAGGAAAAGAGGAAGGGAGGAAGGAAGGAACAGTCAAAACAGACGGGGTCAATTTGACCCGGGAGGACGACAGGAAGGTTAATCTTTTTTTTTTTTTTTTTAAATATCACCACCTAACATGTAAGACTTCTTGTATCTTCTTCTTCTCTTTCTTTTTATACCCTGTGAATCAGCTAATTATCTAACCCTGTCCTGTGTGGGGGTTTTTTTTTTGGGGGGGGGGGGCTTTTTATTGGCTCGCTCACAGCTCGTGACTGTAGACGTGATCTTCGAACACGGACTGCTCCATGTTGTCACAGATCATGGTGCAGAAGGGACACACTCGGTGACTCTGCTCGTGCTGCTCCAGCTCCTGCTGCGTGATGCCCGGGAATCTCTCCTGGCAGTGGCGGCAAACCAACGCCTGCTGCAAACAGAAATAAGAGAGGAGAGGAGAGGAGAGAGGGAAAGGGGGACAGGATTAGGTTGATAAAGTATGCGATAAAAATAAACTCTGAAAAGTGCTGCATCACACTCAGGCTCTGAGAGAATATCAAACACGTGAAGATGGGGGGGGGGTTTTCCTTTTCATTAAGTGTACGTCCCACATCTAAATTAGTTTAAATACTCGCTCATTGAGGCTGCCTGGTGTCAAAGAAGGCAGCTTAAATAGTCTTAAAACAAACACAAGATTGATAAAATGCAATTTAATTTAAACAAACAACAGTTAAAGTCCGTGTAAAGTAAGAATAAATGTGTTCTGAGTTTAACATACCACAGAAAAGTGTGTTGTTAACCACCCTGCCAAATTTGAATGATTAAAGAAATCGCCAAATATATGAAATTAGGCTTCAAAGTTGTGTAAAACTCAGCTAAAACCTGTCAATCAAAGTCACCACCTCTACCCGAAACATGGATGCTAGGTCTGAGAGCTTTACTTTAACTCAGCTGTTAGCCCGGCTGCTAACTCGGCGGTTAGCTCAGCTGCTAGCTCGACAGCTAACTCGGCGGCTAACTCAGCGGTTAGCTCAGCTGCTAGCTCGACAGCTAACTCGGCGGTTAGCTCGGCGGCTAACTCGACAGCTAACTCAGCGGCTAGCTCGGTGGCTAGCTTGGCGGCTAACTCAGCTAACTGGCTAACTGTAGACTGTAGTAGTAGTGTGTGCTGAATGTATTTCTACCTCTACAGCAGCAGGGGCGGGTTTATGCTAATCACTAAATCCTGAACACAGAAATGTTTGAAACCCAGTTTGTGAAGTCTAGCTCCACAATTCAAATCTAAATGGTTGAAATGCTTTTTACACCTTTTTAAGAAAAAAATTCATGACCTATTTAATGTGTTTGGAAGAAAATGTCTTAATTCACTTTACACTGTCTTTAAACCTTTTTTTTTTTTTTAACATACCTCTTCCTCTGGTTCTTCACTCCCTGCAAAGAAAAGAGACACAAAACAATTAAAATAGTCATAATTTACTCATTTTTGGCAACCAGTATTTGCTGTTTTATGGCATCACAGGTGATTTTCACTGCTAACTTTTTCAATGTATTAATTAAATTGAACTTTATTTAGATCATCATGTGATTGTGCCTATATTACATAAATCATGATGCATTTTAATATCTTACATACTGTTTATATTCTGACCTGGCTTCAGTAGTAATGAATGTATTTTGCATTCATGTTTTCTTTTGGTTTGCACACTCATTCATTCATTTATGGCACAATCACACTATATTATGATGATATTCATGTTACTGATTAGTAAAGACAGCGGATGTGACCTGCTAATTGGTCATATTTTAACAATATACCCAATCAATATGAAGTCATATGATAATATTTGACAAACTTGCTGATAAAAATAAGTTTAAAAAAAGCTTGTAAATTGACTCTGATTGGAGATGACTTTTTTATCTGACATTGATATCAAAGTTCAAGATTTAACTCACAACATTTGAGAAATAATGAGGCAGATTTTTCTGATTTTACTGAATCTTAGAAGTTAAATAGTAGACAGATAAAGGTTTTTATTCACACATTTAAAAACCAGTGTGTCCATTAAACAGTTCTAATTGATTTGCGAGAGAGACATTAAAAGGGAGATCTACCCGCCAAAATAAAAGTCTAGACTTGATTGATATGTGTTACTCTGGTTAACTAGAGCATGAAGTTCCTGTTTCCTTATTATTTTTTTTACACATATCTCTTTAAGATAATCTCAAAACTGGAAAAACAGGTGGAGAAAGAAACGCGTACGCTTCTTTAAGGTATGTGGAAAATGTTTCTTCTAGATTCTGGTCTTTAAAATGACTCCCACCTTTTTGCATGAGTGCATTAAAGTACTCACCAATGGTCTCATACAGGTTTTCGGACTGCTCGGATCCGTCTTGGATGGACGAAGCAGCTGGCTGAACGTCATCTGGCTGCACGTACGCTGGCGGATCAACTGACGAGGAGCTGGGAGCCGGTTGGTAGTCGGCGTAAACTCTACGAAGCTCGTCGATGTCGCCTTTGAGATTCTGATAAGATTATAAATAAAGAGAGAAGGAGGTAAGGAAGGAAAGGAGGGTGGGAGGAAAGAAAGAGAGAAGGAGGTAAGGAAGGAAAGGAGGGAGGAAAGAAAGAAGGAGGTGAGGAAGGAAAGAAAGAGGTAAGGAAGGAAAGGAGGGAGGAAAGAAGGAAGGAGGGAGGAAAGGAGGGAGGAAAGAAAGAGAAGGAGGTAAGGAAGGAAAGGAGGGAGGAAAGAAGGAAGGAGGGAGGAAAAAAGAGAAGGAGGAAAGAAAGAGGTAAGGAAGAAAAGGAGGGAGGAAAGAAAGAGGAGGTAAGGAAGGAAAGGAGGGAGGAAAGAAGGAAGGAGGGAGGAAAAAAGAGAAGGAGGTAAGGGAGGAAAGGAGGGAGGAAAGAAAGAAGGAGGTGAGGAAGGAAAGGAGGGAGGAAAGAAAGAGAAGGAGGTAAGGAAGGAAAGGAGGGAGGAAAGAAAGAGAAGGAGGGAGGAAAAAAGAGAAGGAGGTAAGGAAGGAAAGGAGGGAGGGAGGGAGGAAAGAAAGAGAGAAGGAGGTAAGGAAGGAAAGCAGAGAAGGAGGGAGGAAAGAAGGAAAGGAGGGAGGAAAGAAAGAGAGAAGGAAGGAGGAAGGAAAGGAGGGAGGAAAGAAGGAAGGAGGGAGGAAAGATTATAAATACAATATATAAATAATAAGGCTGAAGGCTGAAATCATGAGAGTGATCATTTGAGACTAAGGAAGTGTTTAAGTTTACCTCGTTTTCTTTTACCAGGTCCTCGATCTCCTTTTTGACCAGCAGTATGTTGTGTTCCTTCTCCTCGATGATTCCTTCTTTATCTGCGATCATCTCGTGAGCCTCCAGGAGTTTCATCTTTAAATGAATAAATATATAAATAAATATGAAGGAGAACAAACTGCAACACACAGGTAGGTAGGTAGGTGGGTGGGTGGGGTGGGTGGGTGGATGGATGGATGGATGGATAGGTGGGTGGGTGGGTGGATGGATGGGTGGGTGGATGGATATGTGGATGGATGGATGGATGGATGGATATGTGGGTGGATGGATGGGTGGATGGATATGTGGGTGGATGGATGGATGGGTGGATGGATGGATAGGTGGATGGATGGATGGATGGATGGATGGATAGATAGATAGATAGATAGGTGGGTGGATAGGTGGATGGGTGGGTGGATGGATGGATGGATGGATAGGTGGGTGGATGGATGGATAGGTAGGTGGATGGATGGATGGATGGATGGGTGGATGGATGGATAGGTGGGTGGGTGGATGGATAGGTGGGTGGATGGATGGATAGATAGGTGGGTGGATGGATGGATGGATGGATAGGTGGGTGGATGGATGGATAGGTGGATGGATGGATGGATGGGTGGATGGATGGATGGATAGATAGATAGATAGATAGATAGATAGATAGATAGATAGATAGATAGATAGATAGATAGATAGATAGATAGATAGATAGATAGGTGGGTGGATAGGTGGATGGATATGTGGATGGATGGATAGGTGGGTGGATGGATGGGTGGATGGATATGTGGGTGGATGGATAGGTGGATGGGTGGGTGGATGGATATGTGGATGGATGGATAGGTGGGTGGATGGATGGATGGATGGATAGGTGGGTGGATGGATGGATGGATGGATGGATGGATGGATGGGTAGGTGGGTGGATAGGTGGCTGGGTGAATGGATAGGTGGGTGGATAGGTGGGTGGATGGATGGATAGATGGGTGGATGGATGGGTGGGTGGGTGGATAGGTGGGTGGATGGATGGATAGATGGGTGGATGGATGGGTGGGTGGGTGGATGGATATGTGGATGGATGGATAGGTGGGTGGATAGGTGGGTGGATGGATATGTGGATGGATGGATAGGTGGATGGGTGGATGGATAGATCGATGGGTGGATAGGTGGATGGGTGGATGGATATGTGGATGGATGGATGGATGGATGGATAGGTGGGTGGGTGGGTGGATGGATGGATGGATAGGTGGATGGATGGATGGATGGATATGTGGATGGATGGGCGGGTGGGTGGGTGGATAGGTGGATGGATGGATGGATGGATAGGTGGGTGGATAGGTGGGTGGATGGATAGGTGGGTGGATGGATGGATAGGTAGGTGGGTGGATGGATGGATAGGTGGGTGGGTGGATAGGTGATGGATGGATGGATAGATAGGTAGGTAGGTAGGTAGGTAGGTAGGTAGGTAGGTAGGTAGGTAGGTAGGTAGGTAGGTAGGTAGGTAGATGGATGGATGGATGGATAGGTGGATGTATATGTGGATGGATGGATGGGTGGATAGGTAGGTGGATGGATGGATGGATGGATGGATGGATAGGTGGATGGATGGATGGGTGGGTGGGTGGATAGGTGGATAGGTGGGGAGGATGGATATGTGGATGGATGGATGGATGGATGGATGGATGGGTGGATGGATGGATGGATGGATGGGTGGATGGATATGTGGATGGATGGATGGATGGATGGATGGATAGATGGATAGGTGGGTGGATGGGTGGACGGGTGGATAGGTGGGTGGACGGGTGGATAGGTGGGTGTATGGATGGATGGATGGATGGATGGATGGATGGATGGATAGAGAGAGAGATAGATAGAAGCATAAAAAGTCAATATACAGTATATAAGGGTTACAAATGTGACTTCTGTGCCCCAAAAACTATCTATAAACCTAGATTTTAAAGCTCACCTCTTGTTTGCTGCTCCTCCGCTGCATCTGATCAAGTGTTTCAGCGACACTGTCCAGCTGACCCCTGACCTGCATCAGCTCGCCCTCCAGGAAGTCGGCTCGTCTCTTGGAGAGTTTTAGGACTCTTCTTTCTCCGCCGACAGCTTGGTCTGAAGCTCCTGAAGCTGCTTACGTAGAGCCTGAAGGAAGAAGAAGGAGGACAGAGACGGAGGTTTATTAGAGAGCAAAGAGAAAGGTTTAGGTTTTAACCCTTAAACAGACAACGTGCACCAGGAGATACAGACTCTTTAACTTTTGTGTTGTCCTCCCGGGTCCTTCCTCTGTCCTTTCTTCCTTCCTTCCTTCCTTCCTTCCTTCCTTCCTCAGATCTAAGTTCAGCTGTTAGGGTAAATGTTCCCTCCTTCTGTCCTTTCTTCCTTCCTTCCTCCCTTCCTCCCTCCCTTCCTTCCTTCCTTCCTTCCTTCCTCCCTCCTTTCCATCCTTCTTCCTCCCTCCTTCCTTTCCTTCCTTCTTCCTCCCTTCCTTCCCTTCCTCCCTCCTTTCCTTCCTTCTTCCCTCCTTTCCTTCCTTCCTTCCTTCCTCCCTCCTTCCCTTCCTTCCTTCTTCCTCCTTTCCTTCCTTCTTCCCTCCTTTCCTTCCTTCCTTCCTTCCTTCCTTACTAGGTGCAAATGACATAACTAGTAAGGCCTGTTTAAGGGTTAAAATGAGAATATCAGCTCTCCTCTCCTGTGGAACCATCTTCCAGATTTGGTCGGGGGGCAGAGACCCTCCCTACATTTAAGAGTAGGCTTAAAACTTTCCTTTTTGATAAAGCTTATCGTTAGGGCTCCTAGAGCTCTTAGCTTATGCTGCTATAGGCTTAGACTGCCGGGGGACTCCCATGATGCACTGGGCCTCTCTCTCCTCCTCCCTCTCTCTCGCTATACCTCCATCTATATCCATTAACACTCATGTTCTATTAATGCATTCAATAAGCTAAACTTCTTCCCCGGAGTTGTCTGTGCTTTCTGGTCTCACAGGTAATCTGGGCCTGGAGAGACATCCGGATGACAGAAGGAACGAAATACGGATGGAAGGATGGAAGGAAGGAAGGGAGGAAGAAAGAAGCAAAGGAGGGAAAGAAAGAAAGAAAGATCATCTGGGCCTGTAGACGTCCGGATGACAGATTCCAGTCCCAGACCTTCTGGCTTCATTGTTGATTTTCATTGTGCTTCTCTCCTCTATCCTTCCTCTCTCTCCTCTCCTTCCTCCTCTCCTCTCCTTCCTCTCTCTCCTCTATCCTTCCTTTCTCTCCTCTCCTTCCTCCTCTCCTCTCCTTCCTCTCTCTCCTCTATCCTTCCTTTCTCTCCTCTATCCTTCCTTTCTCTCCTCTATCCTTCCTTTCTCTCCTCTATCCTTCCTCTCTCTCCTCTATCCTTCCTTTCTCTCCTCTCTCCTTCCTTTCTCTCCTCTATCCTTCCTTTCTCTCCTCTCAACCCCAACCGGTCGAGGCAGATGTTCTCCCACTCTGAGTCTGGTTCTGAGGTTACTTCCTGTTAAAAGGGAGTTTTTTCTTGCCACTGTTGCTCATGTGGGAATGTTGGGTCTCTTTAAAGTTAAAACCTGAAGAGTTCGGTTTAGAAGCTGCTCTATGTGTGAAGAGCCTTGAGATGACTCTGTTGTAATTTGGCGCTATACAAATAAAGATTGATTGCTCCAAACCTTTAGATCCTCATCAGGTGAGCTCTGCTGCTGCTGCTGCTGCGTCTCCTGCTGGGGAAAGCCTCAGATTCAACTCCTTGTTCTCCTTCTTCACTTCGTCCATGTTGTGTGTGACGCTCTGCAGCTGGTGGAGCTCCGCGGCGAGCCTCTCCTTCTCCTTCTCGCTGCTTTGGAGGTCGACCTGGAGAAAAGGTAACAAGGATTTAAACCTGTACGTTGCTCCTCAGATCATGATCATGAACTGTCTCCTGGTTATGATGCAATGCTCAGGTTTACTGTGAAATTTAAAAAGTGGTTAAAATGTGAAAATAAACGTATGAATAACTTGCACACATTCTTTTTTTGTGGACCCAGCATCAAATTTCTGCTTTTAATCCATTTTGAGAGAATATATTAGAGGATTATGGATTTTAAGGTGGATTTTAAAGTGGATTTACCTGTAGGAGCTGGATGCTGTCTTTCATCTTGAACAATTCCCTTTCTGCTTCTCTGAGTTTGGAGCTAAGCCTTTAAAAAACACACATAAGACGAGCATTAAAACATCAGAAAACACGATGAAGCACATTAAGTCTAATTTTAATCTTTTTTTTTAACTTAAATTCCATGTAAAGTAAAGAATAAATATGTGTTCTGAGTTTGACATACCACAGAAAAGTGTGTTGTTAACCACCCTGCTAAATTTGAATGATTAAAAAAATCACCAAATATATGAAATTAGGCTTCAAAGTTGTGTAAAAATCAGCCTCTTTCTCTGCTCCCAAACGCTGAAGCCCCGCCCCCTACCAAGTGTCACCTGTCAATCAAAGTCACCACCTCTACCAGAAACATGGACGCTACATCTGAGAGCTTTCTGCTGCTAGCTCAGCAGCTAGCTCGGTGGCTAACTCAGCTGCTAGCTCGGCGGCTAACTCAGCTAACAGGCTAACTATAGACTGTAGTAGTAGTAGTAGTGTGTGCTGAATGTATTTATACCTCTACAGCAGCAGGGGCGGGTTTATGCTAATCACTAAATCCTGAACACAGAAATCTTGAAACACAGTTTGTGAAGCCTAGCTCCACAATTCAAATCTAAATGCTTTTTACACATTTTTTTTAGAAATACATTTATGACCTATTTAATGTGTTTAGAAGAAAATGTCTGAATTCACTTTACACAGTCTTTTAACTCACTTTGCCATCTCGTCACTTTGAGCCTCGTTCTTCCCCCGCAGCTCCTCGCGCTCCTCCTTCAGCTGATTGATCTTCATCACTGCTCGATCATATTTCTCCTGAGCGGTGTGTCTTTAAAAAATAAATAAATGAATAAGTAAGGATGTAGTAACACAGAAGCTTTATTTAACCCTTTATAGGACACTCATTGAAAGGAAGGGAGGAAGGAAGGAAGGAAGGATGAAGGAAGGAAAGGAAGGAAGGACGGAGGAAAGAAGGAAGGAAGGAAGATAGGGGGGGAGGAAAGAAAAAGAGAAGGAGGGAGGGAGGAAGGGAAGGAAGAAGAAAGGGGGATGGAGGAAGGAAAGAAGGAAGGGAGGAGAGAAGGAGGGAGGGAGGAAGAACAGATGGAAGGAAGGAAAGGAAGAAGAAAGGGGGATGGAGGAAGGAAAGAAGGAAGGGAGGAGAGAAGGAGGGAGGGAGGAAGAACAGATGGAAGGAAGGACGGAGGAAGGAAAGAAGGAAGGGAGGAGAGAAGGAGGGAGGGAAGAAAGACAGATGGAAGGAAGGAAAAGAAGGAAGGACGGAGGAAATAAGGAATGAGGGAGGGAGAAAGGAAAAGAAGGCAGGGAGGAAGGAAAGGAAGGAAGGAAGGATGGAGGAAGGAAAGGAAGGAAGGACGGAGGAAAGAAGGAAGGAAGGAAGGTAGGGGGGGAGGAAAGAAAGAGAGAAGGAGGGAGGGAGGAAGGGAAGGAAGAAGAAAGGGGGATGGAGGAAGGAAAGAAGGAAGGGAGGAGAGAAGGAGGGAGGGAGGAAGACAGATGGAAGGAAGGAAAGGAAGAAGAAAGGGGGATGGAGGAAGGAAGAAGGAAGGGAGGAGAGAAGGAGGGGAGGGAGCAAGAACAGATGGAAGGAAGGACGGAGGAAGGAAAGAAGGAAGGGAGGAGAGAAGGAGAGAGGGAAGAAAGACAGATGGAAGGAAGGAAAGGAAGGAAGGACGGAGGAAATAAGGAATGAGGAGGGAGAAAGGAAAAGAAGGCAGGGAGGAAGGAAAGGGAAGGACGGAAGGAAGGAAGGAAGGAAGGATGGAGGAAGGAAAGGAAGGAAGGACGGAGGAAAGAAGGAAGGAAGGAAGGTAGGGGGGGAGGAAAGAAAGAGAGAAGGAGGGAGGGAGGAAGGGAAGGAAGAAGAAAGGGGGATGGAGGAAGGAAAGAAGGAAGGGAGGAGAGAAGGAGGGAGGGAGGAAGAACAGATGGAAGGAAGGAAAGGAAGAAGAAAGGGGGATGGAGGAAGGAAAGAAGGAAGGGAGGAGAGAAGGAGGGAGGGAGGAAGAACAGATGGAAGGAAGGACTGAGGAAGGAAAGAAGGAAGGGAGGAGAGAAGGAGGGAGGGAAGAAAGACAGATGGAAGGAAGGAAAGGAAGGAAGGACGGAGGAAATAAGGAGATGAGGGAGGGAGAAAGGAAAAGAAGGCAGGGAGGAAGGAAAGGAAGGAAGGAAGGAAGGAAGGAAGGAAGGAAGGAAGGAAGGAAGGAAGGAAGGAAGGAAGGATGGAGGAAGGAAAGGAAGGAAGGACGGAGGAAAGAAGGAAGGAAGGAAGGTAGGGGGGGAGGAAAGAAAGAGAGAAGGAGGGAGGGAGGAAGGGAAGGAAGAAGAAAGGGGGATGGAGGAAGGAAAGAAGGAAGGGAGGAGAGAAGGAGGGAGGGAGGAAGAACAGATGGAAGGAAGGAAAGGAAGAAGAAAAGGGGATGGAGGAAGGAAAGAAGGAAGGGAGGAGAGAAGGAGGGAGGGAGGAAGAACAGATGGAAGGAAGGACGGAGGAAGGAAAGAAGGAAGGGAGGAGAGAAGGAAGGAGGAGAGAAGGAGGGAGGAAGAAAGACAGATGGAAGGAAGGAAAGGAAGGAAGGACGGAGGAAATAAGGAATGAGGGAGGGAGAAAGGAAAAGAAGGCAGGGAGGAAGGAAAGGAAGGAAGGAAGGAAGGAAGGAAGAAAAGAAGGAAGGATATTTTGGGATATTTACAGAAGTTACCAATATAATTATTTGCCCAATAAAGGGTTAACAATCTTTTACCTCATTTTGTCTTGCAGCTTCGTCTGAACGAACGTTTTGTTGCTGTATCTCATCTGCTTAGTTTTCTGGAGCATCATCTCCTCCTAAATGCATTTTAAAAAATATATACATATATATAAAGTTTACACCCTAATATTGAAGTCCAGATGATGAAACACCTCGTATAATGACTCAGCACGCACCTTTAAACGGTCGATTTCTTGCTCTTTCTCCT
>JAJDFG010001719.1:0-5000 GCA_021039105.1 Scomber colias
AGAGGAGGAGGAGGAGGAGGAGAGAGAGGAGAGGAGAGGAGAGGAGAGGAGGAGGAGAGGAGAGGAGGGAGGAGAGGAGAGGGAGGAGAGGAGAGGAGAGGAGGAGGAGGAGAGGAGAGGGAGAGGAGAGGAGGAGGAGAGGAGAGGAGAGGAGAGGAGAGGAGAGGAGGAGGAGAGGAGGAGGAGAGGAGAGGAGGAGAGGAGGAGGAGAGGAGAGGAGAGAGGAGAGGAGGAGAGGAGAGGAGAGGAGGAGAGAGAGAGGAGAGGAGAGGACGAGGAGAGGAGAGGAGAGGAGAGGAGAGGATGAGGAGGAGAGGAGGGGAGAGGGAGAGGAGAGGAGAGGAGAGAGAGGAGAGGAGGAGAGGAGAGGAGAGGAGAGGAGAGGAGAAGGAGAGGAAGAGGAGGAGAGGAGGAGGAGAGGAGAGGAGAGGAGGAGGAGAGAGAGGAGAGGAGAGGAGAGGAGGAGAGGAGAGGAGAGGGAGAGGAGAGGAAGAGGAGGAGGAGAAGAGAGGGAGGAGAGGAAGAGAGAGGAGAGGAGGAGGAGTTAGGAGAGGAGGAGAGGGAGAGGAGAGGAGGAGAGAGTGGAGGAGGAGAGAGGAGAGGAGAGGAGAGGAGAGGAGAGGAGAGGAGAGGAGAGGAGAGGAGGAGAGGAGGAGAGAGAGGAGAGGAAGAGAGAGGAGAGGAGGAGGAGGAGGAGGAGAGGAGGAGGAGGAGAGGAGAGGAGAGGAGAGGAGAGGAGGGGATAGGAGGAGAGGAGAGGAGAGGAGAGGAGAGGAGTGGGAGGGGAGGAGAGGAGAGGAGGAGAGGAGGAGGGGAGGAGGAGAGGAGAGGAGAGGAGAGGAGAGGAGAGGAGAGGAGGAGAGGAGGAGAGAGAGGAGAGGAGAGAGAGAGGAAGAGGAGGGGCAGGAGGAGAGGAGAGGAGAGGAGGAGGGGAGAGAGGAGAGGAGGAGAGGAGGGGAGAGGAGAGGAGGAGAGGAGAGGAGAGGATGAGGAGAGGAGAGGAGGAGGAGAGGAGAGAGAGAAGAGGAGGGGCAGGAGGAAGAGGAGAGGAGAGGAGGTGAGGAGGAGAGGAGGAGGGGAGGAGAGGAGAGGAGATGGGAGGAGGAGGAGAGGAGGAGAGAGAGGAGAGGAGAGAGAGGAAGAGGAGGGGCAGGAGGAGAGGAGGAGGATTCTTATTATAATTATTAAACTTGTCTTTCAGCCTGACGGAGAGGAAGAGGAACTTGTTTTCACGAAGCTTGTGATTGTGCATCCAGATGTTTTTATCATCACTACTTTCCTGCTTCCTGTTTCTCTCCCTGCAGGTCGCTGCTTTTAACACTTGAACACGTCGTCTACTCAGACTGCAGCTTCCTCACACACAGTTACAATCATCACTGTCTGTCTCTAGAAAACATGTTTTAAACAGCATCCTGCACCACTGACCGCTGCTTTCATGTCATCTGTTATCTTATTTAAGTGCAATACGCTCCATATTATAGATTATATATTATATTTAGGGCTGTCAAATGATTAATTTTTTTAATCGAGATTAATCGCAGAGTTTCCATAGTTAATTGAGATTAATGGTGTTTTGAATGTCATGTTTTAAAATCCTGTTATTTTCCATTTGAAGGCAGTTTTAAGCCCATAATGTAAAGCATTTCTTACCAGAGTGTCTTAACTGGGAATCAATCACGGCTCTGCTGCGACTCCCACACTCCAAAATGGTCCTTTGGTGGAGCTGAGGCTGGCTTGGCTGCACCTGGGTGTTTTAGCGTGGAGGTGCTAACTCAAACTCCACGTACTCCGGTGGTAGTTAAACTCCGTTTGACACAGGTTGCATTTTACTTTTGACTTGTCAACTGAAGCGTCTGGAAGTGTTTTTAAAGTTAAAACAAGCCGTTCAAAAGTCCAGTAGCTCTCTTACTTTCCATCAGCGCGGTAGGTTTACTGCAGGAGGCCACTTCAAAGCATAGCGCTACAGCTAGAGGAGCCGTCTACGGGGGAGTAGAAGGGACAAAAAGGCTTGACACATAAAATGCGATTTTAAAAATGAACGCTATGGATTGCATTAATCTAATCACGATTAACGTGTTAATGCTGACAGCCCTAGTTTTATTATATAACTGCATCTCATCTGTTTAGCTGCATGCTTGTTTTTCTCACAGTGGACGATACTAGTTGACACACTGCTGCTGTATTTACACGTAACACAAACAGGAAGTGAATGAATGTGTTTCTGAGTATTTCTATGTTTGCTTTGGTTTATTTCCTTCTAACTGGAGCCACATTAGTAAGAAACAAGCATTAGTGTGATGAGCAGCAGAGCACGTTCCGTACAAAGAGTCATAGCTTCTGTCTCTGGTGCAAAAAGGATCGACTGCAGATATCAATGGAGGGGAAATGTTTCTTTACTAGTAGGTATCGATTCATCTTAGTCGATACTTTAAGATTACGACTCTGACCCAGCTCAGTTAGACAGCCTGCAGATAAATGTGACGGCAGCTCAGACTGAAGAGTCTTTAAGGCTGCGTTCACACTGCAACACAAAATCTCTTATGAAGTCTGAACCTGAACAGTCATCACATGAGATCTGATGTTTGTAAACCAGATCAAACCACCTTTGGGAGGAAGTTTCAAATCGCATATGGACTCAAATCAGATTTGACTGTCTGTGATGTCTCTCTACGTCTCTACGCTACGTCACTCTACGCGACACCAGACCCGCTTATTCCAGTTGTTGTTGCTAGGTGATATCACTGGAGACGTAAACATCAGTCCATGGACAGAGGACCAAACCAAACTCTTAATCTTTGGGGAGATGGCTCATATCACACTCAGATTTGCTGCAGTGTGAACGCAGCCTAAAAAGCTCCAGTAAGTGACGGAGGATAAACGAGGAGAGAACAGAGGACTCGTTAATGTCCAGCTGAGGCGTTGCTATCGGCAACCTCCAGGTCTCGTTAACGAGCAATTTGCAACAATCAATCAGTTAATTACTGATCATTCAATTAATCATCTTACAGTTTTTCAATCTAGAAAAAGTCCAAATCCTCTAATTCAGCTTCTTAAACATGAATATTTTCTGCTTTCTTTCATCTCGCTGACAGTAAAATGAATATGTGACTCGTTTGACGTCTATATGATAATGATAATGATTGATCGGGTGTGACACTGCAGAAGAAGAAGAAGAAGAAGAAGAAGAAGAAGAAGAAGACAGTTTCTCCTCTGATGAATGAAGGTTATGAAGAGAAACTCGACTCCGACCAAACCTCCACCGGGAATGTCTGAGAGCCGGGGAGAGTCAACCACCTGTCCTCACACACACACACACACACACACACTGTAACACACACACACACACACACAGTAACACACACACACACACACAGTAACACACATGCCTGTCATGCCTGTGGAGCTTCAGTGTGTTTACATGCGTGTCGGGTTATCTACTGGAAGCTCACACACTTTGCTGTTAATGTGACTTTATGATGAGAATTAAAACGTCTCGTCTCCTCTGACTCAGCACTTCCTGTTCGGGATGGTTTGGTATAAAATGACACACACACACACACCACACACACACACACACACACACACACACACAGGCCTGCTGCTCATGCATCAGGGAGTGTGTGTGTTCATTATTAAACAGACAGCAGAGTGAATAGAGGGAGCGGCTCTAAAGAGAACAAAGCAGAGAATCACAGAAAAGAGACAAAAGTGGTTTCTGATTGTTTTACTGCAGCTACACAAATACACACACACACACACATACACACACACACACCTGCTGCTCTATACATACATACACACCACACACACCCACACACACCTGTTTGCTCTATATACACACACACACACAATACTGGGTTTATACCACAGACTGTATAAAAGAAACAGACGTAACATCCGTGACGTCACCCATCTTGAAATTTCAGGTGCATGCTGGGAAAAATAAAAACACGGATTCTACTTATATGGGCATGAGGCGGGGCCATGAGCGGAGCGGGGAGGTTGCTATGGTTACGAGGGCTGGATCTCGAGGACATTGTGCGATCAACCTGTCAATCAGGACGTAGCCCCGCCCCCTAATGCATACCCTGCTTTATCGTCACATATAAAATCAGGGAGGCCAAAATGTCCCAAATGAACATCATACTGCATTGAAGAAGGCTTTAAACTAGCGATTGAGACCATAAACACATTTTGAAAACGTTTACTGAGGTTAGAAATCAAGTGAGAAGTTGGTGAATTCTCCATTGACTTGTATAGAGATGGTCGCCCCCTGGTGGCCTTTTGATAGAATGCAGCTCTAAGTTACTTCCTGGTTGAAAGGGAGGAAGGACAGATGGAAGAAGGGAGGAAGGAAGGAAGGGGGGTGAATTCTCCATTGACCTTGTATAGAGACGGTCGCCCCCTGGTGGCCTTTTGATAGAATGCAGCTCTAAGTTACTTCCTGGTTGAAAGGGAGGAAGGACAGATGGAAGGAAGAGAGGAAGGAAGGAAGGAAGGAAGGAAGGAAAACAAGACAGGAAGGAAAGATGGAAAAAAGAAAGAAAGGGAGGAAGGACAGAAGGAAGGAAGGAAGGAAGGAAGGAAGGAAGAAAGGAAAACAAGACAGGAAGGAAAGATGGAAAAAAGAAAGAAAGGGAGGAAGGACAGAAGGAAGGAAGGAAGGAAGGAAGGAAGGAAAACAAGACAGGAAGGAAAGATGGAAAAAAAGACAAGAAAGGGAGGAAGGAAGGGAGGAAGGAAAACAAGACAGGAAGGAAAGATGGAAAAAAGAAAGAAAGGGAGGAAGGAAGCAAGGAACGAAGGAAGGAAAACAAGACAGGAAGGAAAGATGGAAAAAAGAAAGGAAGGAAGGACGGATGGAAGGAAGAAAGGGAGGAAGGACAGATGGAAGAAGGGGAGGAAGGAAGGAAGGGGGGTGAATTCTCCATTGACTTGTATAGAGACGGTCGCCCCTGGTGGCCTTTTGATAGAATGCAGCTCTAAGTTACTTCCTGGTT
>JAJDFG010001719.1:15000-28610 GCA_021039105.1 Scomber colias
GTCTCAGTCCGTTCAGTCTCAGTCCGTTCAGTCTCAGTCCGTTCAGTCCGTTCAGTCTCAGTCCGTTCAGTCCGTTCAGTCTCAGTCCGTTCAGTCCGTTCAGTCTCAGTCCGTTCAGTCCGTTCAGTCCGTTCAGTCTCAGTCTGTTCAGTCTCAGTCCGTTCAGTCTCAGTCCGTTCAGTCTGTTCAGTCTCAGTCCGTTCAGTCTGTTCAGTCCGTTCAGACCGTTCAGTCTGTTCAGTCCGTTCAGACCGTTCAGTCCGTTCAGTCTCAGTCCGTTCAGTCCGTTCAGTCTCAGTCCGTTCAGTCTGTTCAGTCCGTTCAGACCGTTCAGTCCGTTCAGTCTCAGTCCGTTCAGACCGTTCAGTCCGTTCAGACTCTTCAGACTCTTCAGACTCTTCAGTCCGTTCAGTCTCAGTCCGTTCAGTCCGTTCAGTCTCAGTCCGTTCAGTCTCAGTCCGTTCAGTCTCAGTCCGTTCAGTCTCAGTCCGTTCAGTCTCAGTCCGTTCAGACCTTTCAGTCCGTTCAGTCCGTTCAGTCTCAGTCCGTTCAGTCTCAGTCCGTTCAGACCGTTCAGTCTCAGTCCGTTCAGTCCGTTCAGTCCGTTCAGTCGGTTCAGTCCTTTCAGTCCGTTCAGACCGTTCAGTCCGTTCAGTCTCAGACCGTTCAGTCTCAGTCCGTTCAGTCCGTTCGGTCCGTTCAGTCCGTTCAGTCTGTTCAGACGGTTCAGTCTCAGTCCGTTCAGACCGTTCAGTCTCAGTCCGTTCAGACCGTTCAGTCCGTTCAGTCTGTTCAGACGGTTCAGACGGTTCAGTCCGTTCAGTCTCAGTCCGTTCAGACCGTTCAGACCGTTCAGTCCGTTCAGTCTGTTCAGACGGTTCAGTCCGTTCAGTCTCAGTCCGTTCAGACCGTTCAGACCGTTCAGTCCGTTCAGTCTCAGTCCGTTCAGTCTGTTCAGACCGTTCAGTCTCAGTCCGTTCAGTCTCAGTCCGTTCAGACTGTTCAGTCCGTTCAGTCTCAGTCCGTTCAGTCTCAGTCCGTTCAGACTGTTCAGTCGGTTCAGTCCGTTCAGTCCGTTCAGTCTCAGTCTGTTCAGATCGTTACAAACACGGATGGAAACGTTTCCTCTGTTTCCTCTGAGGAGGAAACCTCTGAGATTCAGACACAGGAAGGTTTTTCCTCAGGAAGCTTCGACTCTCAGATAACAACAAACTCTGATTCACCCCGAAGACTTTAAAGTGTCTCTGACGGGTCGGTCTGATTATACTGCTGTGGTGCCTTCAGGTCACCGGGGAGCTGCTGTAATTATGAGATTCAGGCTTTTAAATGTTGTTGAAGTCAACATTTGGGGCAGTTTGACTAAGCTTGATAGTGAGTTTCAGCTCATTGTTTAACTGTCTTTAACTGTTCTGGTTCACTTTCACCACATGTTCCTTCTTAAATAAAGCATTTGTATGTGATATCATTTCTAATATCTTCAAAGCTTAAACTCCACAGACTTCTCTGTCAGTGAAAAGTGTTTTGTTGGAGTTTCCAAAGCTGCTCGATCATCTGAAGAACATTTCTGATAGTTAAACTGCTGCAGGTTTTACTGTATAATGTGTTTGAACCTACAGAGAATAATCAGAGACTCTGCAGTTCCTCTCAGCTTTACGGAGCTTTATAGTTGAGTTTCAGCTCATTGTTTAACAGTTCTGGTTCACTTTCAGTGCTCTCATAGTGTCGTTAAAATCCTCTGTACTCTACCTGCTCAGCACCTAATCTGACCAGCTGCCGCATTAAACGGTCACAATAGTGGTTTCCAAAACTGTTCCAGCATCTGAAGAACATTTCTGTGCTTCACTGCTGAATCCTGCAGGTGTTTGATGAACCTGGAAGTTATTTATCATTATTCTGCTTCCACATTACTGATGATTATTTATCAAAAATCTCATTGTGTAAATATTTAGTCAAAGCACCGACAGTCATCCTACAATATTGTTGTGATATCGATATCGAGGTATTAGGTCAAACATATTGTGATATTTGATGTTATCCACATCAACCAGCTCTAATTAAGACTCTGTGTAAAGTTTTTATCGGTACAGTAGAGCAAACGTTTGGTCTCCTACCGGGCGCTGCAGACTCGGGTTCGTCCCTGAGGATTCGGCTCATCCTGCGGTGCAACGAGCTGATGAAGCTGCTGACGGACCCGACTCGCCGCTCTCCCCGCGATGGCGGCCCCCCTGCCGCCCCCCCCGGCTCCCCGGCGGTCCCGGGTTCAGACATGGACCTGAGGAACGGCAGGACCCTGCGCAGGGAGCCGGTACTCGGGGTCGCGGTGCCGGAGAGTCTGGGTAAGCTGAGCATCCGCTGGTCGGTGCCGTGACCTTTGCCCTCAGGCTCCAGGCCAGCAGATGTCCGCCACTGGTATCTGTCCAACGGCTGCTCAGGAGCCGTCGCTCTCCGCCAGGGTTTCCTGTAACGGTGCCAGCGGTGCGACGCCTGACAGGGTCCCTGCACCGGGCCCTCGCCGCCCTCAGGGGGGGTTTTACTTCCACTCATGCTCCGGCACACAGAGGCTTCCTCCAGGCGGCGGCGGCGAGCAGATGGAGGCTCAGAATCGGCCCAAACAGCTGGTTAGTGGACCGCCGCGCTCCAGTAACGGCGCATTGTGCTCAGAGCAGTCGGGTCCAGCTCGTCCTCATGTCGACGGCTTCTCTCTCTCGCTGCTCACTTCTTCTTCCTGAGAGGAAGTCGAGCATCAGGGCTTCATTCGGCTGCAGCCAATCAGCTTTCAGAAGATGCCAAAACCAGCAGTCTGTGGTTTCCCGTATGAAGAGGCTCGAAACAGAAAGTGTTGCTCAGTCTTCTTCTTTTTCTCGATCAGTTAACTTCATTTTAATCCTCATTTCCTCAAACCGCAGCAAAACGGTCACACATAAGGCTTCATACTGAAACTACAAACGTGTAAAACCTTCTAGTCTGGGTAGAAACTGTGTGTCAGGAGTCACGATCGAGGCCTGAAGAGACGTCACTGAAATCATCTACAGGAGCTTTGAAAGTTATAAATCAGAGCTGCAACGATCAAAGTCGACCAACAGAACAAAACCTGCAAATACTTTAATAACTGAGGATTTACTGCTTCATGTTTCAAACTGCTGCTTTTAATGATTAACTGATTAAATTATGTGTAAAAAATAAATGGAAATAATGTGTTTTTATGTTAATCTGCCCTCATTATTGGCAGCATGAGACTGAATAGGTCACTAAAACTAAAACTAGCAGTGAAAATATAATTTAGTTAACTGAAATAAAAATAATAATGATTAAAAACTAAATAAAAACTACAATAAACAAAGCAAAAACTAACTAAACCTAAAGATTATTACTAAATTATTTCATCCTTTACAGCTTCTACTAATCAAGTCTTTCCTCTTAATACCTTCTTAACACTCAAACTAAGATTACAACTACAGAAACACTGAATGAAAATGTCAGGACTATAATAACCCTGCTCCAGAGAGACACATCAGAACAAAAAGGGTTCAATAAAGAGTTAGTCTGAAGACCCTAACCCTAACCCACCAGGAGATACAGACTCTTTAACCTTCCTGTTGTCCTCCCGGGTCCTTCCTCTGTCCTTCCTCTGTCCTTCCTTCCTTCTTTCCATCCTTCCTTCATCTGTCCTTCCTTCCTTCCTTCCTTCCTTCCTTCCTTCCTTCCTTCCTCAGATCTAAGTTCAGCTGTTAAGGTAAATGTTCCCTCCTTCTGTCCTTTCTTCCTTCCTTCATCTGTCCTTCCTTCCTTCCTCCCTCCTTTCCTTCCTTCTTCCTCCCCTTCCTTCCCTTCCTCCCTCCTTTCCTTCCTTCTTCCTCCCCTTCCTTCCCTTCCTCCCTCCTTTCCTTCCTTCTTCCCTCCTTTCCTTCCTTCCTTCCTTCCTCCCTCCTTCCTTTCCTTCCTTCTTCCTCCCTTCCTTCCCTTCCTCCCTCCCTCCCTCCTTTCCTTCCTTCTTCCCTCCTTTCCTTCCTACCTTCCTTCCTTCCTCCCTCCTTCCTTTCCTTCCTTCTTCATCCCTTGCTTCCCTTCCTCCCTCCTTTCCTTCCTTCTTCATCCCTTGCTTCCTTCTCCCGTCCTTTCCTTCTTTCCTTCATTCCTTCCTTACTTGAGGTGCAAATGACATAACTAGTAAGGTCTGTTTAAGGGTTAAAGCATCACAATAAAGAGAACAATGAGTAAGAAGAAGACGATATGACGAAGCAGTTAACGTCCAACCGACAGCATGAAAGTGACAAAAATAACTTCTGACTCCTGAAAACCAAAATATCACCAAACATCTTTTAACTGAAGAGTTAAACGATGTAAAAGCAACGAGCTTCAACCACAGACGTAACTCTCCACTGACTCCGGTTTCATTTGTCCTGCAGGTGCACAATTATTATTTATTATCTAAGTTAGTAAAGTAAAGTTTAAGTGGAGCCTGATGCACACAAGCGGACAGGAAAAGACTGCAGAAGGTGACCAACACGGCACAAAAGATCATCGGCTGCCCCCTACCTCCCCTGTCCACCATCTACAACTCCCGGTGCCTAGGAAGGGCAAAGAGCATCATAAAAGACGACACACATCCTGGCTACCACTTCTTCAACCTGCTGCCCTCTGGCAGGCGCTACAGGACCATATCAGCCAAAACAAACAGACTCAGAGACAGTTTCTTCCCAAGAGCCGTCACCATACCCAGATAGCAAAATTCTTTTGGCCCATATCTGGCCCACACCTGACATGTTCATCCGGCCCACATACAGCATGGAATGATGGCACTTGGGTGGTCCGCTCATGTTTGCCAAAAGTGGGCCATAACCAAGCCATCACAATGTCAGATGTCAACCAAAAACACACCAAATAAACCAGTTCGGCCAAGACTGGCCCAAATATGTTTCAACAAAGGTGGGCCAAGTCTGTTTCCTTATATGTGGGCCTCTTTAGGCTCACATCCGGATTAGTCATTGCCATACTTGCCATATTTTGGCCAAAGATGGGCCATATTCGTTTTGTGATATTTGGCCCTAATGTCATTTACTACATGGGCCAGTTTAGGTTCACGTCTGTTTTGTCCGGGCCAGAAG
This sequence comes from Scomber colias, assembly GCA_021039105.1. Classification (NCBI taxonomy): domain Eukaryota; kingdom Metazoa; phylum Chordata; class Actinopteri; order Scombriformes; family Scombridae; genus Scomber; species Scomber colias. The sequence goes on from JAJDFG010001719.1 coordinate 20,106, forward strand.
AATGCCTACAGTGCCGGATCATTGCCTCAAGTGGCCCACATCCGCATGCTATCTGGGTACTCAACTCAAGCTTGCACTAAGAAACTGATCCAGACCCAATCAAGATCTGTCACTGCACTACAATATGTCTTAACACCGCCATTTGCATATCAACAAACAACATGCCCTCAGACATATACCTCTGCACTATTATAGCACAGCATACTTGCACTAACTACTACAGTCACTTATTTTCCCTACCTCATTTCACTTTTATTGTACATCTTTTTTTTTTATCTATTTAATGTCTATTTTATGTCTTTTAATGTGTGCACTTTAAGGTGAAGCTTAAATCTCATTGTACTTTGTATAATGACAATAAAGGCATTCTATTCTATTCTATTCTATTCTATGGTCGGTAAAGTTGGACTGGTGAATGTGTTTTATGTTTCAACTGAACAGGAGCAGCTCTCCAGAAGTGATAGTAAAAAGTTAGTAAAACGTTTTAGGGGAATATTATGATTCAAAATAAAAAAAATAAAGTTCTTACTTCTTCAATCTGGGTTTTCCCTTAAATTTCCTCTCAAGCCTTTATATGTCTGCTCAGCTGTTTGGTAGAGGTCACTGTGTCAAAAACTAAAATCTATTGAACCCATTTAACTAATGCACAGACAGACCATCAGGTTATTCTATGGTTGCTATAGATACAGGTTGTCCAATGGTTGCTATAGATACAGGTTGTTCTATGGTTGCTATAGATACAGGTTGTGCTATGGTTGCTATAGATACAGGTTGTGCTATGGTTGCTATAGATACACGTTGTGCTATGGTTGCTATAGGTACAGGTTGTGTTACTGTATGGTTGCTATAGATACAGGTTGTGCTATGGTTGCTATAGATACAGGTTGTGCTATGGTTGCTATAGATACAGGTAGTGTTACTGTATGGTTGCTATAGATACAGGTTGTGTTATGGTTGCTATAGATACAGGTTGTGCTATGGTTGCTATAGATACAGGTAGTGTTACTGTATGGTTGCTATAGATACAGGTTGTGTTATGGTTGCTATAGATACAGGTTGTGCTATGGTTGCTATAGATACAGGTTGTGTTATGGTTGCTATAGATACAGGTTGTGCTATGGTTGCTATAGATACAGGTTGTGTTATGGTTGCTATAGATACAGGTTGTGCTATGGTTGCTATAGATACAGGTTGTGTTATGGTTGCTATAGATACAGGTTGTTCTGTGGTTGCTATAGATACAGGTTGTGCTATGGTTGCTATAGATACAGGTTGTGCTATGGTTGCTATAGATACAGGTTGTGCTATGGTTGCTATAGATACAGGTTGTGCTATGGTTGCTATAGATACACGTTGTGCTATGGTTGCTATAGGTACAGGTTGTGTTACTGTATGGTTGCTATAGATACAGGTTGTGCTATGGTTGCTATAGATACAGGTTGTGCTATGGTTGCTATAGATACAGGTAGTGTTACTGTATGGTTGCTATAGATACAGGTTGTGTTATGGTTGCTATAGATACAGGTTGTGCTATGGTTGCTATAGATACAGGTAGTGTTACTGTATGGTTGCTATAGATACAGGTTGTGTTATGGTTGCTATAGATACAGGTTGTGCTATGGTTGCTATAGATACAGGTTGTGTTATGGTTGCTATAGATACAGGTTGTGCTATGGTTGCTATAGATACAGGTTGTGTTATGGTTGCTATAGATACAGGTTGTTCTATGGTTGCTATAGATACAGGTTGTTCTATGGTTGCTATAGATACAGGTTGTTCTATGATTGCTATAGATACAGGTTGTTCTATGGTTGCTATAGATACAGGTTGTTCTATGGTTGCTATAGATACAGGTTGTTCTATGGTTGCTATAGATACAGGTTGTGTTATGGTTGCTATAGATACAGGTTGTTCTATGGTTGCTATAGATACAGGTTGTTCTATGGTTGCTATAGATACTGGGTGTGTTATGGTTGCTATAGATACAGGTTGTGCTATGGTTGCTATAGATACAGGTTGTCCAATGGTTGCTATAGATACAGGTTGTGCTATGGTTGCTATAGATACAGGTTGTTCTATGGTTGCTATAGATACAGGTTGTGCTATGGTTGCTATAGATACAGGTTGTGCTATGGTTGCTATGGTTGCTATAGATACAGGTTGTCCTATGGTTGCTATAGATACAGGTTGTGTTATGGTTGCTATAGATACAGGTTGTGCTATGGTTGCTATAGATACAGGTTGTGCTGTGGTTGCTATAGACACAGGTTGTGCTATGGTTGCTATAGATACAGGTTGTGCTATGGTTGCTATAGATACAGGTTGTGCTATGGTTGCTATAGATACAGGTTGTGTTGCGGTTGCTATAGATACAGGTTGTTCTATGGTTGCTATAGATACAGGTTGTGCTATGGTTGCTATAGATACAGGTTGTGTTACGGTTGCTATAGATACAGGTTGTGCTATGGTTGCTATAGTTACAAGTTGTGTTATGGTTGCTATAGATACAGGTTGTGTTGCGGTTGCTATAGATACCGGTTGTGCTATGGTTACTATAGATACAGGTTGTGCTATGGTTGCTATAGATACAGGTTGTGCTATGGTTGCTATAGATACAGGTTGTGCTATGGTTGCTATAGATACAGGTTGTGCTATGGTTACTATAGATACAGGTTGTGCTATGGTTGCTATAGATACAGGTTGTGCTATGGTTACTATAGATACAGGTTGTGCTATGGTTGCTATAGATACAGGTTGTGCTATGGTTACTATAGATACAGGTTGTGCTATGGTTGCTATAGATACAGGTTGTGCTATGGTTGCTATAGATACAGGTTATTAATGTTATTCTACTCTGTGTCACATGATGCGTTTCCTTTATCAGATAATTACTGAACTTATGATCGAACTGCAGACTGTGTGTTATTATATATACTGTATATTAAACATTTACATTAAATCACAGACGGGAGGGGTTAATAAACACGATGAGACTCGCTAACGTTCAGGATGAACTGCAGAAACAAAAACCACACGATCAGCAAATAAAAGAAAGAACCGGTTTTTCCTCCTGGCTGAACCACAAACTGACCGTCATCTGCTGACTGTGAATATACTGGTTACATCATTACATATACTGGTTATACTGGTTACATCATTACATGTACTGGTTATACTGGTTATACTGGTTAACATCATTACATATACTGGTTATAATGGTCATAATGGTTAACGTCCAGCTTTCCTACATGTTAATTTATTAATATTATCTTAATGTCAAGCTTTGGTCAACAGGTTTATTTATGTTGTAAAACTGCTTTGAGTGTGAAAGACAGATCTGTTTAATGTAAATTAATGTTTCTGTTAAGATAGACTTTACAAAATTGGTATTAAACAGGAAACGGTTTCAAAGTAAAAGTCTCGTAGTAGCGGTCAGATGTGTGACGGACCACCAGCGGCTCATCGGTGGGTGTTTGGGGGGATTAAGCCTCTTTTGCTCTCAGGGGTGGTGGTGGTGGTGGGGTGGGGGGGGGTTATAAATATTCATTAATGTTAAAGAATGTGCCCCCCCCCCCCCCCCCCCCCAAACCCCTCCTGCCCCCCCCCCCCCTCGCTCTGCAGGGCGTCTGTGTGCAGACAGGAAGCAGGAGCGGCGACCCATCACATTTACTTAAAGTCAGATGTCGAGTATTTTCAGATCATTTCTGGACTCACAGTTTAAACACGAATACTTTTTACTGCAAATTAAATAAATAGAATAAATAAAACTGAACTGGATTATTAAATGCTTTATCCTCCACATTATTCTGTCATCTTTTTAGTTGCACTTCATGATTTTTATTATTTTATTCGTCTTTAAAGCACAAATGGAGTCAAACCAGTCACCTGCTTACTAGAGCTACTTTACTGTAGTACTGTTAGAGGTACTAGTACTTTACTGTAGTACAGTTAGAGGTAGTAGTACTTTACTGTAGTACAGTTAGAGGTACTAGTACTTTACTGTAGTACAGTTAGAGGTACTAGTACTTTACTGTAGTACAGTTAGAGGTAGTAGTACTTTACTGTAGTACAGTTAGAGGTAGTAGTACTTTACTGTAGTACAGTTAGAGGTACTTGTACTTTACTGTAGTATTTCCATGTGATGTACTTTCTACTCCACTACATTTATTGAACAGCTTTAGTTACTTTTCAGATGCAGATTTGACTCAATGGAAAATATAACAAGCTTTTAAAATCCAACACATTGTTAAAGATGAAACCAGTCAGCAGTGTGTAGTCGGCTCACATTTCAGATGTCTATGAGTTGTTAACAGCTCCACCAAATACTGATTCTTCCCTCTAAACTTCTCACATGCTTTCATTTCAAGAAATGTTCAAATGATCCAATATTTCAGCAAAAATCAAAGATTAGAGAAAAAGTCCAAGAACTGAAAACACATTTGTGAATCAGAACTTTGTTTTTTCTTCTTTCCCATTAATCATCTCAGCAGCCCTCACATTTATCTGCTGACCCTTCGGCTGTCAGACGGATGATTGATGTGTTTTGTAGTAAATGTATTTAAACCTTCACAGACTCCTGACTGTAACTGAACCAGGTTAGAATAACTAGTCCGCCCTCACTGACCCACATATCAGCGTTTATTGGATAACGAAGCGGCCGGTGTGGAGGACGACGCTGCATGTAGGTCAGAGCTAAGACCCAGGACGGATAAGCCGAGGAGTCCTGCACCGAGCCAAGTCCTCCTGCCAACAGGGACAGAGAGAGTCCTGCCAGAGACTTCCTGTTGACATGAGGCTGGCACACAAACACCAACGCTGTCTTTATTCTACACCTCAGTCTGCTCACATCCTGCAACCCTCCACTGACAATATCACACTATATATATATATATAAACTAGGGCTGTCAGCGTTAACGCATTAATCGTGATTAGATTAATGCAATCCATAACGCGTTAATTTTTTTTAATCTCATTTTAATGTGTCAAGCCTTTTTGTCCCTTCTACTCCCCCGTAGACGGCTCCTCTAGCTGTAGCGCTATGCTTTGAAGTGGCCTCCTGCAGTAAACCTACCGCGCTGATGGAAAGTAAGAGAGCTACTGGACTTTTGAACGGCTTGTTTAACTTTAAAACACTTCCAGACGCTTCAGTTGACAAGTCAAAAGTAAAATGCAACCTGTGTCAAACGGAGTTTAACTACCACCGGAGTACGTGGAGTTTGAGTTAGCACCTCCACGCTAAACACCCAGGTGCAGCCAAGCCAGCCTCAGCTCCACCAAAGGACCATTTTGGAGTGTGGGAGTCGCAGCAGAGCCGTGATTGATTCCCAGTTAAGACACTCTGGTAAGAAATGCTTTACATTATGGGCTTAAAACTATATATATATATATATATATACATATATATATATAGACAGCAAATAACCCACAGTATTACTAGATGTGAGTTTTTACAGGTTTTAGACGTGTTTTCTAACCCTGTTTTCAGGCAGTGAGGAAGCTGATCTGAGGTCAGCAGGAAGCGTCGACTCCACAGAGAACAGAACTCATTCACACCTGCAGCCTCCACCTGAGAGTCAGTCTGAAACCTGAAGGAGGCGGCACATTAAAGAGTGTGATCCTCTGAGGACACGGCTGTGACTGAACTCTGAGAAGAGACGAGACGTTTTACACCATTAAAGTAAAATTAGGAGCTGGTAAATCTCAGAGTCAATGATGTGATGTGCTTGGGCCTATTTTCCTCTCTGAGACTTTAGTTCCAGATGTTGACGTACTAGTTTGGTGATTAGCGTCAGGTCCGTCTCAGCAGCTTTTTGTCCATGTGAAGCCACCGTAGCTCAACTCTGCTCCACATATTTCACACCTGACAACATTATCCTTTACTTTCTGGAAGCTTTTAAACCACGCTGGACTTTAGTGTGTCTTCGTCTGCATCATGTTCCCTCCAGTCAGCTAGCTAGCAGGCTAACTTACTACCAGTCAGCTAGCTAGCAGGCTAACTTACTACCAGTCAGCTAGCTAGCAGGCTAACTTACTACAGAGTCAAAGTAGCCGAGGGCAGCAGGAAACATTCACTCTTACTCCTTTCACACCAAAGCAGTTCCAGTGCTGGTTCGCAGTCGGTTCAACTGCGAACCAGCTGAGAACCAGTTTGCTTTCCCACTGCTCGAGGTTCTTGCGGGACCACGTAATGACGTCACCACATACGCCAGTTACGTTCGCTGCTTTCCTATAAAGACTCGCGCCAACTCCGAAGCAACAACAGCAACAACAATGGCAGACTAGCGTTCGTACAGCTGTTGCTCCTGACTCGCATCCAGACACGGCAGATACAACGTGTTTGTGCTGCTCGACAGGATTGAGATGGTTGTTAGCTAACGTTAGCCTTTGTTGTAAGCTAACGTCAGCCTTTGTTGTAAGCTAACGTTAGCCAGCAGAGCGCAGCTAACCAACAACGCATGAACTCCACCATCAGTCAAATGTTGAAGGGATAATTCACTCCTTATCTATTCACCACGTGGTCTTGTTTGCTGTGGTTGGTCTCAATAACCCCCCCCCCCACACACACACCCCCCAGTGCAGTTCTTTGTCTGTGTGAACAGGAAAACCGGTTCCAAATTAAGCACTGGCCCTGAACCAGCACTGGAACTGCTTTGGTGTGAAAGGGGTCTGACTGTGTTTCAGGTTCTAGAGGCATTAGAGCTCCTCCTAGTGGCTGAAAGCAGCTGTTAATGACCTGAACACTGGACTACACAGCTCATATCTTCCTTAAAGAAACAACAACTATTCAATTATTGGGTTTTAATGACACATCCCAGTCTAGACTCCCAGTCCCACCAGTACAAAGATCAGAGTCCCTGCAGCTCTAAAACAACCTGGACCTACTTACTACTGACTCACCTCAAAACAAAAAGAAACTGATATTAAATATTAATCTGGGACCCAAAACCAGCTCCGACTGGCTTCAGCCCAGCGTTCACCTGTTAGTCTGGTCATTGGTTGCAGCTGTGAGATACGACCGGTTTATGACCCGTGTGATGGATTACTGATACAGAAACTGGCCCGTGTGTTTCAGGCAGCGATAAGGCCGCTGATAAAGACGTCTTCATGGTTTTATGGCTCATTGTCTGAGAGGAAACCAGCTGACTGAGACTCTGAATGCAGCTCAGCGTCTCGTAGCGTTACGACTTATGGCTCTAACCGGCGTGTGCCTTAGACCAAAGCAGCTCAGTTTCATTCACAGTCGCAGGAATTAAAAGTACAATGGAGTGTGGAAGTGTATGTCAGTGGTGTAAGAGTGTGCTTGTAGGTGGTGCGTGTTGTCTGACAGCAGCAGTGTGTCGATCCTGAGGGAGAGAGAGAGCGAGGACTGGAGCCAGCCGGCTTAACCCTTAAACAGGCAGGATGGAAAACTAGATGTAAAAAATCCTAATGTGATGTCACTAGTTATGTCATTTGCACTAAAGTAAAACATTTCCTTCATATTTTTAATATATTTTGGATTTTATGAGTTGTATCTCCACCAGGATGCTTTGCCCTTATTAAGGTATAAAATGGTCATAATGGTAAAAACACTTAAATGTGTTATTTAACATAGTAAAGTTAAAGTGAAACATTCTGGTCATTAATATCACACATACTAGTTTCTAAACTGATTTTTATCATTTCTATCAAAGTATAAACCTACACAAGCTTCAATTCTACCAATTAAAGGCTCATATACAATTAAACAACCACCTTAACCAATCATGCTCCTTAAAAGAGTCTCCTGGTGCACGCTGCCTGTTTAAGGGTTAAATCAAAGTCCTTCTAAGGCAAGTCGTCTCATTCGGCGGCAAAATTGGCCTCCGGGCAGCTATTTGGCCATAGGAAGACCAACCGGCTATCTAAATGAATAGGGAGAGAGCTGTATCTCCATGTCCCGAGGTCTAAGGGACATAAAAAAACATATGTTTTGAAATCACGATGAAAATCAAACTATAATGGCTGAAAGGGTTTGATGGTTTGGTCTCAAATTAACGTTTTAAAAGCCTTTTTCCTTACAGGCAATCTCGGACTACTTCACGACAGTCTTCATTTACGGCAGCGAGACGTCATCTTACGCTCACAGCAGAGACAGCAGTTTGCTCACAGTCAACTTTCCCAGATCATGCCACAATTTTGGATAAAGCATTAAAAAATATATGTACACAAAGTATAAACTGCTGATCATGTGTTTTAAAATGTCGCTGTTGAAAATGACTTCCAAGTGTCGCAAAAAACGTGACCGCGTAGGACCAGCGAGATGATTGGAGCAACGGCACCAGAAGAGGCGGGACATGTGCAAACACCGGCCATCTTGGCGTTACGTAGTTTCCCAGCATGCATTTCAATGGGAGTGATATGTCTCCACTTATTATAATGTCTCTGGTTAAATCAGCTGCAGAGCCAGGCACAGGTGCTCCCAATCAGCCATCCCCTGCAACCTGCAACACACACCACACCCACTACACACGGGACACAGCCGAT
>JAJDFG010000172.1:2500-82500 GCA_021039105.1 Scomber colias
AGCCTTTTACTGAATCCAAAGGTCGAGGATGAACGAGGATGATGCTCGAAAGTCATATATTTAACGAGCTAAATTATTAACTTGTATCTTCTGACAGTTTGTCTAAATGTCTAAATGTCAGCTCAAAATAATCTAAATCTGTCTGGTTGGGAAAGTTGGAGACCTCAACCTCTACTCACCAAATTTAACCCTACCAGCACTCACACATTCAGGTCTTTAACCCTCCTGTTGTGTTCGAGTCAAGGAAGGAAGGGAGGAAGAAAGAAGGAAAGGAGGGAGGAAGGTAGGGAGGGAGGGAGGAAGGACAGAGAGAAGGAAGGGAGTAAAGGAAAGAAGGAAGGGAGGGAGTAAAGGAAAGAAGGCAGGGAGGAAGGAAGGGAGGGAGGGAGGGAGGACAGAGAGAAGGAAGAGAGTAAAGGAAAGAAGGAAGGGAGGGAGTAAAGGAAAGAAGGCAGGGAGGAAGGAAGGGAGGGAGGGAGGGAGGACAGAGAGAAGGAAGGGAGTAAAGGAAAGAAGGAAGGAAGGGAGTAAATGAAAGAAGGAAGGGAGTAAAGGAAAGAAGGCAGGAAGGGAGTAAAGGAAAGAAGGCAGGGAGGAAGGAAGGAAGGAGAGATAGAGGAAGGAACGACAGAAGGAAGAAAGGGGGATGAGGAAGGAAGGAAGGGAGGAAAGGAAATAAGGAAGGGAGGAAGGAAGGATGGAGGAAAGAAGGCAGGAGAGAGGGAGGAAAGAAGGAAGGGAGAAAAGAGAGAAGAAGGAAAGAAAAAGAGAAGGAGAGAGGAAAGACAGAAGGAAGGAAGGAAGGAAGGAAGGAAGGAAGGAAGGAAGGAACAGTCAAAACTACCTGCTTATACATGAGGATAAAACACACTGACCTGCTCCTCTGTCATCTTGCGTCCTCTTCGTCTCCGCCGCCGTGTGTCTGTTGATGAGGTTGCTGAGGTGTGTGATGCGTTGACTCAGCGCTTCGGTGTTAGCGTCTCTGAGCGCCATGAGCCACGAGTGACACTCCGCAGAGCCGCCGAACTGCAGGAACAACACGGGAGGATCGCCGCTCTCGAAGCCTGAAGACACATTTTATGGGTTTGATTTAATTGTGAGTATAAACAACCTTTGAACAGATCAACAGAGAAACTATTTATAAATGTATAAATTCCCAGTTTCAGATCGTCATTTATGAGAATTTGCTTTTTTTTTTCTTTTCTTACAATTTATGTGATTTAAATTCTGTATTTTGGGGATTTTTAGACTGTTGGTCATTATTGTCATTGTTGGTAAACGCTCGTTAAATATATGACTTTCGAGCATCAACGTTCATCCTCGACCTTTGGATTCAGTAAAAGGCTTTTTATACACCGGGCGAGTGACGAATAAATGACGTGAAAAACAGAAACATCAATTAGAGACATTCTGCTGTCAGTCAGTGAATCAATATGTTGATTTTAGTCCAACATCAATGTGGGTCAATGAGGGTTATATTAGTGTCCATGTGGTTTAGTTTAAATTTAAAGGGTTAAAATGTGAAAATAAACGTATGAATAACTTCACACATTCGTTTTTTGTGGACCCAGCATCAAATTTCTGCTTTTAATCCATTTAGAGAGAATATATTAGAGGATTATGGCAAAAATGTCTAAGTGGTGTAACCATAAAAACGATGGAATGAAGGAAGGACAGAAGGAAGGGAGGAAGGAAGGAAGGTGGGAAGGTGGGAAGGAAGGGAGGGAGGGAGGAAGGAATAAAGAAAGGAAGGAAGGGAAGAAGGATGGAATAAAGGAAGGAATGAATGAATGAAGGAAGAGAGGAAGGAAGGAATGAATGAATGAAGGAAGGGAGGAAGGAAGGAAGGAAGGAAGGAAGGAAGGAAGAAGGTAAGGAAGGAAGGAAGGAAGGAAGGAAGGTAAGGAAGGAAGGAAGGTAAGGAAGGAAGGAAGGAAGGAAGCAAGGAAGGAAGAAGGTAAGGAAGGAAGGACGGAGAGAGGAAGGAAGGTAAGGAAGGTAAGGAAGGGAGGAAGCAAGGAAGGAAGGAAAGGAAGGAAGGAAGGAAGAAGGTAAGGAAGGAAGGACGGAGAGAGGAAGGAAGGTAAGGAAGGAAGGAAGGAAGGAAGAAGGTAAGGAAGGAAGGAAGGAAGGAAGATAGAATGAAGTAATTATTAGTATAAGTATAAAATATTTAATATTTATCATTCTTTTGTGGTTACACCATTTGACATTTTCAGGAGCATTCAGTCTTACTTTTTTTGAATTGCTCATCTTGCCAACCCTTATTTGTCACTCACCCGTATAAAGATGACTGCGTGTGTGTGTGTGTGTGTGTGTGTGTGTGTGTGTGTTACATACTGACAGCCAATCGTCTATTATCCTCTGGAGTCTTTAAAACCTCACATCTCTCCAACAGTAACACCTCATCTAGCTCACCGTCCTGCACACACACGCACACACACACACACACACACACACACACACCACACACACCACACACACACACACACACACACACGCACACACACACACACACACACACACACACACCACACACACCACACACACACACACACACACACACACACACACACACACACACACACACAGACACACACATTTTGTATTAATATTATAATGTTAATATTTCCTCTCATTGTTCAGATTAAAGTATAAAAAGCTAATTTCCATCCCTCCGTGTTTCACCTGTTTCTTCATGATGAACAGCAGGTTTCCCCTCAGACGGCAGAACCTGTCAGTGAGAGCTGAGAAGAGAGAGAAGTTCATTCATTAACACGTTTTATTTTACAGCTGACAGACGTTTAAAGGAAGTCGATCTACTGCTGGACACACACAGACGTTCCAGGAAGTTGTAAAGTCAGAGTGAGTCAGGCCACGGAAATAGATAAAGATGAGTGCCGAGGAGCCGCTGAGCAAGGCAGCTGAGAGAGAGAGGAGGGGGGGGGGGGAGGACAGAACGTGAGAGAACAGAAAGGAAACAGAGAGAAGACAAGAAAAAGAGGATAGAGCACACAAAAAGTGAACACAAGAGAACAAAGGAGAATATCGGAGAACACAAGGGAATGAAAGAGAGAACAAAGCAGAACAAACGAGTGCATAAAAAGGCAAAAGAGAGAAAAAGGAGAACAAAATAAGAACAGAGGAGAAAAGAAGACCCTAAAATGTGAGTACAGTACAGTAGAGTAAAGTACAGTAGAATACAGTACAGTAGAGTACAGTAAAGTACAGTAGAATAGAGTAGAGTACAGTACAGTAGAATAGAGTACAGTAAAGTACAGTACAGTAGAGTAGAGTACAGTACAGTAAAGTACAGTAGAGTAGAGTACAGTAGAGTACAGTACAGTAGAGTACAGTACAGTACAGTAGAGTAGAGTACAGTAGAGTACAGTACAGTAGAGTAGAGTACAGTAGAGTACAGTAAAGTACAGTAGAGTAGAGTACAGTAGAGTACAGTACAGTAGAGTACAGTAGAGTACAGTACAGTAGAGTACAGTACAGTAGAGTAGAGTAAAGTACAGTAGAGTAGAGTACAGTAGAGTACAGTAAAGTACAGTAGAGTAGAGTACAGTAGAGTACAGTACAGTAGAGTAGAGTACAGTAGAGTACAGTAAAGTACAGTAGAGTAGAGTACAGTACAGTAGAGTACAGTACAGTAGAGTACAGTAGAGTAGAGTAGAGTACAGTAGAGTACAGTAGAGTACAGTACAGTAGAGTACAGTAGAGTACAGTAAAGTACAGTAGAGTAGAGTACAGTAGAGTACAGTAAAGTACAGTAGAGTAGAGTACAGTACAGTAGAGTACAGTACAGTAGAGTACAGTAGAGTAGAGTACAGTACAGTAGAGTACAGTAGAGTACAGTAGAGTAGAGTACAGTACAGTAGAGTACAGTACAGTAGAGTACAGTAGAGTAGAGTACAGTACAGTACAGTACTGTAGAGTACAGTAGACTACAGTAGAGTAGAGTAAAGTAGAGTACAGTACAGTACAGTACAGTAGAGTACAGTAGGGTAGAGTAGAGTAGAGTAGAGTAGAGTAGAGTACAGTAGAGTAGAGTACAGTAGAGTAGAGTAGAGTACAGTAGAGTAGAATCCATCGGACCTCTCTCTTGTCGTCCGACTCTCAGCGTTCCTTCTTTCTGGAAGTTTCCGGATGTTTCTCGGGACAGAGACAGCATCTGTCTTCGGTTCATTCTCAACTTCAGACTCCTCCTCATCCTCACAACACGTCAACTGCTTCCTGTGATCATCATCATCATCATAAACGTCACCATCATCACCTGTGTATAATACATACATAATGATCATCTATGATGTCACATAAGTATTATGAGTGATGTAGTATGCAGTATTACAGTAAAAGTAGTGATATATTATTATATTGTAGCTGCTGGAGGTGGAGCTGGTTTACACTACTTTATATACAGTTAGCTAGTTTACACTACTTTATATACAGTTAGCTAGTTTACACTACTTTATATACAGTTAGCTGGTTTACACTACTTTATATACAGTTAGCTAGTTTACACTACTTTATATACAGTTAGCTAGTTTACACTACTTTATATACAGTTAGCTAGTTTACATTACTTTATATACAGTTAGCAATTTATACTACTTTATATACAGTTAGCTAGTTTATACTACTTTATATACAGTTAGCTGGTTTACACTACTTTATATACAGTTAGCTGGTTTACACTACTTTATATACAGTTAGCTAGTTTACACTACTTTATATACAGTTAGCTGGTTTACACTACTTTATATACAGTTAGCTAGTTTACACTACTTTATATACAGTTAGCTAGTTTACACTACTTTATATACAGTTAGCTAGTTTACATTACTTTATATACAGTTAGCAATTTATACTACTTTATATACAGTTAGCTAGTTTATACTACTTTATATACAGTTAGCTAGTTTACACTACTTTATATACAGTTAGCTAGTTTACACTACTTTATATACAGTTAGCTAGTTTACACTACTTTATATACAGTTAGCTAGTTTATAATACTTTATATACAGTTAGCTAGTTTACATTACTTTATATACAGTTAGCTAGTTTACACTACTTTATATACAGTTAGCTAGTTTACACTACTTTATATACAGTTAGCTAGTTTATACTACTTTATATACTAGTACTACTAGTATATAAAGTACTACTGATACACAAATGAGTTTTCAGTTTTTGGACTTTTTCTCTAATCTTTGATTTTTGCTGAAATATTGGATCATTTGAACATTTATTGAAATGAAAGCATGTGAGAAGTTTAGAGGGAAAAATCACTATTTGGTGGAGCTGTTAACAACTCATAGACATCTGAAATGTGAGCCGACTACACACTGCTGACTGGTTTCATCTTTAACAATGGGTTGTATTTTAAAAGCTTGCTATGTCATCCAGTGTGAAAAGTAACTAAAGCTGTCAAATAAATGTAGTGGTCGTAGAAAGTAGAAAGTAGCATCACATGGAAATACTACAGTGAAGTACAAGTACCTCTAAACTGTACTTAACTTATTACAATACTGAGTAAATACAGTAACTTTCTATCACTGCAAATATATGAACATTACATTAAATGAAACAACGTAGTCACAACTGTCACACTAACTGTATTGAGCATTAACAGGTTTGTGCAGCCGTAATAAAAAGCTTCACATGACAGTAGTAAAACATTAGTTGGTTGTCACAAGCGAAACATCGTCTAAAACTAACATTAAACTGTTTCATATCAGATAAAGTTAATAAAGCTGAATTACAGCGTATCGGAGTCTCTTACCGGGAGAAAAAGCAGGTTTCTATCATCATAACCAACTTTTCCAACCGATGTTTGTTGTTAGTGGAAACACGAGCTGTTGGAAACCTTTGGACAGACCAAGTATCGCGAGAGTAGATGATCCAAATAGCTGCTTTCCCCATTTAAAGACACAAGATGTCGCGAGAATGACAATTAAAGAGTACACACCGGTTAGCAAGCGATAAAATTAAATCTACAAAGAGATTGTTACAATGACATGTAGTCCGTTTACTTCATTAAAATAAACCTGAATCTGTGAATATTTACATTTATCAGGTTTAGTGCCTTTTTATGTTTTATTCTCTATTTCACACACCCACTCAAAACTTTATTTTCAGACATGACTAAAGTCCAATTTAATGCCTAAACTTGCCCAGTAGAGCGATCACAAATATAAACACTACAACACAAGTCAAGATTAATGAATTCAAGTCAGTCTGGCAATGAATAAATACACACCAAATGAATCAAAAGTATGAATGAAATTTTACTATTTGGACGAAATGAATAAAAAAAATTGTAGGTATTTAAGATCATATTTTGTGTCCGTTTATTGTTAAAAATTGGTCAGATTTGATTTGGTCGAGGTTTGAGTAACAGGTGCATCAGATGTCTTTTAGTTTGTTGCAGTAATCTGTCTTCTGATTTTTCACCACTAAGTGTCGCTGTTTATCCACAGAGACAAAACACTGAGCTGATCGGTTCAGTTACTCAGCTTGGAGCTGCAATTATTAGTTGGGTAATCTATAAATCGATTGACAGACAGTTAATCACCAACTGTTTTGATCATTTGCTCATAGATTCTGTATTTTTTCAAGCAAAGATGCCCAAAAGTCGCTGTTTCCGTCTTCTTAAATGTGAGGGTTTTCTGCTTTTCCTCATAATTTATGAGAGTAAATATGAATATCTTTGAGTTTTGGAAGACATTTCATTACATCTCCTTGAACTGCCTGAAAGTTGAACAGTTTTTCATTTTTCACTATTTTCTTTCAATTGATAGACCAAGTAATTGACTGATCTGATTAAAATGACCGATGAATCCATTATCAGAATGACTATTGGCTGCAGTCCAAGCTTGATTTATAGAGTTTTATATGAAATGTAGCAGCAGCTTTATCGAGGCAGCTAAAGATAACTAAAGGCAAAATGCTTTGCAAGGAATTTCTTTAACTTGTTTTTAAATTCTATGTAAAATAATAAACCTGTTTCATATTAAAACCTGATCCCTGCAGACCAGTGTTTCTGATTTTGAACCAGGTCATTTGCTCTTAATTAGTCCTGGTGATTTGCCACATTTGATGTAATATGTTCAGTTTTTTGTAAAATCATGACATTTTGCAAACTTGTACAGTTCGGGGCCCTGAACATTTTCAGAAATGGAGCCATCACAAAAATGCCTTGTGGCAGTTATGGCCCCCAATTTACTCTCCACCATAACCAAAGTATGTGTTTTGCATCATATCTTCTGAACCAAACATGATAACACAGAGAAGGTGAAGACTAACCCTATGAATTGATGGTCACTGATTTCAATAATACAACATAATGAACGGGTCAGGGGAAAAGTTAATTTATTTAGTTAGGATGCATCCAGGAGCACCTGGATGTATCCTAACCAGGTGCCCAAACCACCTCATCTGGCTTGTTTCAATGCAAAGGAGCAGCTGCCCTACTCTGTGTTTCCCCCAGATGTCTGAACTCCTAACCCTATCTCTGAGGCCGAGCCCAGACACTCTCCAGAGGAAACTCATTGCAGCCGCTGGTATCTGTGATCCCATGACCATAGGTTAGTGTTGGGATGTAGACCAACTGTTTAAATTGAGAGCTTTGCCTTCGGGCTCAGCTCTGTCTTCACCACAACAAACTGGTTCCTCACCCGCATTACTGCTGATGATTACCCTCACTCATGAACAAGACCTTGAGATACTTGAACTCCACTCCCAACCCAGAGGGAGCACTCCACCCTTTTCACAGCAGAGCGCTGTGGCCTCAGATTTTGAGGTGCTGCTTGTCATCCCAGCTGTTTCACATTTGGCTGCAAACAGTCCCAGTGCTTGCTGGAGTGTTGAAGCCAACAGGGCCAGATCATCTGTAAAAGCAGAGAGAGAGTTGTAAAGTAAACAAATAAAAAATCCTACAAGTACACAAGTATTATGAGTGATGTAGTATGCAGCATTACAGTAAAAGTAGTGGTTTGGTCCCTCTGACTGATATATTATTATATATGACATCATTAGATTATTAATAGTGAAGCATCAGTGTTAGAGCAGCATGTTACTGTTGTAGCTGCTGGAGGTGGAGCTAGTTTACATTACTTTACAGTTAGCCAGGTTGAGGTTCCCCCTTGTTAAAAGCAACAGGTATAGACATTCTTTTATCCCTTACTTATTAAGCATGTGCCGTTCTTCTGAGCACTTTATATATTTATTGGTATTAATTGTCCTGCTATTGATTTGCAGTTATGTCTCCCTGTGTGGTTGACCTTTGTATTATTACTGTACTCAGGTGTGTGTTGTTTTTTATGGGTCTATTTCTGTTTTGCTCCCCCCTTGAGGACATAAGTAAAATTTAAGTTGAAGTTGAAGTTGAAATGTTATACCTAAGGTGGAAATGAGATAACTAGTAACATCAAATTATGTTTTTTTTCTTATTATCTTATCTTATTTTCCTTGCATGTTATATTATTGTTGTCCATTGTGTCAACCTTTATCTGAAAAGTAACTAAAGCTGTCAGATAAATGTAGTAGAAAGTACAATATTCCCCTCTGTAATGTAGTGGAGTGAGAGTATAAAGTAGTACCACATGGAATTACTCAAGTAAAGTACACGTACATCAAAACGGAAGCTATTTAAAATTATAATGTATATCTTAAACTTTATTGCTTTGGCTCTAGTTTTTTTTTTTTTGCGCAAGGTAGTTACGTCACGCAGCCGGAGCGCTTGCGGCTCTGTATGTAGAGCTCGAAGAACCGGGAAGCTCCGAGAAAACCTCCACAAGCGAGCAACCAAACACAACGACAGCTATTGTTTTACAGATAACCACACGGTATAACCTGTTTAAAGCCTCCGGAGCTGCTCAACGCGGAGCCCAAGTGTTTCAATCAGCCATGGGAGGTCGTTTATCGGTCTGAAGTTGACGGTGTTCGGGGTGAACTTGTCTCGGAGTTGTTGTGGTGGATGTTTAACGACGACAACACAAGAGGTGGAGGAGGAGGAGGAATAATGTGGCTGCCTCTACTGCTGCTCCTGTCTGTGTTTTGGTTTTAACCCGCCCGACCCTCATCTTTCTCTAGACAGAAAGGAGAAGGAAAAGAAGAAGAAGAGGAGAAAGTAAGGAAGAAAGACAGAAAAGTAAGGAGAAATGGCCGAGGCACGATCAGAGGAAGAGGAGGAAAACATGATGAGAGATAACCGGGAACAAGTGGTCCGACGACAGCCGAACAGCTCTGGAGGTAAATGAGAAAAAAAACATGAATATCTGTGGTTTGTTTTGAGCTGTTTCCGTCGGGTATCGATACAATGAATCGATACCTGTGGGCAGGGGCGGATTTAGTGGTTTGGGGGCCTCAGACAAACTCTGTCTTGGTTCATTTTCACCTTTTCTTAAACTAGGAAACGTTTCAAAACTTTTGTCTCAAGTAAAACTGGTTAAAAGTCTCATGTTTAATTAAAAGTGAAGAGAAAGATTATATCTGGATGGTTTAACCAGTAATAATTCAATTTTTGTTATATTTTGTGGTTACAATCTGAATTTGTAACATGCAGTTGTACTCTCCTCTGAAGTGAAAGTACATTGTTGCATAATGTGGGGGACTTTTTGCAAGTTGCAATGAGTTAGAATACTAACATATTTCATTATTTTACATATTAAAATATAATGGAGGTTTAGCTGTCTGGGGTGCTTTTACTTTGGGGCCCCAGACTATGTCCCACCTTCCCTAATGATAAAGTTTGCCCCTGTCTCAAGTCAGCTGGCAGGTTTACACTGAAAATACAAACACTAAATTGAAGCTAAATATCAGCATAATTATCCATGTACAAGACAAGACAGCTCAAAATCCTTTTTTTCCCTGTGTAGCATTGCTGTATTCCTGTGGTGAGTATAGTGAGGTTAAATGGGTCTAATGGCACCTGTTGGATATTTAATACTCCTCCAGAGTCCTCCAATTATGTGATTTTTGTAGAGTCCCTGTAAAAATTATCATTAAACTGGTACAATTCTGGGTTTAAATACATATACAGTACTGGCTGGGCTAAAACAACCAAGAAAAGCTTTTAATGTACTGATTTTAGTCACATACTTCTACACTATTTATTTACTCCTGTAGTGCCCAAACTTCGACAATGTAGTGTTATCTCAAATCAAACACGGCTGTTACACACTTACCAGAAATGACGATTAGCTAGTTAGCAAGTTAGGGATAGCATTCACGTTATTGTTCGTGGCACCTAATCATTACAGACTCCTAAATTAACCCAAGACCCCTACTGACTAGGGCTGGGTATCAGTTCTCAATGCCTGTAAAGTATTGACTGAAATAAATTGATACGTCTCCCGTCAAACGATGCCTGCAATCGATCCTCATTGTACCCAGAGCTAGAAAATATGACTATTTGTATGGACTTGCTCACAGCCAATCAACACAAGCATTCTTTGATTTAATACAACATGTGATTGGTCCACTGCCACAACAGCTATAACCCGTCTGTGGTGGTGATGTCGTGGTGAATTTGAGTTATGGTGCCAAGCTGTGGCAATGTTCACCGTAGTTACAGTGACCCTGGATGCCATTTCCTGTTTGAAAAGTGGTACGTAGCCAAGATGGCGAGCGTTGATGGTGAGAAATGTCTCAACTTTCTGACCGTTTTGAGTGCACCATCCAGGTACTCATAGGCCACTACATTTTCCATACACTTAAAATATCAAATGTAAACTGTACAGAAGTATAAGATTTGACACACAGCAAAGGTTATGTAGTCCAATGTATAGGCTAAAGCGACAGAAACATGCCAGAAGATATTCAGGACCAATGAGAAAGAGATGAAGTGTCTGATAATAAGAGACATTCAAAGTGTTGGCAAAACCACCAGTATTGTACAGTTATGAGTGGGAGTCTAACCTGTTCAACCCAAAGCCATAAATTCTTGTATGAACATGCAAGCTAGTCATAATTTGGGTCAAAGTTGACACATACAGTTGATAACACATACACACAGAAACATTCCCAGTTGACTGTAATGGTGCAGGCCTGTGCCAAGACTTAAAGCCATTAGTTTAATTAAAGCCTCCCTCTTTGTCCCCCCTCTGTCTCTGTCTCAGGCGGAGAGACACAAGTTATCTTGACTCTACAGGGCTTTTCCTGTAAACAAATGCTCTCTGTGTGTTGTGTGTGTGTGTGTGTGTGTGTGTGTGTGTGTGTGTGTGTGTGTGTGTGTGTGTGTGTGTGTGTAGGACAAGTGCAGCATTAGTCCATAAAAAGCCTCTCAGATGATGCCCTCAATCGCTATCATTTGGAAAGTTATGACACAGGTCTGAAGAGCTTTGAAGTGTGACTCAATAAGACCGTGCAGAAGAATTTGTAATGACAACATAACAGGATTTAGAAAAGCTTCAGCAAGTTCCTCAGTTCAGTTAAGACAAGGCACAGACTACAAACTACACATTTGTGCACAAAATACCCACCTGCTGCCACACATGTAATGCAAAGCTGCATTGGTTATTTTGTCCATAAAATGTCATAAAATGGTGAAAAATGTCCAAGATGACGCCCTTAAATGTCCTGTTTTTTACCCTACTGCACTGGCAATTTGTCCTATACTTTATTATAAATGAAATAGTTAAGAAGTATGAAAATAAATAAACTCAAACACTGAGGCACCTATGAATTGAATCTTACACGGGGGAAATACGTCCATTGTCCAGGAGAAGGTGCAGTTATTTGATCTTTTTTTTTTTTTTAAAGCAAACGGACAAAGAACAATGGCGTCTGCTGCCTCTCTTACCCTGCTAATAAAACAAAAAACAACTATAAACCCTTCCCTGTGTCCGCTGGTCCTACACCTAGGCCTGTCACAATAACATAATTATCAGCATCATCATGTCTATATTTGGACATATCGTATGACACATGGATATGACCTTTGACCTCAGTAATGCCACACTTCACATTAGCAGCTAAGAGGCTATTCATGTCACATTGGTTAAGTGAGTAGTGTCCTCCATTCCTCACTGTGTTCGTCCTGAGTAGAGACTGCAGAAGAATTAAAGGTAAATAACTCTGTCCCCAAACATAATGGCAGTCTGGGTTTTTACAGAAGTGTAGCGTCCACTCTTCAATCCCACCTCTCTTTACATCATTATGCTATTATATTATCATTATATCAGTGGGATAAAATGATCTTCAAATGACAATAATATTGTTTATCGCGATTATTTCTGAGACAATATATCGTCTAATAAAAGTAGTTATCGTGACAGGTTTACCTACACCTGCCTACTCAAGCTGCTCACTACCTTCAAAACAAAAGCATTAACCAATACTCAGATTAACTAAAATAATATGAATGCAACTGTATTCTTCAAAATAAAACAGCAACAGGAAATAGATGAATTAATGTTTAATTATTTAAATCTTCATATCTAAAACACCCACAACATTAAATGTAGTTTGCTGTCATCAAAGATTAAAGAAACCAGAAAATATTCACATTTGAGAAACTGGAGTCAAGACACTTTATTTCCTTAAAAAACGACTCAAATGATCAAAATAGTTGGTGATTAATTTAATATTTTTAATAGTTTTATCTCTATTGGAGCGTTTACAAGATTGTCCGACTCAGAGAAACACTGGATTAAAGTACTGTAATATTACACTAATGGCGCTTTTCCACTGCACAGTTTCAGCACGACTCGTCTCGACTCGGCTCAGTTCCAGGAACGACCTTTTCCATTACAAGAAGTACCTACTCAACGTGGGCAGGGTCATCATAGCAACGGCTCCGCGAAACTGCTGTGACTTTGTTTTATACGCGACACAAACACATAACCAATGGAGGACATGGAGGCGATGGTGTACTTGCTGCTGTATGTGTCTTTCTGTCACACACAAAGCAAGAGAAGAGAAACAGAATTGCTTTAACGCTGTTGTTGGTATTTAAAAACGGGTTTGATTCTTGTGTGGGACGGCTCATGACTCTTCCAGCGACAACTCTTCTGACCAATCAGTGGTCGGCAGTCTGTTGACGTCACATTTGGTATCGGGTCGGCTCGCTTGGAACCTCAGCAGAGCAGGTACTAAAAAAGTAACCGGGTACCAGGTACTATCCCTAGTGGAAACACAAAAAAAAAGGGTTAGGGTTAGGATTAGTCGAGTCGAGTCGTGCTGGAACTGTGTAGTGGAAAAGCGCCAAATATGAGGCAGATTGCACCAGACTTTCACATTATGTCCCAGACACACACATGAAGTTAATGTTCAAAACAAAAGAACAGGTGTTAAAAATAGCACAGAGCGGATTCACACCAGCTGCTAGGAACGTTTAGGTGGAAAGGAGGAACTAAAGTTGATCTTTTTATCAACAGAAATACGAACAACATGAGACACAGAGTGAGAGAAGCACATTAATATCTAGAAAACAACACCGTTCCCAATGAATAAATGCAAAACAGATCGACTGAGAGAACTAATGTCGTCAGTCTGATTATAAATACAAACAGATGGGTTGAAGTTTGAACCCAACATTCAAATAATTGTGATACTTCCCCAGGCTTTTGAACATTTTTTACTGCTTTGATCTCCAGTATTCTGTTAAGACTCAGATTGCAATTAATGATTATTTATTATGACTGATTCATCTCACATTTGTTTTAAAGTTAACTCTATAAAATGTTTAAAAAATAGTGGAAAAATGCCTTCAAGACTGTGATGATGTCTTCAGTTTTACTTGTTTTGTCTGACCAGCAGTCCTAAATCTAAATTCATTTAATTTACTGTCAAATATGACAAAGATCATCATATTTGAGAAGCTAAAAACAGATCATTTTGTGACTGAAATGAATGAACTACAGATTAGTTTTTAAGTGGATCATCTAATCGTCTCATCTTTGCAGCTTTGAAGTGAGACGGCGTTCATATCAGCGCTCTCTAATTAGAGCCACACGATAATATAGAAGCAAACAGAAACTTCCTTTACTGTATATAAACAAACTGAGGAGGGGCGGGTGGGCACTTCTCGGATCTGACCCCAACAGCTGCTCTTGATGCTCGAGTAGGAAGTCGTCAGTGTAAAAGTTTGAAAGCGTTTATTATAGTGGTTGCATCTTCCTCAGGGTTAAACAACCAATCAATGGCTCAGATGGGAGAATTAAAGAAAAATCTTGAAATGTAAAAACAATGTTCACAGCAACGTCTGGCTCCCTCGTTACATCTTAACCTCAAAATGAAAAAACGAAACAGTCTGATTAGGGTTTAAAATTCATTATTATTATTGGTGGTGGTAGTAGTAGTAGTAGTAGAAGTGGAAGTAGTAGAAGATGACTTTGTTGCAATTTGGCGCTATACAAATAAAGATTGATTGATTGATTGATTGATTGATTGATTGATTTGAAGATGGAAGTAGTAGTAGTAGTGGAAGTAGTAAAAGTAGTAGTAGTGGAAGTGAAAGTAGTAGTAGTGGAAGTAGTAAAAGTAGTAGTAGAAGAAGAAGTGAAAGTAGTAGTAGTAGTAGTAGTAGTAGTAGAAGTGGAAGAAGTGATAATAGTAGTAGAAGTGGAAGTAGTAGAAGTCAAAGTAGTAGTAGTGGAAGTAGTAGAAGATGACTTTGTTGTGATTTGGCGCTATACAAATAAAGATTGATTGATTGATTGATTGAAGATGGAAGTAGTAGTAGTGGAAGTGATAGTAGTAGTAGAAGTAGTGGAAGTGAAAGTGGAAGAAGTGATAATAGTAGTAGTAGTGGAAGTAGTAAAAGTAGTAGTAGTGGAAGTGAAAGTAGTAGTAGTGGAAGTAGTAAAAGTAGTAGTAGAAGAAGAAGTGAAAGTAGTAGTAGTAGTAATAGTAGTAGTAGTAGTAGTAGTGGAAGAAGAAGTGAAAGTAGTAGTAGTAGTAGTAGTGGAAGAAGTGATAATAGTACTAGTAGTGGAAGTAGTAGTAGTGATAGTGGTTGTAGTAGTAGTAGTTTTAGTGGAAGTATTATTATTATTATTATTTGTATGGTTCATTTAATGGGGACAGATTCAATATGCAGGCTTAAACAACTCTATTATTATCATCATTATTATTATTGTGGTCATAATAAATGTCTGATGCAGGTATCACACTGTTTATAGCACATTTTTATTACCCTTCCCTAGAAGGACTTTTGAAAGTGAGAGAGTGAAATACTGTAAAAAAAAAAGGAGGTAAATCAAATCAGCTGTACAATAAATACGATACAGGATAAAAAGAAGATAAGCAAAGGAAAACATCATCATCATAAATCAAAAACTATACATGAGTTCAGGTTTGTTGTTGAATTAACCAGGATTTAGTGAGTCTCTTAATGATCCAGGTTGATCTGAGCTCATCCGAATTATCTCTTTTTTTTTTTGGCTAGAGAAAAAACAATGCAGCGTTTGATCGGTTGGTCCTCATTTGACGCTTGGAGTAGTTTGACGCACCTCATAATGTTTTCGGTGTTCAGTCTTCTCCTTAAAACAGCAGGCGTGCCTCAAAACGTGCACGTCAGACCAATCAGGAGAGAAGCTAAAACATGTTAAAAACACATTGATCTTGTTGTGATGAGATCATTGAGTTTCCAACATGAACGCGTACACTGGAAAGCAACCACGGGTTTATGTTTATGTTTGTGTGTGTGTGTGTGTGTGCGTGTGTGTGTGTGTGTGTGTGCGTGCGTGTGTGCAGCATTCCAGCGCTAAGTCTGGTCTCTCAGTGGATTTAAAAGCAAGCTGTGATGAATTTCTGAAGTTTGTTTGTCTTTAGCCTCTCCTGTAGCCGTGGGAAATACCGCTTAATTAAATTCAGAACCGCAGCTCAGTTTTTGTTACGTTTTAAAAGGTCAGAAAGATTTAAAAAAGCGAATGATGTCAAAAAAACAACATTCTCCATTTTTTTAAAGAGGAAAAAAGATGTTGGATCTATTTAATTAGATATAGTAGATTAGATGTGGGGAGGGTTGATTCTTAAGGCCTGTACACACCCGGGGCGTGACGAATAAACAACACGAAACACAGACTGCCATTATTAGGCCTGTTGGAACAAATGTTGGTATTCGAATATCATTTGAACTGTTAGCTAACGTTAGCAAATCTTGTTCTATTCATCTTGACCTCACCTGTGTGTGAAAATGAAATGCCTTCATTACGTCTGACCAATAAAGTTTCGTGAGTTTGGCTAACGTTCAGAGCGCTAACGTAACGTCACAACAGAAATGGCAGAAAGTGAAGCAGACGCAGCTACAGAGATCAACACTCCTATTAGCTTACAAACCGTGTGAAGTATTTTAGATTTCTAACAACAAAACCAAATCTAGCTAATATTTGAAATGTTATCACTATTAATGCAGTAAACAGAGCACTTTGACCTATTTTCAGTTTGTTTGGCTTTGCTCAGTTCATTGAAAGAGGAAACAACGAGGAGAGGAATGTGTTGGGATTAAAGATTATTATTTAGCAGCTAGCTAAAAGCTTTAGCCTGTCTTTTTGTAATGCTGGGATGCCCTCTAGTGGACAGAACGTAAAATAACCACATGTTGACAGTACACATAAGGCTGTGTATAAGTACATAGTGAATATTATTAATAAACTAAATCTGAGCATTAAAATTTTGAATATAATTCGACAAATAAAATTAATAATGAATGAAAATTTTTAAAAGGGTTTAGAGAGGAAGATTAACAGCCTTAGGCATTATGGGTCGAGACAGTTATTTACCTTTTTAATTTCTATATAAGAGGCAGCGCAGTGCAGTAATGACACCAGTGAATAGTTTGGCTCACAGTCTACTGGCGGAAGAGGAAATAAAACAAAACCTTTCTCTCATTTAATCAATAATCAGTTTTGAATTAAGAATCGATTCTGAATCAAATTGGACATCAAAGGTTTCTAAAACGTTTCCACTCCTAGTAATAGATTATATTAAGTAATGAAGTGACCATGAGACATGATTCTCACTACAGAGTGACCCAGTTTTTCCACCACAGAGTCTCCTCTCAGTGTGCCAAGTGATAAATGTCTCATGTGAGTGTTTCAGGCTTTCATCTCATGTGGAGAAAGTTTTCTCACTAGCGACTGAAAGTGGGTCAGTTTGTCAATTAGTGTGTCTGCTGTGCTGCACGCTACCTATTTCAGCTTCAAACCTGCCTCTTTTTAACCACTTGGGGCCAAAAATAACAAAATCCTGGACCAGTTTCAAACATTGTTGTCCCCATTAGTCACTTGGAAAGATGGGAAAACAGGATCCAGGTTGAAAAATGCTGAACTGGCCCTTTAAGGATTCAGAGCAGAACCAGGAATGTTTTAATAGTTTGATATCAGCTCAAATAAAGCAAATGTTTCTACTCTGACTTTTAACTAGAGATCCACTGATACTGATATCACATATTGGTCCTACACTGACTTAAGTAGCTGGATCTGGTATCAGCACTATTTTAATAGATATTAACTATTCAGTGAATTTATATTTATGTATTTATTTGTTACGTTTTGTTTTAGAAATATTGTGGTTTGCAAAGATTGAGCTGCAAGTTAAAAAACTGTCCTTTGGTCTTCTTCTCTGGTGCAGGACAAGAAAAGTTTGAGACCAAAAGACCAAAGAAGGACTCCCAATTTTATTTTTACATATTTCTATTATTTACATTGCAGGACTGTAATGAAAAAATGTGCAAATGATTGAGTCCACGTTGGACTGAAGTGTAAACTGAGATGTGAGTTACTCTACAGGTGCACCTAATCTATGATGTAGGACTTGATTGAAGACCCATATCAAGTCATTACAAAGATACTAGGATAATATGACAGACAATAAGATGGAGTCACAGATAACAGGTCATATCTAATTCCTCATTTAATCCACTAGTGTATAGTGTTTTAAGGTAGAAAATACATCTACACTCACATTGGAGTTAAATTTGATCCATATTTACAAAGTTAAACCTGTCAGTCATACAGCTTTTTAATTAAACACTAGTATTGGATGGGTACTTGATATCAGGACTGAAAAAGTCAAATTGGATCTCTACTTTTAACTCTTTCTTATTGAAAGAGTGATTGAGTGAAAAACATTCATTGAGGAGCTTCTCATTTTGATCCAGCGCTGACTTTTGCTTTTTCCAGTTAAAATAACAAACGTTGATGACTAATTAATCTTCATTCTGTGCGTAACTTGACGGCAAAACCAAAAGTAAACTTTGCTGTTGTTGGGTTTGGTTATCTGCCAAAGATCCTTTGTTAGGTAAGATGCTTCACTCTGTAAAAGTAGCTGGTACATTTTGCGAGTATTTCTGTAGTTTCAACAGAGTCTAACAGAGTGGTACGTCTTCTCTCTAGAGGATCGCGTCATGTCAATTTCAGGAGCCACTTTTTGCTATTTGAATGTTAATATCATTGCACATCAATAATTGAAGATGATAAATTTAATAGTTTTGAACAAGAACCTTTGTTATTGGGATTAAGCAACTCGTGAAAAATGATAATCGGACTCAATATCAGAAGATTCCCAATATTAGAGAATCAGGGTCAGAAAAGAAGGTTTTTGTCTTCTGTTTTTATCATCTTGAAGTCTTCCTCGAGCAAAACATTGACTCCCTTCCAGCTCCAATCTGTGACCCCTGACCCCCAACCCGTGACCCCCCCCCTCGTGCCAAACAAGAAACCCGGCCGATGACGAGCTCTGAGGAAAATGTGCTGCGGTCGGTGTCTGTGCGTTTGAACGCAGCTCCAGCACTAAAACTCAGCCAGCCTGCTGCAGGACAAACATCTGGAAGTGTTAAAACTCCTGATGACTCCAGCAGAATCTCACAGCAGCCAATCGCCGCTCCACTTCCTGGAAGGTGTCCACCAATCACGACGCTGGGCCAGAGCAGACGGGCGGTCCGTTTACGAGTTTTAGGGGCAGTGAGAATGAAAGGGGGAGGAGGAGGGGGGGGTGTTAAGAGAAGACTGAACAGAGGAAAGAGAAGTTTTGAGCATTAAGAGGAGCAGAAAAAGAGAGAAAATCTGTCATTTATCCAGAATATTTTCCAAACACGTCAACATTTAGTTATTGTGGACTTTAAGGCGAACCGAGCTGACCCGTTGATCAGTTTGTGACGAGAAGGAGAGGAAAGGAGGTAGGAAATGGAAAATGCACACACACTGAAAAACACAAGGTAGCTCTGCTTGTCTTTTCTCTCTTTTCTTTGTCCTTTTATTAACTTAAAAAGATGTAGACGGCAGCTTCAGATGAGGAGATGTTACAGAGCTTCTTTGTGTCTTTTTTTGTTTTACTATCATCTTTGTTGCTCAGGTTTTATTTTTCCAGTTTTTCTATGTTACACTTTCTAGAAATGACCTGTCAATCAAAGTAATGTGTGCAGGAGACTAACATCCTCCTGTTAGGGTTTCCTTTTGGTGCAATTGTCTTTGTCTGTTCAACCACGATGACCAGTTCTTTTTGTTGTGTTTACTCCAAAAAAAACTGGAAACAAAAGGTCGACTGACTATCAGATGGGATATTTAGCATTTTTACAATTATTGGAATCACTTCTAAAAAGAAATCTGATGGTCAATATGTCCAATTTAGGCTTTGATGCAGCCGCCTCTCTCCATCTGTAGTCTCCACTCTGTGGTTTTTTAACAATGTCCCGCCCACAGCACTATCTGATTGGTTACTCATCATGAGTATTAGCCTATCAGCAGTGGCGGCTGTGCATGCTGCTGTGCTGCAGACGTCACGGAGAAGAAAGGAAGGCGAGGCAGCAGATATTGCTGAATTTGCAAAAAAAAAAAAAAAAAATCCCAATCCTCAACACTGAAGTTTTAAATACACCAAAATCTATAGATCTGTTGCTATGGTGATGAGCATGCCCAGTTTTCCACTTACACTGCTGAACATACCCAAGTAATGCACTTTGTTGCAGTGGTTTAAGCTAATGTAGAGTCTTGTAGAGCTAACATAAAATTGATAGCGAAGTCAACAAGTTGATTATTTGAGCCATAATTTAGCCGTCTGACAAAAGCAACAAAAAAACATTTGACTGGCTGAAATGTGAGGGCAGCTGTGGCTCAGGAGGTAGAGCAGGTCGTCCACCAATTGGAAGATCCATGGTTCAATTCCCAGCTCCTCCAGTCCACATGTTGACGTGTCCTTGGGCAAGATACTGAACCCCAAATTGCTCCCAATGGTGTGTGAATATTAGCCTCCATCTGATGAACAGGTTGCCTCTCTGCATGGTAGCTCCTGCCATCCATGTGTGAATAGGTGAATATGACATGTAGTGTAAAAACATCCAAAAAAAGACTAGATAGGGGCTTTATAAGTACAGTCCATTTACCATTCTACCAACGTTGTTTCTTACACATCACCTACAAGGACTTTAACGTTCAGTCTCAACCCACGACTCTAGTAACATTACTGAGTTTTAAGCCCTTCAGCTGTTTCTGGATCTGTTTCATGTTTCTGTTTTAAGAGATTCAGGATTGTTGTTGGAGACTTTGAACGTAAATGATCTGCATCTGAGGTCGGTTTTAATCCATCAACAGACTGCACAGATGGTGTACAGGTGTCAGAGTTGAATAGTCAGTGTTGTACCTATTCAGCTCTAGGAATCGTTAGTAATGAAGTCGCTTAGGTTTAAATGTCAGGTTCCCTGCTGTTACTATAGGGACGGGGTAAGTACTTAGACCTTTTACTTGATTAAAAGAATCAAAACAACGATGCAAAAATACTTCATTGCAACATTTACTACTTCAGTAAAAGTATCACCAGCTGAATTTACTTAAAGTATTACAGTGAAAGTACTTGTTTAGCGGGCTGTGACTGATCTCTTGATTACATTTAACAAAGTGCATTGTTGATACAGAAGATGAGTCAATGCATTTTATTGTTCTAGTTGCTTCAAGTGGGAGCTAGTTTGTAATATTTTATGAGGGTCATGAGAGAGTTCAGAGATGTTTTGAGATGTTGACAGGAAAGAAGAAGTTCTGCTGCGTAACAAATTGAATCTTTGTATTTTTGTGAAATATGGGACAGTTTTACTTCTTTGGACTTCTTTAAACAGTTATCAATGAAAGATTTTAAGGGGCTATAAGTCAAAACGTTTGGGAACCATTGGCTTAATCTTTTAACAAGGTGTTCATTATGTTATTTTATGTAAACATTTAATCTAAAAAGTAACTAAAGCTGTCAAATAAATGGAAGTACTCGGGTAAAGTACATTTGTCTTTCCACCACTCCATTTAAATAACCAACTAAAACAAACTAAAGACTTTCCAAAGCTGTTTTTCTATAATGAATGAAGCGTAATCGTTGATTTTGACGCATTACTTCTGCAAATGTCTCCATGATAAGTAATAACCGGTTTTGGTATTGACCCTTAAATAAAACCCTATCGGTCGACCCCCACCAGAAACATAAAACACATTGCTTCCTGTGAGTTAGAAGGTTATTTTTCCATCACAAAACCAAATGAAAGACACATAGCAACATAAAGACGTTGCTAACGAGGATAATATAATGTATTAATCATTCTAATGCAGATTGAAGTGGAGGTTAACATGAATTTCGACTGTGTGGCAGTTTTTTGAAACGTCTCCTCTGAGAAAAACAATAGAAGAACGTTCACTTGGTCTTTCTTGATGCCCGACTTTCCGTATCAAGGCAAGAAATCTTCAATGTAATCCTCTTTGTCATTTAACAAAATATGCCATCTGTGTTTAATAAAGAGCTTTTTTCCAAGATAGAATAGAGTCTAACATTAAATCAGGGGTGATGAAACAATAAATAAAGAAGAATATGACCAAACATTGAAGTCACTTTGGAAGCTGGACAGTTTTCGATACTCGATGCTACCGACACGTTTCAGTTAGGTGTGAAATTAATCGTAATCTCTTCATCTTTGTCTTCGCAGGTCGTCCGGATAGACGAAAGCCAGAGCATCGTCACAGGTAAGAAGATGCTGCTCTCACCTGGCAGTTTAATCAAGATGTTAGCAGGAAGTGTGAATTAAATCTGTCTCACATGTAGAAAGAAGACTCTTGGCTCCAGAGGTGTGTTTGATGTTGAGTCCAAGTGAAAGCTCCAATCTTTTGAATCACAACCTTTCACAAAAGAGGGGGAAAAAAATCAGTGAATCTGAAGGTTTTTAAATGCATCAAAAGACAAAAAAAAAAGAGTCCAGTTTGTGGCTCTTTTCTGCAGTGTCTTTGTAGACTCGCAGGGACAAGTTTTCTCCCCCTTTTTGGTCTGCGTCTGACACACTCCTGAAAGTATTTTGGCTGTTGGCCGGTTGGCATGGCAACTGGCCAGAGAAGTCACAGGGTTTATAGACTCTGTGTGTGTGTGTGTGTGTGTGTGTGTGTGTGTGTGTGTGTGTGTGTGTGTGTGTCGGTTTAAGCTTATTTCACTTGAAAAATGGTAACCAGAGAAACAAAACAGCAGGCCTTTGCACGGAGAGTCATTTTCAAGGCTGTTTTTGACCTTGTTAACTTAATATCAGATTAAGTTAGTTTTGTTTTTCTTCATATTACATTATCTAAATCTTGTGTTTAGAGTTTGATCAAACTGCAGTAATTACTTTCAGGTTTTCACCTCAACCAGAACATGTGTTTAAAGCAAAAACAGCTGTAAAAAAAAAAAAGGCGTTTAGTAGCAGAGCAGCTTCTATCCTCAGTTAAGACTTCCTGCAGCAGATTTATATTAAAGACAATCAATCGTCGTCTTTTCTGGGAGGTTTACTGTGAATCAGATACAGGAAGTGTAAAGTTTGCATTAGCAGCATATTAACTGATCTTCAGCCAGCAACTGTTTTGGCTGCGTCTGCAATCTCTCCCTAATTCACTCATTCACTACTCTCTAAAAACACTTAAACAGCTCAGTCAATAGTGAGAAGAAAATTAAGATTTGGGATATTAATCATTGTCGTTTTGTGTCGTCACCATCAGCTTTAGTGTTGTGCCGAGCATTTCAAATCTTTAAAATGTGGAGCATTGAACTGTGGGATTGTTAACAGAAAGCAGTGTGCATGACATGGACATTGTGGAATATTCACTCATATTCACACTCAGATAAATGGTGGACAGTAATATGGATAGTAATGTAGTGCTCTAGATGGTAAATAGTAGGGCTGCAACAATGAATCAATTATTAAAAGTACAGATGGAGTTGAGCGGAGCCGATATCGGCAAAGGCAGAGAAACCACTCCAACCGAAATCTTATGAAGTGTGTCGCTTATTTGCACATTACATCAATGATTTGTCACCGTGTGGATCATTAACCTTGTTCTAGTTGTGTGAACTAGCAGTAGGAGATAAAGAGAGGAGCAGGTTGACAGTCAAATAAATTGTAGACTGTAAATGTAGTGCTCTAGA
Organism: Scomber colias; assembly: GCA_021039105.1. NCBI lineage: Eukaryota > Metazoa > Chordata > Actinopteri > Scombriformes > Scombridae > Scomber > Scomber colias. The sequence goes on from JAJDFG010000172.1 coordinate 25,871, forward strand.
TAGTAAATAGTAGGGCTGCAACAACAATTTCATTATCGATTCGTTGTGTCGTGCAATTAATGCATCTCTGGTTATGTTGTGGAGCGGTTGACGGAGTTGAGCAGAGCCGATATCGGCATTGGCGGAGAAAACAGTCCAACTGAAATCTTCTGCAGTGTGGGAGCACTTCTCAAAACTAGAACCTTTTTTTCTGTTGCTTATTTGCATATCACATCAATGATATGTCACCGTGTGGATCATTAACCTTGTTCTAGTTTATGAACTAGCAGTAGGAGATAAGGAGAGGAGCAGATTGACCTCAGGTCTCAACACTGAAAGCCTGAGGAAGGAGGAACGATGGGAATCTAACGCAGCTAATTTGTACGGTAGTCTAATGAGGCAAAAAGTAAATCCTACCAAACAGTGTCCCTTATCAGATGACACAGGGTTGCAGAAAGTTAAATTGACAATAATAAAGTTGGTTGCCATTATTTCTGTGGCAATATATTGTCCAACAATAGTAGTTATTGTGTCAGGTGTCTTTACATCAAATAAATAAATACTAATATCTCAGTTTATTCTGGAAACTTGCATTGAATAAAACTGTGCATCGACCCTTTTCTTTGGCACCAACATTGAAAACATGACTCATCTATATTATCAAGCCTGCATGTTTTAAAACTGTTGAGCGAGCAATAAAAAAAGACCTGCAGCGCTTACAGCAAGACCTTCATCTTTATTCATATTCAAACACATAAACTGCCAACACATGCTAAACACAGCGTTACTCCTCAGGGTGCCGTTTAAACCCCCTACGTTTTTCATTCTTCACACGCTTTAGTCTGTCACTTTGCATTTGTACACCCGAGTACGAATGCCTGCAAGGAATGAATGTAGAAAAATATGCACCATTATCCCCCATTTGTGTGTTTAATACCATTTAACCTCTTTATGAAGACTTGTTCTGCTGCCTTTTGTCGGTGTTTGTTACATTAAAAACTAACTACAGCTGTAAAAAGTTACTATCAAGTTAAACTAAGACTTCTGAAAGGTTAAAACAAATCTAAACATTGTGATTTTTTGCTTAATTTGTACTTACAAGGGTCACTTTACTGCTTTTTATGAAGTGCTAGTGCAATGCCTTCTCAGTGAAACAGAGAGAAAATGGAAAAAACAGGAGTATTTTTCCATCAGTGTTTAAAAGTAAAGCAGTTTTGGAGTGTTTGGGCAGTGTCAAGGGTGAGTCATGTGTGTCTGTTCATGGTTAAAAGCTTTGCAGGAGAAAAAGAGAGCAAAAGAGAGAGACTGTTAGAGACAAAGAAACACAGAAAGAAAACAGACTTGAAAGCCAATTGTTTTTTTTTTTAAAAAGTGCGAGAGACGAGATTAAGACATCGGACTTCCTTCTGTTGACCGGGTGAGTCTCTGCAGAGCAACATCTTACATTTTCCATTTTAAATAAGAAAGAGAGAAGAAGACAAAAAAACGTTGGCACAATTAAACCTTGAAACATCTTTTAAATCAGTTTGACAGGTTTTGGGTTGCAGGCAGGTGACGTCTGAGAATTTGATTTACTCCGATATTCAGGGGAATACCAGGGAACTTTCCTAATTCTCTTTCTGGGAATTGTTTAAACTCATTCTTTTTAAGCAGATTAAGAGAAAAACAATATTTAAATGATTGTACTCTCCAACCAAATGTAATAAAATCCTCCTAACAGACAGAGCCAGACTTTTTTTTTTTAATGCTAAGCTAATTGGCTTCATATTTACTCCACAGACTCCAGAGTGGTATCAATCTTGTCATCGAACTCTCTGCATATTTCCTTTTTAAATGTTGAACTATTACTTTTAACAAATCGCAAAGGGAGAAGCAGTTTAGTTTTTGGAATTGCTGTAAGTTGGTTTCCATGCATGCTTTTCCAATTTGCACACACAAAAACATGAGTGGAGACATTGGAAATTTGGAGGGAAAAAAAAGTATTTTTACTGGGATGAAGATATATATCGATAAAAGCAAAATATGACAAACTACAATGGAAACACATTTAATGAATAAATGATGACGTACAGGAAGCAAAATGTCTTCTTCGGTCTCTTCTTTGTATCTAGGCGCTCAACTTTTTGCATATTAGAGCTGCAGAGTGTAGGATTTACTGCCATCTAGTGGTGAGATTGAACACCTAAAAACCCCTTTCCCCTTCTAAGGATTTATGCTCAACGTTAAATACGGATACGGACCAAACGGAGCAGTACCACCGGAAACCATGAGGGGGCAGTGTTGCTGTCACTGTTCGATACGTAGCTCTTGTGAGACACGAAGAAGAAATAACAATGGAGGAACTTTTTGAGGAAAGGTTTTGTGAGTTGGTTAGAAACTTAAAACATATCGTTTTTGTCATTAATGCAAGAGGAACATTATCAATATCTCCTCCACAGTCGCCATGTTTGTTTTTGAGTTTGCTGTTGTCATAAACGTTTGACTCTGCGCTGCCACCTGGTGGATGTATTGGTTACCATGCCAACGTAAAGGACGTATTGGAAGTATGTGAGCAGTGACGGTAACATTGTTTGAAAAGGACATACCTTTTCGTACGTACGTTGAGCGTAAACGGGCCTTAAGGATGTAGGAGAATGTACGATCGCTACAAAATCCGCAAAAAAAGAGAAAGGGTAATGTTTGATTTGTCTGTTCTGGGCTTGTGTTCCCTCCTCTGTAGATATAAAGGGCTCATTGTAGTTTCAGGTGATAACATTGAACCAAAACTGACACTTCTGTGCAAAGGTTTTATGCACTAAAAGTAAAAGTGAGGATGCTTTTAATGATGTTTGTATTTATTAGTTAGTCAGTTATCAAGCACATTTCAAGCAGAAGTTTACAGAGAAGTTTAAGATACAGCAAATAGATAAATAATGAAACTACTGTGTGTGTGTGTGTGTGTGTGTGTGTGTGTTTACTATGCTCAGTGAGTCCGCTGGGATTTCAAAGGAAGTTTCACTCTTTAACCAGGATGTGAACTTCCTGTGTAGATACCTTCAGTTTCCTCTGATGAGGACAGTCGGTCTGTTTTTCTGTCCTTCAGTCTTTTATTTGTTTATTTTTGTAGCATTTAAAACATTTACTGGTTTACTTTTTGCTGACTTTGTGTACAATTTGGTGAAGTGTGACTAGGGCCAAAATCTCCAGTCCTGATGATGATTTCTATCCTGATATATAACTCATCTTAATACAAGGAATAAATAGTTGGTTCGTGGCCCAAGTTGACGGACGCTTAACCCTTACATACTGTTCAGGGTCAAATTTTACCCATTTTGACTCACATTTGAGCCTAAGTACTTTAAAGTTTAGCCTGACATTTGATGACTTCTCCTATTGTGACCCAGAATAAACAAAAATGGAAATATTTCAACTTCTTAAAAGCATTTGTGTGCAGCTGATAGACATTATTGGAGAGTGTTTGACCCATAATTATTCAAAAAATGAAAAAACAGTTACCTTTTTTCGCATTTACACATTTATTAGTGTAAAAATCTGAAGAATAAACTCTCTCAGCTCTCTGCAAGCTTCATTAAGGATTAATGTTGTTTATGTGTGACTGATGATGAAGTATTTCCGAACTAGTTTTTGGTTTCGAAATTTGGTAAAGACTAATTATGCAGGAATACTGTGAATGGGTTAGGGTGGTCTGATATGAACAATGTGTGACTGTGGCTGTTTTTGATTTTCAGTGTCAGATTTATCGATTTAATCTGATAAATCGACAATTAAAAAGAACCAAACTGGAGCTTCACAGAGGAGTTAGAAGTTTTAAAAACAAAACGACTGTTCCCAGTGTTTTCCTGTTTGTGGATCCAACATTGACGACTGGGTGGGATGACCCAGCTATATTTGTCCCTGGAAAACCAAGAGGGACAGATTTACAGAGGGAGGAGGCTGCAACAGAGATGAAGTAATGTGACTCATGTTTTCCTTTTTTTTTCTTTCTCTGTATAGCCAAGGCCCGCTGTCCTCCATCAGAGCTGCCATAAAGAGAAGTAAGTATTCATCCTCTGTCTCTTCATCATGATCTGGGTGTGGAGATCATTTCTGTGCAATGAAGTGGCAAAATATGTCTGTATTTCATTAAAGAAGGAGATAATAAAGTTTAAATAATCAGATCTACAGCCTGAACTCACTCATGTGATCACTGCACAGATAGATGCAGAAGTAGAAATTATGCAAAGAGAAGAGAATATGGATGAAATCAAACAGGATAAATAAAGCAGCCTAGCCATAGCAAGCACTCTCAAATAAAACTGTTTAATTGGTTTCAATGTAAACCTCTCTGTAAACCTTTAATAGTACTGTAATCATTAATCATTATATTTTAGACTACAATTTGATTCCATTGTTTTGGGAAGGCTCTTTTACTGATTTAACTCAACAAACTCAAAATGAAATGTTAACCTATCAAATTTGGCAGTTATGTTCATGCGTGCACAAACTTTGGGCATCTCTGTTTTTACAGTGAAGCCTGAATTCATCTAAACGTATCGATCTACAGAGTAAAAGAGTCAGGGTCAAACGTAATCTAATCTTTGGTTTTTGCTGAAATATTGTATCATTTGAACATTTATTGAAATGAAAGCATGTGAGAAGTTTAGAGGGAAAAATCAGTATTTGGTGGAGCTGTTAACAACTCATAGACATCTGAAATGTGAGCTACTACACACTGCTTTTTGTAAGATTTTAAAAGCTTGTTATATAGAAGTAGAAAGTAGCATCACATACAAATACTACAGTAAAGTACAAGTACCTTTTAAAATTGAGTAAGTGTACTTAGTTACGTTCCCCTACTGCCGGTTTAATTCTTACAATAGATTAAATTTTCCATAAAGCTCTTACAATCTGTATTTCTCTGTATTTAACTCTTCTGCTTTCCTTCTGTCAGCCTCCAACAGGTCGACGTCTCTCTCTGAAACGCCCCGAGAAAGAGACAGAGACAGAGAGCGAGAGAGAGACAGAGAACGAGACAGAGACAGAGACAGAGACAGAGACAGGAGGTACGGCAAGTATATATATCATGCATGTTCAAATTTAACTCTGCTGTCCATTTAGTTACAGGTCTCAGTCTAACATATCTGCTATAAATACTAAAACCTTTACCTGTTCACCGCTTTTTGACTAAATCATCTCACTTTAAGTAAATATCCTGCTCAAAAGTATAAAAGGACAGTATGGGCACATTTTTTGTTGATGCTTTTTAATCTAGGTCAAGTCACGAAAGAAAGAAGGAGGATATTTGTAGTCAACAAACAAGTGTGACCTTTAGTGTTTACCGTAAATAAACTCCCGTGTAAGGAATGTACTGACGGAGCGATTTATCACTGGGCTCCTTCCTGCTTTATATTCACACAGCCTGGTTTCAAGTCCACACAGAGTAAACATTTATAAACTTTTATAATGCTTGTTATTGTGTGTTGCATCATTTATGGAGGGATTACAGCTGAGCTATGTTTCCTGGTTATAAAACACTTGAGTGAACGCTGAGAACAAAATTTCTTTTATTAGATGGAAGTGTGATGTAACGCAGTTTGTAGTAGACATGTGGAAAATGGATATAACCCGAAGACAAAGTTGAACTTCTGCTCAGATCTCAGGTCAAACTTACATTATGAACCACAGGCTGAAATAACCAATTAAAGGTGGAGCCAAACCTCAAACACCTGAGACAATTATAACACCAGTAATAATAACTCATAAAACATCCTTTTTATTCTGATTCGTTGCTAGGCGACCAGAGATCACCATCTTGTCAGCTGAACCGCTCGCCTCCACGTCCTGGTTTCCCGGAGCTTCTGGAGGATTCCCTCCTCCGCCTCCTCCTGCTGCACAGATCTGGGGATCCACGATCCCTCCATCCATTCAGGTAAATGTCTTATCTGTCTGTTTCTGATGACGACATATCGATCAAATAGATGTTAATATAGATCAAGTCTGTTTACAACAAGGTCATCACAAAGTTTTCCGGGAGTAGAGGATTCCTTCAATCCTGGAGGCTGCAGTTTCAGGATCGCATTTCTAGGACCCTTTAGTAGTAGTTAGACAAAGTAATATTTGGGTGGAATAAACCTTTGAAACTAGGCTCCTAGCAATGCAGACCTGAAACTAAAGGTACATAGTATTTGGTATGATGTTAGACTCAATGACCAGCAGGTGTCACCAGTGTTCAAACTTCAGTAGCTGTTACTTCCTTCGCCTGTGGGGGGCGATATCAACATGTCGATATCTGCAGGTTTAAAATGCTGCCGCTGTTATCGTTTCCTTTCCTGTAAACGGCACAAGATTAACTCATGTAAAAACTGTCAGAATGGATGGAAATGGTGGATCTTGGGTACATAAATGGAAAACACTGATTGTCTTGAATGCAGCAAAAATGACGAATCCAACAGAACAACAAAAGTGTACCAAAAAACAGTTACTTTCTCAATTAATCCGTCCAAAAAATGTCCGAAAATAGTAAAAACTAAAGGCTCATTATAATTTCCCAGAGCCTAGTATGATGCAATAAGTTGCTTGTTTTGTCTAAGCCAAAAATATTGAGTGTACTAACAAATAAAAGCATATATTAAACAAACAGAAAAATTGATTGCTAGTAAATAAGTAAATTAATAGTAATGGCCGACTGTATTTGTTTTCCACTTGTATTGTGTTGATATGATGTGAATTTGTATTTATATTTTATTTTGGTGGTGTGTCTCCTTCTCAGCCTCCTCCTTCCTATGAGGAGGTGATCAGGGAGAAGACACAGGAGCAGGTTCTCCGTCCGTCTTCCTCCTCGAGCTCCTTATCCTCCTTATCTTCATCCACATCACGTCCAGTTTCTACGATAACCATCGCCACCCAGACCGACCCGGGTGCTACTCCCGATCCTCAAGACTCGCAGGGTGAGAAGAAACTCGGTTATTTTAAACGCTTTTCTATTTTTTTATTTATTTTGTAAGTAAAAATAATTTGTGTTTTGTGTTTTAGCGAAAAGACCGGTCAGACCGCCGCGACCGCCTCTCCCCCAACCTCCTAAACCGCCTCATGTTGAAGACGTTGCCATCAACGCCAACCAATCAACACCCAGCTCTCGTGTCGGTGACGTCGTTGTATCGAACTCACACACTCAGTGCTGCGACGTCCTCGCCGAACTTAATTCGCCTCTAACCTCAACTGGTGGCACTCAAACCGACCAATGGGATCAACCTTTAGCTGCTCTTGACGCGGCAACCCCTTCGACGACTTCTTCTCAAGTCCCGTGTGAGCGCCCCAGGCCACGCCCCCGCTCCAGGCTCAGCGTGCAGCCAACCGGCAACGAGGTCAAAGTTCAGACTTTGGTGAAACTGCGAGACGACGGTTTAGCGACGCTAGCCGCCCGAGCAGAGAGTGAAACCAGTAACCAGGAAGTGAGTCAAGGGAAATACCTGCAGGAGCTGCTCGAGGCATTCAGCGCCGACGACTGGGGCTTCCCCGATCACCGTAGCGACAGCAGCGGGCGCAGCCAATCAGAGACCGAGGAGGAAGAGGACGGGGAGGACATGGCGGCTCTGAAAGCGAGGATCCAGGCGTTTGAGCAGCAGCAGCAGCAGGTGGCTGATGGGAGCTGTGGAGACGGGAACAGAGGCAGTGGGACCATCGAGGGGTGTGTCGTCACAAAGAGACCAGAGCCCCGTCCACGCCCTCGTCTCCAGGGGCAACCGGCCAAATCGGCTCCACCTGTGGTTGCTCCGAAACCCAAAACCTTCTCACATGCCCCCAAACCATCCAGTAAGGTATTTTGGGAAGATGGAGGTGCATCAGATAGCGCTGAGGCTCTGACAACAAGTGAAACCCCCTCAGCAGACTCTAAACCTCAAACTACTGCTGAACCAGCACCTTCTTGTACCCCGAAATCTGCTCCAGCTCCGGCACCCCAACCCTGCAAAAACACAGAAAAACCTGCAGTCACACCCAAACCCCCACTTGCTACAGAAACCCTCCCATCTAGTTCTTCTGCCCCTGCCCCTGCCCCCGTCCCAGCCCCCAGACCCCCTCCACCCAAAATCACCCCGTGTGTCAGTGAGACGCCCTCCGCAGCCAACCCCAAACCTCCACCCAGACCTCTAGTCGCCCCCAGGGCCAACATGGGGGCTCCACAACAGGATAAAAGCATCACAGCTGGGCGCACTACCCTGACTCTGCCCCCGAGACCCTCCATGGAGGTCAGCAGCGGAGCGAAGACGGAGACTCAGACTGGAAGTGAGGAGACGGAGGAAACCACAATCCAAACTGGTGAGTGTCATTCTGCCTGGTGACGGTTTCATCTCCAGGTTTTTATTTAGACCCCTGTTGATGGAAAAGGTCAAGATAACCGAATACTTTTTAAACAATGACTGAAAAATCTGAAGGCGGATTACTGACCTCAAGTTATTCACCTTCTACAATAGGACTGGGTGATAAACATAAAATCAAATATCATGATCGATATCGCAACAATATCGTAGGGATGACTATCTGTGCTTTCACAAGTTACTTCCACAATGAGATTCTTGATAAATAATCATCAGTATTGTGGATATACTGACTAAGTGGGTAAAAGGTTAATACTAGAACATCTAGAACAGTCTGGTAAATTCAGAAAATTACATAATTTTACTGTAAAGCCTTTAAAAGCAGAAAAAATGACACCTATGCCGTATCACGATATTACAATATCCAAATACGATACCTAGTCTCATATCACAATATCCATATAATCGATATATTGCCCGGACCTACTCTACACTTGATGGGTGTATGACTGGAGAGCCAAGGGAGTGCAGTAACGAATTTAGTGCAGTCTGGATATGTGAAATGTTTAATATTAATAAACTTTGGGATCTCAACCAGTGAGCAAGATTATTGAGCTTCAGGCCAACTGACTCTCACATCTCAGGCAGAGACCAGAGACGAGGAATGACACGACTCTTACCTCGTATCTAGACCAGAGGTCACGTTAACTAAATATTTTCCATCATTGACAGACTTTTTTAAACAATGACGTTTTGAAATATTACACGGAAGATGATCAACCGTCCAGTTGGTGGCGAGTTATCTAGTCTGGTCTTGTCTTTGGTCTCAGCCATCGCTACATTATAGCAAAATGTGACGAAGTTTCTTTAAATAGCCCGATAATTGTGACAGTGTTGATAAACAAGGTAGAAAAAGAGGGACTGATGTGGTGGAAGATAACGAAATTCAGTGAAGCTTTACAAGACCGTATCACGCTCAAACAGGCAGACTATTAGGCAGATTATTTTCGGAGCAGTTGGGCTTCATCACTGACCTCAACACTGGACGTAACGCATCTCGCTATCTGGGTGCTGACAGCGTGTTGAAGGGGTGCAAAAGCCATTAAATATGTCTTATCATTAAAAAATCTGTCACTGTAATGGCCTTCAGTATGTTTCTCATTTAAGCCGATTGTATTGACAGGTTTTTAATATTTCTGTGACCTCAGCAGTGGACAGTATAAGACGGTTCCTCTCAGTCAGCTGGTGAACTCCTTTGTGTCTCCATGTGAGCAGTAGTTCAGCTCATTCCTCAAATATTTACACGAGGTTTGAATGAAGCGTGCTGTTTATCTGCCAGATAACCTGAATGACGTTGTAGCTGATAAGCTCTCAGTGTAGTTCGAGCTGTTGACCGAAGCAGCTGCCATCCTTTTATTTAGATTTCAGTTATCAACACTGTTTGGTTTTATAGTAACACAGATTTAAGTGTTGGGGAAATACCAACTGACGTCTGCGAGTTCCTTGTTTTCAAGCCAATACTGACGTACATCAGTGTCAATGATTTTTGTCGATGATCTTTGTCACGAATTTCTCTAAATATGGAGAAATGGTGCCGCTATCAGTCGGAGGCTTAAATTACAGAATTTAATCGTATAGTTTGCAGCTGTATAATTGCACATCTCTTAAAGGGAATAATGAAGTGAACACTAAGATGTAATTCAGTCGGATTATCAGGTTTTCGAGAAGGGTCAGTGACGTGTCCATGAGGTTTAGTTTAAATTTAAAGGGTTAAAATGTGAAAATGAACGTATGAATAACTTCACACATTCTTTTTTTTTGGACCCAGCATCAAATTTCTGCTTTTAATCCATTTTGAGAGAATTTATTAGAGGATTATGGTAAAGATGTCTAAGTGGTGTAACCATAAAAACAGTAAATAGTCAATAAAACAGCATATCAACTAGTTTGGCATGATCTTACATTATAACTTTTATATTAAATAAAGCTAATGGAATACTATTGTTCTAAATATTACATTTCATCTGGAGAATCATGGAGATCAGGAACCTGACTGCTTGCTTGCTTTCTTTCTTTCTTTCTTTCTTTCTTTCTTTCTGTTTTTCTTTCTTTCTTTCTTTCTGTCTTTCTCGTCCCTATTTTCTTCTCTTCCACCTATATATTTCTGTCTTTCCTTCTTTCTCCCACTTAATTTTCACTTTTTCTCTTCTTCCTTGTTTATCTCGCTTACTTTCTTTCTTTCTTTCTTGGTTTCCTTCATTCTTTCTTTCTGTCTAGGAGGATAAAAAAAACTTTCTTTCCTTCCTCATTTTTCTTTATTTTTTCCTCCAACTTCTTTTTTTCTTTCTTTCTTCCTCTCTCTAGGTGGATAAAGTATTAAATATTTATCATTCTTTTGTGGTTACACCATTTGACATTTTCAGGAGCATACAGTCTTACTTTTGGTACAAAATGGTGCAAATGTCATTTCAAATGATATAAAACCAACAACAATACTAAATGTACATTTTAACAAACCTGATGCCGCTTTTAAAACTAGTTTTTAACAGATTTTTAAATTGCTTGCCAACCCTTATTTGTCACTGACCCAAAAAACATCTTTGGTTTTGTTCAGTTCTAAATTTGTTTGGTTGCATTTATCTAAAAACCTCAACTATGTCAATATTTGAGTAAAGTCCCGAGTGTTTCCGAGCACACAAAGGAGCGTTGGAGTCAACATGAAGGTGTGTGGAAATATCACTTCAGACATGAGATCAATCTGGTTCAATGTGTTCAGAGCTGATTCTGACATTTATCACACTGTCCACTGTTTACGCTGAACCCTCGCTCTGACGTCAGCGTATCGACGGACGAACAGCACTTCATTGTCATCACAGACTCAACAACAAGCCGACGTTTCTGCTCATGCTGGAAGAAAAAGGAACGATACTGAAAACAGACTGAAGTGTTTGGAGGAAGTGATTTTTTTTTCTCTCTCTCTGACACAAACATGACAGATAACAAAGAAATCTGCAGATAAACTGACTGAACTAGTTTTAATGGTTTCTACTGACTCGACTTTATCAACCAGTGGTGTACTTTAATGCACATGCTGATAAGAAAATGGCAAATTTAAAAGCAAATAGATGTTTTGTTTGGTTAAATTAAATTAAACTGAACCTTTTTAAAGTGGATAAAGGAGCATTTATCTCTAAAAAAAACTAAAAAAAAAACTTGAGTGATTATTTGTATTTTGGATGTTTTAGTTTTATGATGAAGCGCCATCTAGAGGACTAAATAAAAATAAATAAATAAAAAAAACAGTAAAAAATCTAAAATAAGAGAGAAAAAGTTTCATTAAATCTAGACTAAAAACTATGTAAAAAAAATAAAATAAAAATGATAAAATAAAACAGATGAATAAAATAAATAAGAATAAAATAATAAACTAATGGAAGTGGAAATGTTGCATTGTTGGTAATGTAGTCACCAGGTTTTGACAAGGAGGAGGAAAAAAAGGATTATTGTGTCTATTAATCAACTAACACTGATTGTCTTATAGCACCACTAACATTTATTTATTTATTTATTTATTTATTTATTAGGTTTTTTTTGTTCATATTTTCTTCTTTTTTTATTATTTCAGTGAAAGTAGGAAGTGTTCGTCCGGGCGTCCCGACCAAACCAGCAGCACTGACCTCAGCACGCAGAGGCAGCGGTAAGAGAGAGAGAGCGACTGTGTGTGTGTGTGTGTGTGTGTGTGTGTGTGTTAGAGAGAGTGAACACTGAGCTGCATGTTGCTGTAATACAATGGAGCGTTTGAGAGCTTAGAAAAGACAAATCTCACTCGCTGGTAATGTGACAGAAATATGCAAACATGTGGAATGATTTTGTGTGTGTGTGTGTGTCTGTGTGTGTATGTGTGTGTTTGTGTGTCATTGTGTATAACAGAGACAGACAGAGAGAGAGAGAGAGAGAGAGAGAGGGTTGGTTTATATTATGCAATGCAAATGTTGTGGAAGAAAAATGCTGTGATTGTAAGAGAAGAAAAAAGCCTCCACTGTGAGTTTTAAGTGTCAGAGTTATGTGCGTGTGTGTGTGTGTGTGTGTGTGTGTGTTTTCAGCCGAGCCACGTGATTGGACAGCTAAACTAGATAATTCCCCCGATGTAATTAACCGAGCTTTAATTGAAGCTGTTAACATGAATTTGTGTAAAGAAGTTAAGACTTTGATTTTTAATGGTTTTTACTCTTCAGGGCTTCACACACACACATACACACACACACACACACACACACACACACATACACACACACACTCACACACCAAAGAAAAAAAATGTGAATCTGCAAAAAAAAAACAACCCCAAACAACAGAGTGATTCGTCACGGCTCTGTGAGCTAAAGTAGGTCATGGGTTCATCTGAGGTCATCGGTCTATTTTTACCAACGTAGCTTTTCAACCTCTGCGTGCTGCGTTCAGATTTGAGCCAATATGAGTCACAAAAAAACATATTTTAGAGATTCTTTGGGTAAAGTTGGAGAGATTTGACCTTTTTTTCATGTTTTTAATCATTTATTTTATTGTATTCATGTTTTAAAATGTTTTATTCTCTTTAACCAAGTCTAACTTTAATTACATTTTTATCAGTTTTATCTCATTCTTGTTTAGTTTGAGATAGTTGGTCTGAGTCTGTGTCTGTCCGTTTAAGTTGTAAATAAATGAGATTATTTAAATTTTTTAGGGTCAAAATATGATGATTTTCCTTTTCTTCTTTTTATATTTTACCACCTTCAGCTCCCAGTCTCGCCCCAAAACCCTCCGGTGCTTCACGAACGCCCCCAGATCCAAACCCAGCCCCAGCAGCCAAACCTTCAGCTGCTGCCCCGGCTACAGCCCCGAAACCTCCCACTCCCGGTCCCAGCCCTGCTCCCTCCGTGGTCAAACCCCCGGCTCCGGCTCCAGCTCCAGCTCCGGCTCTGAGGAAAGGCTCTGCGGTCCAAACCAAAGCTGAAACTACCAGCTCTGCTAACACAAACTCCTCAGACCCTCCTCTTCCTCCACGGTGAGAAGGATGCACAGTAGATCTCTAGACGGAGGATATAAACCCGATAAAAGTGAAACGATTTGTTAATTAAATGGGAATTAGGCGGCTCTGTGTGTTGGGTGAGTGTCAGATTTCTGCTGTTGCTCTGGAACAAAGGGAGCGAGTGTCCTCTGCTCTGATGTTCACTGTTTCTCTCAGGTTCTTGTTATTCCAGCAGTTCCTTTAACCTTTGTACCCTAATACTGTGCCAGTTTGGTTCCGAGAGTCACGTGGTCAAAAAAAAAAGCCTTCTTCAATGCAGTATGATGTTCATTTTGGATTTTGGCCTCCCTGATTTTATATGTGACGATAAAGCAGGGTATGCATTAGGGGCGTGGCTACGTCCTGATTGACAGGTTGATTGCTCAATGTCCTCGAGATCCAGCCCTCGCAACCATAGCAACCTCCCCGCTCCCACCCGTCCATGGCGCCAACTCATGCCCATATAAGTAGAATCCGTGTTTTTATTTTTCCCAGCATGCACCTGAAATTTTCAAGATGGCGCTGCCTAGATTCAAAACTATTGGCTTCCGAGCAGCCTTGCATCATCTGCAAAGAAAGAAGTAAAAAAATAAAGAAAAGTGTAGTTTTATATCCTTTGACAGTCAGTTCTTTTATATTAATTTCATAATAATAGTAATTTTAATAGCAGACATGTTAAGGTAATATTTTGGTTATTTTCTGTCATTTAAACATCTTTTTTTGGTTCAGTTTAAATGGTTCACATTTTTTCAAGTGTGTCTTAAAACAATATTCAGGCTCCAAAGTTAATATTGCAACGGATTGTTCTCGCTGTAATCATTCCTGTCGTTCCCAATGTGCTTCCAGTGTGAGTGATGTGGGACAAAATCAACAGAAACACCGTCCAGGAGAACAAAAAAAGTGTGAGTTCTGTACTAAAGAGACATTTTCTTTGGGAGATATCGTCTTTATTTAACCAGCTCAGACTGCTGAAGCCTCAAAACAAAAAGAGGACTGTGGATTCAGTCCTCCATCACTTCCATTCTAAGTGTATTATGAAGGGATCTTCTTATGGTCAGTATGAACAGGAGGAATGATTACAGGAAACATAACAAGAAAAACACTGTTTAATGTTCAGAACAAGTAAAAATACCTCCACTGACAGACTATTATTTCTGGGCTTTTACACCAAACATCATTATTTTTAATATCAAATGCAGCTGTGTTGACCAAAAACACATTGACCTCCATGATGTGGGTTCAATTGTAGTGCAGGATTGACTGAAAGTTAAGGTCAGAAATGAACATTTGCTGGCTCAAAAAATGTAAAAACCCTTTGAATGTTTTAAATTATACAATAAACAGTTAAAGAACCTGCACATTGTTTAGTTTTGAGAATAAAATATGCATTAAATGGGTAAAAATACTCAGTTATAATCTATAACTGGGATTAAAACTCAGTGTTAGTAGTTTTTACTCATTAAATGTTCATATTCATGTAAATCATAAGGTCGGTGGCTCCCTTTGCTTTTTTTAATAAGAGTCATTTAAATATTCGTCTATCATGCAACATAGGATTGAAGTGTTTCCCATCATTTGAAGTATATAGTCGTATCAATCATATAAAATCAGATACCTTAAATTTACAAAGGGAACAGATATAGGTTTCAAGAAATACCACAAACTACCTAAATCCCTGACTGAACAGATGGTTTTTAGCTGCTTTTTTAATGAGTCCACAGCATCCAAAGACCTCAAGCGTATTAGGAGACTTTTCCAAAGCTTTAGCGCTGCCGACTGGAAGGGTGTCTGAAGTAGACTTATAAAGCCCTGGATTGAGGACCAAAGGACTTGGCTCATGGTGTAGGGGGCGAAGATATGTGTAGCCATGCAGGACTCTATAAGGGAGCACCAAAATATGGAAATTCATTCTAAAATGAACAGGAAGCCAGTGCATTGAGGTTAAAGTAGGTGTAATTTGTGACGATCTGTTGAAGCCCGGCAGCATTTTGAACGGTTTGTAAGCGGTCTAAAGGAGATTTGTTCAGGCAGGTAAGAAGAAGACCACAGCAGTCCGAACACGATGAGATACAGGCGTGTTTTATCATCTCCATTTCACTTCCTGACACAGTAGACCGAAGTTTGGTTGGGTTTCTTGGATGAAAGAAACATGATCGAGTCAGCGTCCTATTACGCTTTAAGTTCGGCTTTCACACAAACTATTCATGCTTACATGTTCATCCTCAAAGACGAGATAACAGAAACAGTCCAGTCTGGTGTCTTTCAGTGTTTAGTGAGGAGTTTCTAGTTAAGTAATTTTATTTGACTTATTTTCCTTCTGCTGTCACCAGGAACAGAAAGCTCTAGCTCAGTTTTCTCTTTCTTTGGAGCCATAAAGTGATTCATGTATCTTGTATCTCTTTCTTTCTCTTCAGGCCTTCAAGTGTGAAGCTCCTCCCCCTTCGCCCCCCGCCAATCAAATCCACCCCCGGCCGACCACCACCTCCGTCCATCAACTCCACAACTTCCACAGCGAACCAGATTCCTCCTCCTTCTAAAACCAGTCCTGCCCCCTCCGTGTCTCCGGCCAGCCAGTCCGCACCGTCCCCACAGACCGCTGCTGCTGTAACATCCAATCAGACGCAGGGTCAAAAGGCAGCAAAGAGAGGGCCGCCTCTGCCCCCCCGCCCTAAACCAGGACACCCTCTTTATAACAGCAGCACAGTACGGACAAACACACACACTCACACACATTAAAGATCGTAAATCTGAGTCGTTAAGTAAAATTTCCTTCTTTATCACATCTTAGAAACAGGAAGTCCTGATCGTCCTGGACGACCCGAGCCCGGCTCCCACTGAGGAAGTATCCGGTGAAGGGAAGAGCCAAACCGCCGTCACTGCTCTCATCGACTCATCGCAGTGTCTCCTGGACCTGGACACCCAACCAGAGCCGGTGCCAGATCCAGACAGCCAATCAAAACCCGCCTTGGAGGGCCTCGACCTACCAGAGTCTGAGGTACTGAAACATCTGGCTCCACCTGTTTACATGTGTTGATGGTTTATAGTGTTAAGTATCATAAAATGGTCAATGAAGTGTTGTTACAATGGATGAAGAGGGACAGCAGTCGTCTACCAAATTGGAAGATTGGTGGTTTGATTCCCGGCTCATCCAGTCCTCATGTCCGTGTAACCCCAACCTGCTCCCGTTGCTATGCCAACAGTGTGTGAATGTGACATGTAGTGTAAAAGAGCTTTGAGTGGTTAGAAAGTCTAGAAAAGCTCTAGTATAGTCCATTTATAACAATTATAATAATAATAATAGATTAGTAGCTTTATTGTCATTCTATTGAGGGTCAGACAACAATATAACGAAATTTAAATAGCACTCCCTGAGCCATAACAACATTTAAGATAATTTAAAAAATAACAACTTAATATTTTAATATTTTTGATGACTAAAATCTAAATTGGTGACACGTTACACATGAACCTTAAAGTCCAGTTCTGCCTGGATCAGGGTTATTATAGTTAACTAAAACTGAAACTAGCAGTGAACAAAATAATTAAGTTAATTGAAATAAAAAATAAAAATGATGAAAACTAAAT
This sequence comes from Scomber colias, assembly GCA_021039105.1. NCBI lineage: Eukaryota > Metazoa > Chordata > Actinopteri > Scombriformes > Scombridae > Scomber > Scomber colias. The sequence continues at coordinate 42,776 of JAJDFG010000172.1, forward strand.
AAAAAACTACAATGAACGATGCAAAACTAACTAAAACTAAACTGCACTACTTCGATTTTCACTGTACCCTGTTCAGTTTGACTTCTTGATATAACAGGTTTCTACCGGCAGGGGGCAGCAGAGCAGACATTGGAAGTTAGAAAACGTCACAGCCTGATATAGGAATATATTTTGACCCTGCAGTAGATAAAAGTGAAAATGTTGTGATGAAGAATGATGGGAACATTTGTGGGATAAAAGCTAAAAGGAGAAAAATACAACTAATGTGAAAGTCACAGCAAACACTGCAAACTTTACCTCAGTGTCAGCATTATTTCATCTTTTACTGCTTCTACTAATCAAGGCTTTTCTCCTAATACATGAAAAACTAAAACTACATAAAAACTAAACTAAAACACTTGTTAAACTAACTAGAACTAAACTGAATTGTTTTTAAAAACAAGCTGAAAAACTGAATAAAAATAAAAACTAAAGAAATTCTGGTTACAGTACATAATGATAATAATCATGCTTTAGTGTCTTTGTGAGTTTTTGAAGTGATAAAAAGCAGATTTGATGACATCAACCTTAGAGTTTAGTTTATACAGCAGTATAACATGCAACAAACGTCACTTCCTGGACTCAAATTGGGGAAATGATGATGATATAAAAGTAAAATTTTTGATTTTTTTAGCGTTTTATGTTGTGACTGATGGTTTTGTCCTTCGTAGTCCATCCTTCCTGTGCAGCCGACCGAGCCGAAAGAACAGCCGGATCCTCTTCCTGTCAGGTCCGACACACAACCTGCTCACCTTCTACAGCTTCACAGTAACTTCTGTATCTTTAAAAAAGAGTGTAATGTTTTCTTTTCTTCTTCCCGTGTGCTCAGTGGTCCTCGGTGCGTCGCCTTGTTCGACTACGAGGGCGAGGAAGAGGACGAGCTCACCTTCTCGCAGGGTGACGTCATCGCCCTGCTGGAGCTCATCGGGCAGGAGTGGGCCCGCGGACAGATCCATGGGCGGGTCGGGATATTCCCCCTGAACTTCGCAAAAGTGGTGGAGCCATTGCCAGGGGAGACGGCGCTGTTGCCAGGGGAAACGGAGAAAACTACATTAACGGAAACGGCAGTGATAGAAAGTACAGGTGAGCGGTAGACTTTACTTTTAACTCTTCAGCTTCTTTCTTTGCTTAGTTTATTAATAATAAAATATATATACTTGACCCCGTCTGTTTTGACTGTTCCTTCCTTCCTTCCTTCCTTCCGATCCTTTCTTCCTTCCTTCCTTCCTTCCTTCTTTCCTTTCCTTCCTCCTGTCATTCTTTCCTTCCCTCCTTCCTTTCCTCCTGTCCTTCCTTCCTTCCTTCCTTCCTTCTTCCCTTTCCTTCCTCCTGTCCTTCTTTCCTTCCCTACTTCCTTCTTTCCTTCCTCCTGTCCTTCTTTCCTTCCTTCCTTCCTTCCTGCTTTCCTCCCTCCCTCCCTTCCTTCCTTCCTTCCATCCTACCTTCCTTCCTTCCATCCTACAGTAGGTTCCTTCACTCCTTTCCTTCTTTCCTTCTCCCTTCCTTCCTCCTTTCCTTCCTTCTTCCTTACTTCCTAACTTCCTTCCTTGACTCGAGGACAACCGGAGGGTTAAGGAGTAATTTAGCTGTTGAACTATAAAAAGTAGAAAACACCTTTTTAAAAATGTATTAAAACACCTTTTAAAATGTAGTAATTATGCCTTTTTTATAATTATTATCCACTGATATGCACAATACTTTTATTATACTGTTGTTATTATTATGTTTCTATGTTTTAACCGTGACTATGTTTATTTATTTTTTACATTTACAGCACCAAAGTCGTCACAGGACCTGAACACAGAGGTTAGGCTTTTCATTTATTCTCCTGCTGTACTATTTGCTTTCCTTTTTTAAAATGTATTTTCATTTAAATGTTCTTAACAATGTGTTTTTAATCTGCATCTGCAGACGGAGGAGTGGGTCGTGGCTCTGTTCGACTTCCCCGGTCAGACTCCAGAAGATCTGTCTTTCCACAAGGGGGCGTTGATCCGAGTGACGGAGCACATCGACTCTGAGTGGAGGAGAGGAAAACTGGAGGGGAAGGAGGGACTTTACCCTGCTGCCTTCACACAGCCCTGCCAGGGTACGACACAAGCACCCAAACACACCAACAGGGGAAAAAAGACCAGAAATAGATTAAATATAATAAACACACTCTAATATACTTTTCTAACCACAACTTCCTGTTTCCAGCTCAGCCAATCCCAGCGCAGCAGTCAGCGGTTAAGGGCGTGGCCAAAGTTCTGTTTGACTTCATCGCCGAGGGCGACGATGAGCTCTCACTAAAGGTGTGTGTGTCATGAGCAGGGATGGGAAGGTTACTATGGTTACAGATAACTAGTTACTCTGATTAAAATGTAATAAGTAATGTAACTATTTCAATGACTTCATCAAATGAATGTAACTTATTGCATTTGATGGCTTTTCTAGTTTTCTAACCAATGTTTTCAGCTGTTAGGGTAAATGTTCCCTCCTTCTGTCCTTCCTTCCTTCCTTCCTTCCTTCCTAAGATCTAAGATCAGCTGTTAGGTTAAATGTTCCCATTAAGCACCAAATTCTAAGCCCAGCTGTGTTGTCATGGATACTGACATGATTTATATTGGAGATCATTTCTTATAAAGCAACATTTCTCTCTCATTGTAAAATGTATTCATTAATTGGTACTGTGACTCCATTTAAGTCCACATCATGATTTATTTACTAAATATATAAAAAAAATTGATTTTAAAGAATTAAAAACAGCAATATATGTATTCAGCAACATGTTAAATATTAAAAAATGAGGAATAATCTGTTGAAACTATGATTCAAGTTTGGTTTTGGAGTCAACAGCTTCATGTTTATGTTTCTCTCTCTGTCTCCTCCTGCAGGTTGGTGATGTTATAACGGAGGTGGAGTCAGTAGATGAACAGTGGATTGTAGCAGTTGTGGGCGGGAAGCGTGGGATCGTTCCTAAAAACTACATTTCACTTCTCTGACGAGGAAATCCTGAAACAAAACAAACAATTATCGGGTATCTCCCTCCCCGACCGACTTGTTAATGACTCTACAGTGGATTCCTGTTTGTTTACCGGACCGAAACGCAAGTGCACTCAACGGCAGCGATGGCGGTCCACTGAATTTCAGATAAAAAAATTTTGATTCCTTGATCTTTTTTTTTTTTTAATGTAGCAAAATTAGCCTGGTAAGTTTTGTTGGTAGTTTGGCTGCGGAATTGGAGAAACAGGAACTCTTGCGGTGCGATGGGATTGTTTCTTTATCCTGGACAACGCCGATCTAGCGTCACCATGGCGACCGAGACCTTGCTGTGCTCCCTTAGAGAACTGGACGGACATGCGCTGCCTTAAAACTGACGGTTACATTAGACTGTAGAAGACATTTGACTGGACTTTTTTTTTTTTTTTTTTTTCGCTGATTCGGTTCGACTCGCTAAACTCGAAGCTCGTTTTCAGCTCTGCACAAAAGCGTCGACGGACCCAAAATCGACCCGGATATCATCCAGATGGCTGGACTCATGCTTCAAAGAGCCACGACTTCAACTTTTTTCCTCTTTGTGTCTGATGACGGATGTTTGACGTAAACTTTAGTCGAAATTGGATTTTTTTTTATCGTGTTTCAGTGTTTACATCGGATTACATTTATGAGCTTTGTTTTAAAATCAGGCCAGCTCAACTGCACTCAGAATGAAAAGTGTTCACTCTACAGGTTTAGAGAGGTGGATTAGTTCATGTTATCTAACCCATTAAAGCATAAATCTACATTTATCTTCAGCAAACTCTAAAAACAGGAGAACGTTAGTCTCATTCTGAGCCAGAGGAGATTAGAAAACTGAATTAAAACTGAAATATGTGGAGCTTTAAGTTGTTGAATCACTGCTGGGTCAGGTTCGTGATAGTTACTGTAAGGTAAGTCTGACCGGTGTTAATAATGTTTTGTTAGAGTTTCCTTTTAATTCATCTCTTAATGAAGCACACCTCCTGCAGATTTTATGAAAAGGACCAAAAAAAATCACCACTTTCAAAACATTCTCCGTTTAGTTTATGACGCTTTTATGACACTGTAGGTACCTAAAGCTATTTATAAATGTTTAGAGTTCATTTCTTATGTTGCGCATAAATTCTCATGGCCTATAAATTCTGATAAAAAGGCCTCTTCAAAACACCCTTCGAGCTTTGAAGCTTAAAAAGTAGCATTTTTACAATAAAGAACACTATTATTGGTTTAGTCCATTAACTTGACTGCTTGACCTTTTTTCAGACGCTACTTTATTTTGTTGACTTGGCTTCTGGACCATTTTTTGAACATTGTAATGTGAGGTTTTATACATATTTTATATTTGACAGTTTAAAACATGCAACTAAAGCTTGACACTAAAAGCAAGTATCTCAATAAATGCAATTATACACTACGAACACAAAGCTATCAGTCACAACAGCAGCTGTATATTTTATAATACTTAAAGGATTTGGTTGTCTATTTTCTATATTTTTCTATATATTTCTTATTGTTAATAAATCTCATGTCAGAGCCAAACCAACAATGATCCGATCTACTAACAAATCAAATATAGAGTGTATATCAAAGCCTTAAATACACTAATTGGCCTCTTTATTAGGTACAACTGTGCATCTAATTTAATCCAATATAGTGGGTGATGGAGGACTATATTGAATGGTGTTCCTAATATTTTGTCCACTTCATTAACATATATGAGGGAGGCAAAATATTAGGAACATCAGTCAATATAATGCACCTCAGTATGACCTCAATAATAAACAAAGTAGAATAATCAACTTCCTGTCAATATTAACAAAGATTGAATTGAGTTGTTGTATTGGATTGAATTACCTAATAAAGAGGCCGGTGATTGTATCTTATTCCTCCGTTATCGTCTAAAAAACTATTCAAAAACGCATCATCGAGTCACACGGCTGCACTGGGTCACATGTTCCTTCGTTAGAAAGAGTTTGGTCATGTTAGAAACAGCGTCATACACTAATTATAGCCACACTACTAACCTCTACACTGTAAATAACACTGGCACAAAGTTCAGAGATCATAAAGGTGTTCCTGTACATGCTCACACAGAAAATCGCTGTTATTGGACTTTGGAGCCATTTCTAAACATAGTAATGTGACTGTAAAGAAATATGTGCAGCGATGTGACTCATTGATGTGTTTTTAATAGTTTTTGGATGATAACAGAAGTTTATGATATAGGAATAAGATCTATCAGGCTTTGGATACTTAATTACTGTAGGAGATGAGTTCATTGTTGGTTTGGCTCTCTATTTGAGATTTGTTGATAAAAAGAAAACCAGAGAAAATGACAGCTTTACCCTTTAAAGTCACGCCATGTACTAAGATGCTATAAAATATCAACATGTTTTTAGTATTTTTTCTTAATTAGACTTTACATGTTATAAAATCCATACAGACTAGACCAAGAAACGGTTGTAACACCAGTTTGCTGATGAACTTACGACATCAAAAAAGTTTAAAAACTACTTTAAAAACCTGTTTTGGCCTTTGCTTCTTCTTCTTCCTGCACCCAGACAGTGTTTTTGAGTACATTTTTGCACCATGTTGGTACTGTAAAGGGAACAGGAAGTGGTTGTAACGTTGCTGAAAGGGTTCACAGTGCAGAGCTCTGGCTGTAGCTTTAAAAAACCAAAACAACGTACTGTACTTGCATCTTTTTTTGCTGAAGTGCTCCTTCACATTCCCCTTAATGTGTTTCCTGTGTTAAAACACTACATCTCAAAAAGTTTTTTAGTTTTTGTTACAGATAAAAACATGGAAGGTTTTCTTTAGATGTCTGTCAGCAAATTAGCAGTGATGATGACTGATTCAAGGTCATTTTAAGAAAGTTCCTCTCATTAAATTTGTGTTTTTAGTTGTTTATCTGACACTTGGAGGTCAGTGGTTTTGTGTGCTGTTGCAGGAATCAACAGGAAAACCCATTTTCTCATTGTACATGTTCTCAGATAAAAGCTTTGCCAGTTACTTTACATTGAGTTGTTATTCATAGTATTTCTCATGCAATTCTCTAAGTCTGAGAAGGCGAAGTTAAAGTTGTGTTGCCTTGATTTGAGGCGAAAAAAGCTACATTTACACAAATAATAAAAGTCCAGTGGTCTGCATTCTCTACAGGAGCCTTTCCCATTTTTAAAAAAATGTATCCTACATGTATGCAGTTTTTATATTTCTCACAGTATTCAATTTAATTATATTTTACGTGAAAGCGATAACAAGACAGTATCGGTTATGTTTTGATAGCTTTTTGAGATGTTACACACACTGAAGAAATACAGATCATGCAGTTTTTTGACAGTCATGAAGGTATTTGGGGGAAATGTTCAGACTATAAGGTAAATAATAGAGCACAAAAAATAAACAGTCTGTCTTTTTTTACCTGCAAACACTGCATTTAGCCATCAGTTATATAATGATTCTCACTAGACAATCAAGCAAGTGAAGCAGTTAGTATTTTGCAGTCAGTGAGGAAAACCTTTCAGTGTCCATATTTCTTAATTCTCAGTTATTGCACTTTAAAACATTAAAGGTTGAAATTTCAGCCAGGAAGTTTGGATGTTTCCATTTTTCTTAGTTTGCAGGCATCACTACTAATTTGGTGGCAAATTGTCAAAAAAGGAAATCTTACATGTGGTATCTTCAAACCTTTGGGACTGGTTTGTGTACGTGAGTGTGAATGATAGAGAATAAACAGTGAAAGAGATTTATACATCGCTTTGTAACAGATATTTTTATGTATAACCAAACATTCCAACTTTTTAATCCAATAAAACTTTGAGACATTTCAATAATCTCATAATTTTTACTTTCTTTCTTACAGTTTTTAAATAAAGTTTAAAGAGTTTAACTGTTTCAGTGCATATCTCCAATAACTGACTGATTGATTGGCAGCTGAACATTAATTCAACCAAAAGATAAAAAAGTAAAATTTCTACTGTAGACAGTGATGGAAATATTAGTAAAAAAAATCCATATATATACTACTGTTTACATCCAATTTATAATATAAACCTCATATTGATTGGTGGAGATTATTGTGGGAATGTGAGGAACATGCAATCAAATTTTTTCTGTGAAAGTGACAGAAATTACAGGACTCTTAATACAGTCATGAATATTTGATTTAGGTCGTCACTTACTGGAGTTTCTTGTGGTTGAAGTTGTAACTAAAACAAATCTGTTGGTTTATTATTGATGCAAAAATAAATACCCATTTTCTAAATCTTAATTTATACTTTATTTTTATATGTTAGGTTATCTTTACAATGGCTGGATGATTACAAGCATGAGACTTAACATTTTCATTATTAAGATTATTATTATTGTTCATCACAACATGAACAAGCACTGTAATTTCACAATGGATCCAACTACCAAATTTATCCAACACAAACAACAAAATCATACCATTATACAAACAGTAATCCAATACATCAGTTTGACTTAATGAGCAATTGTTTTAGCTGTCACCTTTTATTAATTTTATTAATTATTCAACAGAAATGCAAAGATTGGAAAATGTATTCAGTAAAATAATTATCACAAACCCCTCAAACAACTATCACATAATGTTATCTATAAAAATAATAATAATATGTTGAATATGAAGAGCAGTACAATTGAAACTGAAGTGATTCTTAGCAGTTGTGAAAAATGTATTTCATTAACATTCAGATTTACAGTATATTTCTTTTGGATATATGGTATGAATAATACTGGTTTAATCACCATAGAATTGCTTTCAATCATCAATGGAAAACACATTTCTCTTGTTTTTAGGATCACAACACTGTATGTTTCGGGCTTTCTCCAGGCACTCCAGGATTGTTGGATTAACTGTCCTTCAGCCTTTTTATTCTACTCCGTCTACTTGAACTTACAAAACTTAGCAAAGTCTCCATCAGAGCAAAGCCAAAGCCCAGCATAGAGAGGCTCAGTGAATGTGGTCTGGACTCTGTGGAGGAGAGTCATCGTATCAGAGATGCTGTAGAAGGACAGAATACCTGCACTGTGATCCAGGTAGACTCCTATTCTTGAGGGCTGAGGGCCTGAGATGGCTACTCCGATCTTGTTATGGATGAATCTACAATTATTGGTACCATTTAAAACTCAAGATTTATCATTGTGTCCAAATGCATATGCATTAAAGTCCCCTGACCTAGCAATACTGTTGTATGCGACTGCTACTCCAACGCTCCCGCTCCTCTCAACCTCCCAATAACAACGTCCAGTCAGTCCATCTTTACTCAGGACCTGAGATGCATGAATGAATCTTTCTAGATGTTCAGGATATGGTTCAGTTTTAACAGCACGTTATCTTTCTGTTCCTGTCTGATAAAATCAAAAGATTACTGTGCTGTGTTTGGATCCAGTGTGATCTGACATAAATATCAGAACTGTCCTCTGGTCTTCAGATAAATCAGGTATAAACATTAACTATCCTTATTCTACTCTGTCTACTTCAACTCACAAAACTCAGCTTGTCCATCAGCGAAAAGCCTGAGTCCAGCATAGAGAGGCTGAGTGAATGTGGTCTGGACTCTGTGGAGCAGAGTCATCGTATCAGAGATGCTGTAGAAGGACAGAACACCTGCACTGTGATCCAGGTAGACTCCTATTCTTGAGGACTGATGGCCTGAGATGGTAGTTAAGATCTTGTTATGGATGAATGTGTATCCAGTGTCACATCGTAACGCCCAAGACTTATCATTGTATCCAAACGCATATGCATTAAAATCCCCTGACCTACCAATACTGTTGTATGCGACTGCTACGTCAACAGTCCCGCTCCACTCCACCTCCCAATAACAACGTCCAGTCAGTCCATCTTTACTCAGGACCTGAGCTATATGAATGAATCTTTCTGGATGTTTAGGATATGGTTTACGATCCATGTTAACTGTTATCTTTCTGTTCCCCTCTGATAAAACCAGACAATCATTTGGTGTGTTTTTATCCAGTGTGATCCAACGTGAATATTGTAAGAACTCTGCTCTGGTCTTCGGATGTGCTTGTGGCCATTTCTCACTAAGAATGACCTGGATTTTATCTTTTGCTGCTGTAACATCTACCATTACATCCTTAAAGTACCACAAGCAATCAACGGTGGTTCTGGGAGAGTCTGCAGATCCACCAACATCTGACATTGAGGGGTATTTCTTTAGAAACTGGGTGTGATCCTCTGTGCATGAGAGCTTCTCCAGTTCAGTTTCTTTTTTCTTCAGCAGAGTGATCTCCTTTTCCAGCTTCTTCTGAAGGTTTCTGACCTGATTCACTTCAGTCTCCTGCTTGGATCTGATCTGCTGCTTCACATCTGAGCTTCTTTTCTGGAAGAGACGGATCAACTCAGTGAAGATCTTCTCACTGTCCTCCACTGCTTTATCAGCTGATTGATTGATGGCTTCCACCTCCTGTTGAAGCTCCTTCACATCTTTCTCTCTGTCCTGGATTCTCTGCTGGATATTTTGCTGACTCGCTCTGAGCTCCTTCTGCTTCTCAGTCCTTTCTGCTGCAGCGGAGATTGTGTCGTGGCCTTTATGTTCATCCATGGAGCAGAGAATACAGATACACTGTTGATCAGTGCGGCAGAAAATCTTCATCACCTCATTGTGAAGAGAGCAGATGGTGTCCTGAAGTTTAGCAGAAGCGTCGACCAGGTTGTGTTTTTGAAAAGCAGGAGAATCATAGTGAGGCTGAAGGTGTTGCTCACAGTAAGAGGCCAGACACACCAGACAGGATTTGATGGCTTTCAGCTTCCTACCAGTGCAGACATCACAGGCCACATCTTCAGGTCCGACATAGCAGTGATCAGCAGGAGCAGCTCCCAGTCCGGTCTTCTTAAGCTCCTCCACTAACTCTGCTAACATGGTGTTTTTACCCAGTTCAGGCCTCGGTATGAAAGTCTTTCTGCACTGAGGACAGCTGTGGATTTTCTGATCTTCTCCATCCCAGAAAGTTTTAATACAGTTCATGCAGTAGTTGTGTCCACAGGGAATAGTCACTGGATCCTTCAGTAGATCCAGACAGATGGAACAACAGAATTTCACTCTGTCTGCTTGATTTCCTTGCTGCGCCATTTCACAGTTAATGTCTCTAGAGTTTCACTTTCTTCAAAGCAAAGACACTCTACATAACAAAAAGCGTCACACACAGCCAAACTTAAGTTTCATTTCCACACTGATCTGCTGTAAAGTGGATTGTTGGGTCTTTTGCTTCACAGCGTGTTGGTTACATCCATCTCTAAACTTGTCGTTCTGTTAAAGGGGCAGGAACCAGGAAATAAACAGTCAGAGCAGGACTGTGTGAGAAGTGGGAGGGGGTTCTCAGTCTTTGCTGCAGTCAAGGAAATAGAGGCAGTTTTAACGCATTCATATTTCATTCACATTTGTTGCTGCAATTTGTTCAGTTGTACTTTACAAGTTTACAGCTCAGTTGATATATGTACCTCTGATCATTACCTGAGATAATCCTGCAAATATATGTAATTATATGTCTGATTATCTGAGATTGCTTTTCATTTTTTATACTTTTTTGGGAGCCAGTAAAACATTCAGTCTCTGTCAGTGAGATTGGCTTCTCGTCCTGATCTATTAGACTTTTTTTCATTCAAGGAAGTGGAGCAGCTTGAACCTTTGCAGTATTTACAGCACTCATTCGCATCTTTACAGACTGAATTAAATCAGTCTGTTCAGCCATTCTGTACACATTCACAATGGTGGTTTTCAATTTATATACAGAATAACCTTTATACTCATGTCTAATTTTTCTGCCACATTTGTCACCAGCAGTGTTAGAAGAACTCATGTCTTTTATTTGCTGTAAGTAAAATCACAAATAACATAGTAGAAAAAAGTGAACAAAAACAAGCAAAACAACCCAAAGCAATATAAAGGCTACCTGTTAAAAGCATTTTTTATTAATGACCGAACTTTGTTAAAATACTCACACAGAGCAAACGTCATTTTCCATAAGAAAGTTATGACACAAAGGACAATACAAAAAAAATAATTTTATTTTCTGCTTTATTTAACTTGTATAACTGACAAAGCCAATCATGTTCTTCAATACAAACATGACATCCTGTTTCCAAATGTAATGGTAACATATCATACAAACATCTTTTCATTGTAGGCTAACTAAATGCCATACTTTTTACTACTAAGCTGCTAAAATTTACTGAAGCACTGAATAAACCATATGTCCTAAGTTTTATGGCTTATTCCAAATCTCAATGTCCCATTCTTCATATTTTCAGTGCTTAATGAGCTCATTGATGTTACTTTCTATTAGGTCACTAGTATGTGCCATCTTTCCTGTGGAAAGTGAATGCAGCACAAGGCAGGAAACTGATAAGTCACTTGGTGCATTCATGGAACCTTTGACATCTGTAATTCAGGAGTTGGCAGCTGAACTGCAACATTTTTAGTGCCACAAAATATGAAATTCAGATCAAATTGTAAGCAATGTTCATGTTTTTATTTGTCTTCTGGGTTTAATTCTGTTTGCAATGATACAGCTCACACAGTGCTTTGTTTAATCATCAGATGTCCGATCGTTCTCTAATGCACCAATGAAAGGAAAAAGTCCCTGTTCACAACTGCAGTGTGACACAAAGATCATTTAAATTAGACTGCCTAGTAAACATTATTATTCATTATTTATGAGAAAACACTGACAAGCACTATATTTTTAACCAACATAATGGTTCCAACTACCAAATTTAACCAACACAAACACCAAACTCATGCAATCATATGAACAGTAATTCAAATACATCAGGATGACTTAATCAGCAATGTTTTAGCTGTCACCTGAAAATGATTAAACAGAAATGCAAAGATTGTAATATTATGTATTCAGTAAAATAATTACTATCACAAAAACCCTCAAACAACTATCACATAATATTGCTAATCAGATTTGCCAAATATGAAATATGTTTAATATGAAGAGCAGTAACATTGAAACTGAAGTGATTCTCAGCCATTGTTGAAAATGTATTATCTTAACATTAAGATATTTCTGTCAAATATATTGTGTAAATGAAACCACTGCTTTAATCACCATAGTATTGTTTTCAATCATCAGTAGAAAACACATTTCTCTGTCATAATAAATCTTGTTTTTTGCTACTTAACACACACCTGATGTTTCATTTTAATATTTTCATAGTCACTAATGTCAGGCTCTCAGGACCACAATATGAAGTACAAAGGTCATAAATCAGGTATAAACATTAACTATCCTTATTCTACTCTGTCTACTTCAACTCACAAAACTCAGCAGTATCTCCATCAGAGTAAAGCCTGAGTCCAACATAGAGAGGCTGAGTGAATGTGGTCTGGACTCTGTGGAGCAGAGTCATCGTATCAGAGATGCTGTAGAAGGACAGAACACCTGCACTGTGATCCAGGTAGACTCCTATTTTTGAGGACTGAGGGCCTGAGATGGCTACTCTGATCCTGTTATGTCTGAATGTGTATCCAGTGTCACATCGTAACGCCCAAGACTTATCATTGTATCCAAATGCACATGTAGGTTTTGTGCCAATATCCTTGTATGCGACTGCTACTTCAACAGTCCCGCTCCTCTCCACCTCCCAGTAACAACGTCCAGTCAGTCCATCTTTACTCAGGACCTGAGATGCACTAAATAAATCTGAAAATCGAACAGTTTGTTTAAATATAATATATGTTATCTTTCTGTTCCCGTCTGATAAAATCAGACGATTGTGTGCTGTGTTTGGATCCAGTGTGATCTGACGTGAACACTGTAAGAACTCTGCTCTGGTCTTTGGCTCATGTCGCCATTTCTCACTAAGAATGACCTGCATTTTATCTCTGGCTGCTGTAACATCTGCCATCACATCCTTAAAGTACCACAAGCGATTGATGTTGGTTCTGGGAGAGTCTGCAGATCCACTAACACCTGACACTGAGGGGTACTTCTGCAGAAACTGGATGTGATCCTCCGTGTGTGAGACCTTCTCCAGTTCAGTGTCTTTCTTCTTCAGCTCAGTGATCTCCTTTTCCAGCTTCTCCTGAATATCCTTGACCAGATTGACTTCAGTCTCCTGCTGGGATCTGATCTGCTGCTTCACATCTGAGCTTCTTTTCTGAATGAGACGGATCAACTCAGTGAAGATGTTCTCACTGTCCTCCACTGCTCTATCAGCTGATTGATTGATGGCCTCCATCTCCTGTTGAAGCTCCTTCACATCTTTCTCTCTGTCCTGGATTATCTGTTGGATATTTTGCTGACTCGCTCTGAGCTCCGTCTGCTTCTCAGTCCTTTCTGCTGCAGCTGAGATTGTGTCATGGCCTTTATGTTCATCCATGGAGCAGAGAATACAGATACACTGTTGATCAGTGCGGCAGAAAATCTTCATCACCTCATTGTGAAGAGAGCAGATGGTGTCCTGAAGTTTAGCAGAAGCGTCGACCAGGTTGTGTTTTTGAAAAGCAGGAGAATCATAGTGAGGCTGAAGGTGTTGCTCACAGTAAGAGGCCAGACACACCAGACAGGATTTGAGGGCTTTCAGCTTCCTACCAGTACAGACATCACAGGCCACATCTTTAGGTCCGGCATAGCAGTGATCATCAGGAGCAGCTCCCAGTCCGGTCTTCTTCAGCTCCTCCACTAACTCTGCTAACATGGTGTTTTTACCCAGTTCAGGCCTCGGTATGAAAGTCTTTCTGCACTGAGGACAGCTGTGGATTTTCTGATCTTCTCCATCCCAGAAAGTTTTAATACAGTTCATGCAGTAGTTGTGTCCACAGGGAATAGTCACTGGATCCTTCAGTAGATCCAGACAGATGGAACAACAGAATTTCACTCTGTCTGCTTGATTTCCTTGCTGCGCCATTTCACAGTTAATGTCTCTAGAGTTTCACTTTCACTAAAGCAAAGACACTCTCAAAAAGCGTCACACACAGAAAATATAAGTTTCATTTCCACACTGATCTGCTGTAAAGTGCCCAGATAGCAAAGAGTCATTGAAACAATGTTAAATCAACATTGTTTTGTCAACGTTAAGTCATTGAAACAACGTTGAACTCTGACGTTGATTCAACATCAGTTTTGCACCCTGAATTAATATTGAAACAACGTTGATTTTCTAACTGAAGATCAACAGAATTTCAATGGTATTTCAACCAACACAAACGTTGAAACAATGTTGAAATTTCAACCTAACCATAGATCAACGTGCTTTCAATGATATTTCAATATTAAATATAATAATATTAAACTATAATAATTACTAAATATGCCTTTATAAAAATAGGCTAATAATACAAACCCTGCTTTATCTACAGTCAGGGTGTTATGGACATAGACCTAAATATGATGGGCCTTATTAAACAGGTTTTTATGTAATAGCGAATGACAAATCCACACAATGTTTTTTTTAAACAAACAGTCATTTATTTAATCAATAAATTTCACCAAATTTCAAAGCTTCTAAGGGCGTCCAATCCCTCCTGACTGGTCTGGGGTGTAATGCAGCCTCTTCTGATCTGCCTGAGAGAAACATCTAAAACAGAAAACACAAGCAAAACACAAACTGTCAGTTAAATAGCTGTTACTGTACATGCCATTGTGCAAGTGGTCTGGAGATTCAGATATGAAAAGAAACAAAAATAAGGCATAAAATACTTTAAAGACTTGCTTACTTGATAAATGATGTGGATCAATGATCTGTAAAAAGGACAAAAAAGGTTAAGTAAACAGCAATTTAACTTTAACAACCAACCACAGTCCTGATAACTCTACAGCAAGTGTTTTTGTAACCATGGAAACACACAGCATGTACGTGAATCTGCTGTTACTGTGCATGTATTGTGACTTTATCTTTAACTTATATTCTATAAGTTGTAGTAATCATTATGCTGATTGTATCCAAGCACCATCCATAGGTGTCATGTCGCTAGCGTAAATGCTAACTTCAGAAGAAAAGTGAACGTCTATCTCTGTAATTAATAAAATGGCTGCAAATTGGTCATGTTGCTTTTAAATTGAGCGATAATATGGACTGTATGTATCCTCGATCGCTGATCCTAGATAACATTGTCCTCTTACAGTAAAAAAGATAAGCTATCTTAGCGAGCTATGCTAATACTAACGATAATGCTAACGCTAATACTAACGCTAATGCTAACGGTTATGTATACACTTCATCTTTAATTTCACGTCCTGTTTATTTAAAGCTAACATTTCCACGAAATAAACCGGTACATAAATGCTTGCTTTATAACTTCTGAGTGTTTATGAAGCGCTTGAATGAACTTGCTGTGGTGCTGCGTGAATGTGTGTATTAGTATATTATACTTATAAAGTAATGGTAGAAGTTCTGACAGCATACGAATGACTGCATATAATACTGCACTATGTAAATAAACTATAATGTTACACTTTACGAACATCAATTGGGTACAATTCAGCATTCAAAGATTAGATAAATGTAGATAAATGTGCTTACCTGATGAGATGAAATGAGATGTGCAGTGCAGAAACGTTGGTCTAACACATGATGGTCTCCCGGTCAACTATAAATCAATGACTTTTCAATCATCTTTCCCGGTCAATTATAAATCAATGACTTTTCAATCATCTTTCCCGGTCAACTATAAATCAATGACTTTTCAATCATCTTTCCCGGTCAACTATAAATCAATGACTTTTCAATCATCTTTCCCGGTCAACTATAAATCAATGTTATTTCAATGTCACTGTTTTCAACGTTGGGTTTCATCGCTATTGTAACAGTGATTCAACATTGATTTAGCATTGAGATTTCAATATCAACCATTCTGATGATTCAGATGGAAAATCAACATTGTTTCAATGACACTTTGCTATCTGGGTGGCTTGTTGGGTCTTGTGCTTCACCGCGTGTTGGTTACACTCATCTCTAAACTTGTCGATTTGTGAAAGGGGCGGGAACCAGGAAATAAACAGTCAGAGCAGGACTCTGTGAGAAGTGGGAGGGGTTGTCAGTCTTTGCTGCATTCAAGGAAATAGAGGCAGTTTTAACTCATTCACAGCCTTCATTCACGTTGGTTCCCACACCGGCAATGATAACTATACATGTATCGTTTTAAATATATTTCTAATTCATGTTGGATGGCGGAGTCCACACCACAACTGTAACGATATCACGAATCACTTTCAGAGCGATTTGATGAGCGAGAAAAACGCTGACTGTCAAACGTATTATAAATTGCGGCTTTGCTCCTCTCTCACCACGGACTGACGCGCTGTAAACTGGAGCAGGATGACAGAGGAGATTTCTTTAGAGAGATATTTATTATTAAAAAGATGCTGTGGTTTTGTTCTCTATTATAATCTAAAATAACATCAACAAAGTTAGCGGATCTTTGTAAGCAGATCTGTGCTCATACTGTGTGTCATTGCTGCAGCGGTCCACTTTTACACACCGCGTTTCAACATCTGCTGTGGGTCAGTGTGGTCTGTTAATACTGAAACATCACAGCAACTAGTGTCTGAAATACTTCTGATCATTACTGAATCAGTACCAACCTCTGAACTCTGCTGCTTTTCTTTTTATTTCTCCGTATAACATACTACAGCAGCTCGCACTGGACATGCTGTTTACAGGTTGTTATCGTTCTCAGTGTGGACGGACCTTTATAGACTGTGTTCAGCCATTCATTTAAATATAGTAACCTTTATACTCATATCTTTTTTCTACCACATTTGTCATCAGCAGTGTTAGTTAGAAGTACTCTGATCCTTTATTTGTTGTAAGTAAAGTCACATTACACCACAATGGAAAAATATCAAACCAGTTAAAGTAAAAAAAGGTTGAACTTGAGTATCAAACATATTCATAGTTAAGTACAATAGTGTCATTGTCAGGTGGGATCTCTAATGTAGAATGTAAAGTATGAATCTGCAGAGTAACCTGTAACTTTAGCCTTTAGTTAAATGTAGTGGTTTAAAAAGTAGAATATCCCCCTGTGACATTATCAGATGAATGAGTTGAAAGTCTTAAAAACATGGAACTACTGGACATATTGGAAGTACCAAATCCTTAAAATGGTGTTAGACAAAATGTACCTACTGTAGTTTCATTGTAATCCACAATGAAGAAGGTTCAAATTGTACGTTTGTCCACACAGTGTTTTGTAGTCTAAAATGTGCATTGTATGTTGTAAATGTCACAATCAATAATTACACTCAAAATTGTTCTTAATATGTTTAACATAATGTAATAAAAATTGTATACATTAACTCATGTAGATAGAGTTTACCATCACAGCAGGAAGACAACAGTAAGTCAGACACAGAGTAATAAGATGCCCGGATGGTTCTGTTTTATTTTAACAGCGAAATACATATTTTTGTACAGGTAAGTGTCTATATTTTCTACAAAAGCGTTCCCACAACTTGATTTTAACAAACATACATGTTTCATATGAATAAACATCACATTACATATCATTATTACATTACAACATGTCCTCAAAACACTTTTGTTGTTACTTCTATTGCTAATTTCATCAAAGACATTTTTTCCTATAATGATCTCCACATAGAAACACTGCTGAAATTTAATAGTCAGAGTTTCCTGCTTTATTTTTTTAGTGACAATTTAGGAAGATTTAGCTATAAGGAGCTAATAAGTACAACAGCTTTGAAAGGTTACAGAGTTAAAAAATGTTAGTTGTCAAAGGTGTTGCCTTTCAATCATTCAATGGAAAACGCTCTTCTCTGTCATTGTGACTCTTATTTTCAGTTACTTTACATTAGGTCTGGGTATAGGTACTTGACAACTTAAGGTATCAACTGAAATAAATCAATACCAAGTAGTATCGACACGTCTCTAGTCAAACGATACATGCAATTGATCCTTTTTGCACCCAAAGCTAGAAAATATGACTATTTGTATGGACTCACAGCCAATCAACACAAGCATTCTTCAATTTAATGCAACATGTGATTGGTCCACTGCCACAGCAGCTACAGTACGACCCGTCTGTGGTGGTGAAGGCGTGTTTTAATGCTTCTACTCACATGATGGGTATCAAATGAAGTACTCCGTTGGTATCAGAATCACTTTAAGGGTACTTGGATTTTTACTGGTGTCATAATTTTTTTAACGAGACCCAGCCCTACTTAACAGTCACCTCATGTTGTTTTCCATCTTAAAAGTCACTAAGCATATTGTTGACCATTTTGTGAATTATTACATCTTACATTCTTTGTGTAATAAATTTTATGAACACCTCAGCTACAGCAATAAAATGTCAACACTCAAGGATTGTGACATGAAGTACAATGGTCATAGATCACAGATAAACATTAACTGTCCCTCAGTCTTTTTATTCTGTTCCGTCTACTTGTACTTACAAACCTTCGCAGTGTGTCCATCAGAGCAAAGACAAAGTCCAACATAGAGAGGCTCAGTGAATGTGGTCTGGACTCTGTGGATGAGAGTCATCGTATCAGAGATGCTGTAGAAGGACAGAACACCTGCACTGTGATCCAGGTAGACTCCTATTTTTGAGGACTGATGGCCTGAGATGGTAGTTGAGATCTTGTTATGTCTGAATGTGTATCCAGTGTCACATCGTAAAGCCCAAGACTTATCATTGTATCCAAACGCATATGCATTAAAGTCCCCTGACCTACCAATACTGTTGTATGCGACTGCTACTCCAACGCTCCCGCTCCTCTCCACCTCCCAATAACAACGTCCAGTCAGTCCATCTTTACTCAGGACCTGAGATGCATGAATGAATCTTTCTAGATGTTCAGGATATGGTTCATTTTTAACATTATATGTTATCTTTCTGTCCCTGTCAGATAAAACCAGACAATTATTTGCTGTGTTTGGATCCAGTGTGATCTGACCAGACCACTTTAAGAACTCTGCTCTTTTCTTCGGCTCTGCTTGTGGCCATGTCTCACTAAGAATGGCCTGCAGATTATACCTAACCGCTGCCACAGATGCAACCACGTGCTTAAAGTACCACAAGCGATCAATGTTGGTTCTGGGAGAGCCTGCAGATCCTCCAACACTTGACAGAAAGGGGTATTTTTGCAGAAACTGGGTGTGATCCTCTGTGCATGAGACCTTCTCCAGTTCAGTGTCTTTCCTTTTCAGCAGAGTGATCTCCTTTTCCAGCTTCTTCTGAAAGTCCTTGACATGATTCACTTCAGTCTCCTGCTGGGATCTGATCTGCTGCTTCACATCTGAGCTTCTTTTCTGAATGAGACGGATCAACTTAATGAAGATGTTCTCACAGTCCTCCACAGCTTTATCAGCTGATTGATTGATGGCCTCCACCTCCTGTTGAAGCTCCTGCACAACTTTCTCTCTGTCCTGGATTCTCTGTTGGATATTTTGCTGACTCGCTCTGAGCTCCTTCTGCTTCTCAGTCCTTTCTGCTGCAACTGAGATTGTGTCGTGGCCTTTATGTTCAGCCATGGAGCAGAGAAAACAGATACACTGTTGATCAGTGCGGCAGAAAATCTTCATCACTTCATCGTGAAGAGAGCAGATGGTGTCCTGAAGTTTAGCAGAAGCGTCAACCAGGTTATGTTTTTGAAAAGCAGGAGAATCATAGTGAGGCTGAAGGTGTTGCTCACAGTAAGAGGCCAGACACACCAGACAGGATTTGATGGCTTTCAGCTTCCTCCCAGTGCAGAAATCACAGGCCACATCTTTAGGTCCAGCATAGCAGTGATCAGCAGGAGCAGCTCCCAGTCCGGTCTTCTTCAGCTCCTCCACTAACTCTGCTAACATGGTGTTTTTCACCAGTTCAGGCCTTGATTTGAAAGTCTTTTGGCACTGTGGACAGCTGTAGATTTTCTTCTTATCTTCTCCATCCCAGTGTGTTTTAATACAGTTCATGCAGTAGTTGTGTCCACAGGGAATAGTCACTGGATCCTTCAGTAGATCCAGACACATCGAACAACAGAATTTCACCTTGTGTGCTTGATTTCCTTGCTGCGCCATTTCACCTCTCAATGACAGTTAATGTCTCAATGGCTTCACTTTCCAGATAGCAAAGAAGCTCTGCGTAGCAAAAGCATCACACACAGCAACCTCTGCTTCTTTTTCCTCACTGACCTGCTTTAAAGTGGCTTGTCGGTTCTTGTACTTCACAGCATGTTGGTTACATCCATTTCTAAACGTGTTGATCTGTGATATGGGGAGCCAGTAAATAAACCCATATTTATAATGGTAAAAGGAGTGGTTTGAACCTTGGTAGCATTTATGGCCCTCATTCATTTTCAGTAAATTGGATTGGCAGTGCTCTCTGTCCCATAATAAAACTTTAATATGTAGTTTTGGACAACAGGGAGGATGGTAGTAGGCAAAAGGGGTGTCACACTTTATGCAATATAGTGTACTCTGAAGTTGAGTCAAGAAATGTACAATTTATATGTTTATCATGCTTAAAGATCAGTTGAAGGTGGAAAGAAAGAATTACAGATTGAAGGTAGAAAGGAGGAAAGGAAAGAATGTAAGATGATATTAAACATAATATGATTTAATTCAGGAGTTTTTACTTTGGTGTCATACCTTACCACGGAGATCCTCTTTTTTTTAAAGTTGATTAGATTTCACTGAATTATTTACTACTAAAGCACTGGACGAACCGTCCTGAGTTTTGGTTAAGTGTAACCAATAACTTAAGTATAACTGAAGTGTGCTGAAAGAAAAGTAGAATGTGTGAAAATTCAATAACTCTGGTAAAGAACACGTATCTATAAAGGCCCATTTATGCTCAACGTTAAATACGGATCCGGATACGGCCTGAGCCTTCTGTCCGTGCTCTGCGTTCATTTCATACGGACCAAACGGAGCAGTACCACCGGAAATCATGAGGGGGCAGTGTTGCTGTCACTACTCGATACGTAGCTCTAGTCAGACACGAAGAAGAAATAACGATGGCGGACTACTCGAACTTTTTGAGGAAAGGTTGTGCGAGTTGGTTACTTTAAACATATCGTTTGTGTCTTTAATGTAAGAGGAACATTATCAATATCTCCTCCACAGTCGCCATGTTTGTTTTTGAGTTTGTTGTTGTTTTATAAACGTTTGACTCTGTGCTGACCCCTGGTGGATGTATTGGTTAACATCCATGCCAACGTAAAGGACGCATGGAAGTATGTGAGCAGTGACGGTAACATCGTTTAAAAGGGACGTAGCTATACATTTTCATACGTACGTTGAGCATAAATGGGCCTTTAGTGTTTGAGTAAATGTTCTATCACTGACATTTTTGAAGGAAAAGACTGAAATTTTAGCTTAGTCCCAACAGCCTGTTTAAATACAATAAGTCAGACACAGCAGGTTGACGTGATGCCACTGCCTTAGTTTTATTTTCACAGTTGAATGCATCTTTTCTCAATACAAATCAGGGTTTTTGTTATCGCCAAATGCCCGCACCCTGATCCCAACAAACATACATGTTTCATATCAACACACATCACATTACAGATCATTGTTAGCATTAAAACATGTCTACAACATGTCTTCAAAACACTGTTCTTCTCACTTCTCCTTCCACTTTAAATTCAGGACTAGTTTTCCTAAAAGCATCTCACAGAGAGAAACGCTCAAATATTAAACAGCTTATTAACGGTTATTTAGATTCTTAATATTCTTGAAATATTGAAGTACAGAGCTAATCATTATTGAGGTTAAAAGAGCTGTAAAGAAATGACACTTCTATGCTGCAATTATAAAATATTTTATAACTATAGCAGGTTCAATGTTCAGGAGTTCAAATTAAACATTAATGTTGTCCTTCCAGATTGGATTGTGTGCAAAATAATACATTTAAGAACCTTTATAAATACTGAGAAGATCATGTCATTAAACCCATTATAAAATGATTCAACACGAATCACGTTTCAGTTGATTGAACTCAAACCCAAAGACTCCTTTTAGGAAAACCAGTCCAGTTTGTTTCAATATCTTAAATTTGTCTACAGCACTTAATAAAAAAAAATCTGTTCGTCTAAAATGATGCATGATGTGGAATGATCACACACATACACACACACACACACACACACACACACACACACACTGCATTGGCTAAAAACACACACAAAGGGCCAAGTAACCACAGCCACCACGAGTCAAACTACTCTGAAATCAGATCAGTTACTTCGACATAAGATTATCTACAACAGCGGTCACCAACCCTTCTCCTGGAACGCTACTGCCCTGCATGTTTCAGGTATTTCCCCACTCTAACACACCTGAATCTAATAATTAACTTATCAAGCCTGTGACAAGCTTCAGCTGCTTGATAAGGAGTTAATTGTTAGAATCAGGTGTGTTGGAGTGGGGAGATACCCGACACATGCAGGCTGGTAGCTCTACAGGAGCAGCGTTGGTGAACTCTGCTCACCTGTGAGTTACTGTAGAGCTGCTTTTGTGTTAACACAGTTTGAGGGAATTAAAAATGTTTATTTGTTTCATCATGTGAAAGCTGTCAAAACTCAATGACTGTATTTTCCGGTAGACCTTTAACACATAAACTTTGATAATACTAATTACAGATCAGTAAAGCAATAGTTTTTCATTGCTAGTGAAACTCACAATGTTCAGCTGTGATCCACATAGGATGTAGAGACAAAGATTAATCTTATGCACCTTTTAAGTAATTGTCTTGCTCACCAAATTATGACTTGAGTGCATAAATTGATTAAAAGGAACCTTTGACATCTGCAATATTTTTTAGTACCGCAAAATATCAAACAGGTTCCTGATCGCAACTGTATGCCGTAATGATAATGTAACTTTGACTAAAAATAATCAATGATTTTTGTGATTAACTGAACAAAATTATAATTGTCTGCAAGTTGATTTTCATTGCATAGTAAACTAAAGTGAAACATGTATTTGCCTTAAAGGATTTTGAAAACTGTTACAAAATGGGGTAAAACCATCTTTACTCTCCTCCTCCACTCCTGGCTCATTAGCTTCCTGTTTGCACTAAACTGTGCATCAGCTGGAGAGACAAAGCACTGACAGATAGCGTAACACATTAACACAAAAGTGACGTGAACTGAGAAGATTTCAGCTGCTCGTTGACCCCTGTGTGGCTGCACATCATCAACAGAAGGCTCCTTTTGGTTTGGTATAAAGCAAAGAGAAAAGAATTAAGACTACTGGGTTCATAGCAGGCATAGAAGGTTAAAGGTCAACGCCACTGATTAAAGAGTTGGACTGCTGTTGCCGTTTTCACTGGTGGCCATGTTGTCTTCTTTGTTACAAATTTACCAGTTGGGTTTTGGGACCAACTGGAGCATTTGCAGAATGTTTTTGTGACAAAATCTTTAAGAAAAACTGATTTAAATCCTCGACAATGTAGTAGAATCTGCGCTGCTGAAACAAATAAGAATCAAGCATCTGTTTGATTTTTAAAACCCAAGTCTGTACACGATGCTGCAATATGAGATAGTTCATTATGTAAACTCATCCAAGACAACCGTCATTAAATCTGTGATGCTGAATATTCTGGTTGTTTTTTTTAGCAAGTGACAAAAAGCATTTTAGTCCAATGCTCCAAGTCTGCACCATGGCCTCCACCGCACATCACCGCCAAACTCTTAATCAGTGGCTCCAACCAAAAGGTCAAGGCCATGGAAAGGTCGTGCTTAGTTCAAAGGTCATAACACTGCATCAGGTCAACACATTTATCCAGACGACAACTGACACTTCTTTTCAAGTTTTAAAAAAAAAAGACCCCTTCCCTTTATGCACACACACACACACACACACACACACACTCACACACACACACTGTATCTCATAGTTCCCCATTGACACAATCTTAAGTTAAATTTAATTGTGGGAATTACTCACACACACACACTTTTCTTTCATTCTCAGTGATTCTAATAACCAGTAACATCAACAGACAACATGATGGATGTGTGGATGGAGTGATATTATTGGTGGACGACCCACTATGTCATATCTTACAGACATGTGACCACATAAGGAAAGAGATCCGCCATTGTCCAGTCCTTTCTTTGTCGTTATGCAACATTTGCTACCAGGTCTATCAGGAAGCATCTGAACTCAACTTGAAGGTAAGAACTCTTTCATTACAGTTTGTCAACACCCGTCAGAAACCTTGAATCTGTTTTTTCTCTTTTGTTTTTCATCTTCTTTTTTTTAACTGACTCGTGAAAATACATTTTAAAATGTGAAAATGTTTTCATATGAACTTGGAAAAATCTTTTTTTAATTAATGAAATGTTGCACTCTTTGGGGCCAAGGTGTTTTGGAGGGTGCTGACACATGTCTGTGATAAGATTACTTCTTTTCATTGTAGTATTTTTTTTAATTTCAAACTGCTACTGTATTCCTACTTCACAACTGACTCACACAGACAGACATCAACAGACAAAGTTATTTACACTATTTACAACATATTTCATCCTCCATAAAACTGCAGACAGGAGGAAAGGCAGGGAGCTGTGGTCTTGGACTGGAACGTGCCCTTCAGCTCAGTCATACTGCAGGTAGAAACCTGGGAAGGTTGTTAAACTTGTCCTAGAAATTAGCTAAGATGAGGTTTGGAAGTCGTCTCTCAGTTAATTTGAGATACAGTACGAAGCCTGGGGGATAAATGAAGTTTGGAGTTTGTTTGATGATAGAAGTGAAAGACTGTGTAGATAAGGCTCTTTGTTTTGAGTATTTATTTTTCAAAAACATCCTGGATTTCATATCACTCTGCTATTATCTAACTATTTACAGAAGTGTTGTCTGAAGAATTAGGTGCTGTAACTATTTCTTTGCGAACAACAGCCAGTAACAGTGACTTCCCACAGTCAGCAAAGATGCAGCACAGAAGTGTTTGGCAGATGGATAAAATGTTTCACAAAATAGTTACACAATCGATCTCCTTCATAAATCTCAAATTGATACTTCTACAATTCTGTTTGTGAACAAGTTTTTAAAACGTGGATAATTATTGAGCTTTTGGAGGTGCTGGTAGAAGACAGAGCCAGTTTCCCCACTGCTCCCAATCTATTCTATTAAGCTGATTTGCTTTTTGTCAAAAACTGAGGTGTATCTCAGCAAAAAATCTGTAAAAACCAAAAACAATGAGCCTTATGTGTTGAGACAATAAATGAACGGGCTAAGATTTAGGCTATTCAGAGGAATTCATCAGCAGCGTAATCAGGCACAGTACTATATCTCCACAGATTGGTGGGCGCCAAGACGGAGATGGGAAATCATCCTTCAGGCCAGCAGAAAGAGAGCCGGAGGTTAAAGGCAGGAGAAATGGGACATTTCCCAGAATAAATGGAAGACATCCTGGTCGCCAGGCGGCAGGGTCGACAGAGAAAATAATCCCTGTACCAGAGGGAATGTTCACAAATGAATCAGTTGTTTATGTCCTTAACGAAAGTTGTTTGAGGCCTTTTGTTAGAGCCTCAAAGTTGAAATGATGTCATTCAGACCAGAGGTAAGGGCCAATTCCACAAAAAGGTTCCAGGCCCACGAGACACTGGGAGACGAAACAGATTGGTCCATTAGCACCTTCATGGTGTCCCAGTGCCGATATGGTAGATCTCCTTCAAGCAGCAGTGAGGCGACTTCATTACTGTCTAGCCAAAACAAAGTGTATTCAGTGGAGCTTATTAAAGAGGATGTAAATACTTTCCTATATTACAGCAGCAGTGGAAACACTTTGTAGTTTTCAGTAGATTTAATGCCAGATGTCCAAGACCAGAGGGGAGTTTCCAGAACATAAAATAGAAAAATATGATTAGGGAACCAGTTTGTATTCCAGTGGATGTGCTCTAGACCAGAAAGTATTCCCAGTAGATGAAACAAGACATACTGTAAACCAGTAGTGGGATCTGGTTTGTTGTCAAGTAGAAGCAACTGGACAGTTCTGGTCCAGCACTTACAACTTGTTGAGTTTCCAGTAGATGAAACTGAACACTTCTGGATCAACCAGTGAGGGACGTTGTTCAGTGTCTAACAGATGAACGGGGAAAGGTTCTAGGCAAGGTTTTAGGGAACTTGTTTTGCTTCCAGTAGGTGAACTTGAAGGTATTCTAGACCAGAGCTAAGGGAACTGTGTTTCAGTACAGCAAAAAGGATTTGTGTTCCAGTGAACATTTGTGTTTCGTGTCTAGGAGAAAAACCGGAATGGGAATCTAGACCAGAGATGATGTAACTTGTTCAGTATCCAGTAGATGAAACTGGATGTCTTCTGGGACAGATGGGAGGTAACTCACTTAGTTTCCAATTGAAGAAACAGAAATGAATTCCAGACCACAGTTGAGGGAACTTGTTCTCTATCCAGTTGATAAAACAGGACAAGTTCTAGACCAGAGGCGAGGGAACTTGTTTGGCTCCCAGTGGATGAAACAGGACCGGGTTAAGACCATATTTGAGGGAAATCATCTAGTTTTTTGTAGAAAAAGTTATAGACTAGAGGTGTCTAAACTTGTTTGGTTACCAGTAGATGAAAAGGTGTGTGCTGTTGGTCACATTTGAGGTAACTTCCAGGAGAAGAAAAGGTCTAGATAGTTGCACTCTAGACCAGAGGTGAGAAAACTTGTTCGGTATCCAGTAGAGGAATGGGGATCTCTTCTGGAACAAAACTGAGGTGAGAGATTTTGTTGCCAATAGATGAAACTTGTACTTTGTAAAATGGGAGGAGTTTTAGACCAGAGATGGGTTTCCAGTAGATGAAAGAGGACTATTTCTAGAGAGTGTGCTTGGTTTCCACTTTACAGTCCAAGGTATAGGATGTGTTGAAGATCTTTATTCAGTTGATTAAATGAGACAAATTCCAGACTGGAGATGTGGGAACTTGATCGATGTCCCATAGATCGGAAGGGGGATTGTAGACTGGATTTAAGTGAACTTGTTTGGTTTCCAATAGATGAACAGGGACGTATTCTAGACCAGAGATGAGGGAACTTATTTGGTTTCTTGTAGATGAAAGGGGACATGTTCTAGACCAGAAATGAGGGAACTTGTTTGGTTTACAGTAGATGAAAGGGGGACGTATTCTAGACCAGAGGGGAAGGAATTTGTTTGGTTTCCAGAATTGGGGATTCCTGCTCTGGTTCCAGTGTTTCTCCGCTGGTCTGCTCTTCAGTGCTGCTCACAGTGTTGGTGTCAGCAGGAGCCTCATCCTGCAGAAACACATATCAATAACAAGGTTTTTCATTATTAAAAAGTAAAATAGGATGAAACTGTGATGCAAATGAACTTAAATTTTAAAACCAGAATGTGAAAGTTTCCACGTTCTATGTAACATTTAACTCTTAGACTTTTAGAAAGAGGCAAACAGTTCGGTGTTTTAAATTAATGCTTCCAAATTAAGGTAAGAAATACAATATTTGACCTGAATGTACTGTATATATAGTGTTTGTGTGTGTGTGCCTGTGTTCTCACCGTCACCCAAGGGTGTGACAGGACCTCCTCGGCAGTGAAACGAGCGTCTACGTTCACCTGCAGCATCTGACTGATCAGCATCTGCAGAACATGTGATTGTTAGCAGCCTGCAGTAAAATGTCTAATATCATGTTCTAATAGAAGTACTGGGAGACTTTGAACAAAAATGCAGATCATTTTACGACTTAAGATTGTGCATCAAACCGACCTTGGCAGGCAGACTGATGCTGTCCCAGTCTGGAGATGGAAACTCCAGCTTCCCTCGGAGGATCTGATCAAACAGCTCCTCCTGGACGTTATTCTCACTGAGAAAAACGAGATGGGAAATACAATTAATACATTTTTACAAAGATAACAACCAGGTATTTATAAGATAAAAATTGTAAATATAAGAAATTAAACAAAAAGAAATTAATGATTCTTGTCGATTCTGCATTATTTATTATTAGAAATCATTCACTGACCTTCTGAATGGAGGGAATCCACACAGCAGGATGTAGTTGATGACCCCTGCCGCCCAAATATCCACCTTCAGACCATACCTGCACACACAGATCAGGTTAATATAAAAGTCTGTTGAACTTTTTTTTCACCAGCTTATACCCAGAAACTGCTTTTCAACTCTTTGTCTGTCTCACCCGGTCTCAGCAATGATCTCTGGTGCGACGTAGGTCGGTGTGCCGCACACAGTGTACAGCGGTCCTTCGACCACCGTTGCTAAACCAAAGTCACCCAGCTTCAAAGACTTTGTGCCATCTGGATACTCACATACCTGCAATAGACAGAGGCAAACACTTCAAATACAGGAAATTGCAAAAGTAAAAATAACTGATTTGCTTTTATGTTAATATTCCTCTCGTACTGTATTGGCTGGTTATGTAGGTTCAGTGAACTAATGTGCATGTGTGTGGTTTGTCATATTCCAGATTAAAGACCAGTTAATTGGGGATGTTTGTTTGATTGGGGTCCCCAATTGGGAAAAGGCTGGTTTTTGGGTTAGTGGTTAAAGTTAGTGTTAGTAAGTAAGTCTATGTAACGTCCCTGTCAGTGATCATGGTGTGAATTGTGTGTGCATGCGTACCAGCAGGTTTTCTGGTTTGATGTCTCGGTGGACGATGTTCATCCTGTGCAGGTATTTGATGGCTCCGGCCAGGTTGAACACCATGGCGCTGGCGTCGCGCTCGCTGTACTTTGTGGAGGAGGTGATGGCGTCGAACAGATCGCCACCCTGAAGGAGGCAGAGAGAAAAATATAATCGTTCTTCACATGCTTCAAGTATTTTTCTATGTTTTTAGCGGAGAAGACGGAAAGGTGTAGAAAGACAAAGAAGAAGTGGACAAAGCACCTTGACGAGCTCCATGACCAGAAACAGCTGAGAGGGTGTTTCATCCACCTCGATTAACTCGATGATGCTAGGGTGTCGAACCCTCCGCAACACCGCCACCTCGTTCTCTATCAGGTGCTCCTGTTCACACACACATACAGCGACTCTCATTATGATGAAACACAGACATCGACCTCATCAAGTCAAATTCCCTGGTATGGAAATCTCAAAAAACCTGAAAAACTGATCTTAAACAAGCCTGGTTTTATATCCTACATAGCCTGTAGCCATTCCTGGAAATGCTCCGATTTCCCAGCCCTCCTGAACTACACACAGAGAGCTCTGATATACAGTATGAATGGTAGACATGGAAAAGATTACCATGGTAACAATCATCAAGATGGGTTTAATTACATTGAGCAAGATTCTTTCTCTGATGTGAGGAATCCATATTTGCCATCTTTGAATTATTAAATACCCACATCGCACAAGTTTGCCCAATATAATTACGACTCAGATGTTAACATAAGCGTTATCTACAAGATGGGAACTTGTAATTACCAATGTGACATGAATATGTTAACACCAATGCAGCATCTGAAAGATAAAGAAAGCCTCAAACTCTCAACAGCTTTCAAATTATATCTGTTGGACATTCAGGTAACTTATCATGGAGCTAGCATTAGCCACATGAGCTAATATTGTTGTAACATGTTGAATCATACTGAATATTCACTTTTGATGGATTGGCTTAATTTCATGGTATAATTGGGAGAAACCACTCTGATGTGTATTAAACTCTCTGCCCAGTCGACTATTGGTTAGATTTCTCTGTTTTGTGTGTTTAAATGTCGACTACACCTTTTATTCTGATCTGTATTTTAGTTGTTCTTGTAATAATATAAGATGCCCGTATGAATCCTCTAGCTATGAATCGGCGTTACCTTCCCACAGCAGCGAGCTTTGTCAATGATCTTCAGAGCGTACTCTTGTCCCGTCGACCTGTCAATCAAACCACAACAGAAACATGAACATTAATCCATCACTGCTGCACCAAAGATTATTTATATTATTAATTAAGTGTTTGGTTTAAAAAAGTGAAAATAGTGAAAAATGCTCATCATAAGAGTCAAAGCTGATATTCTCATTTTGTTTGTCCCACAGTTTATTAACTTATTTGACAAAGTTAAGCATTAAATCATCACATCTGAGAGACTCAAACCAGCACATTTGGCATTTTTGCTTAAAAAACATTTAAATTATCGAAGTCTTGGCCAATTAATATTCTCTTAATCAATTAATCGACCAGGTGACATATCTAAATGTTTCAATTTTCTCTGTCCAGCAGTCCAAAAATTAAAAGATATTCCATTAATACATGTTTAATGATATCAAACTTAAAACTAAAATAAATAAATAAAATAACTATCTACAACAAGTCTCCAATCATTACTGTAAAAGTGAGAAAAGGTGCTAATCATCACATTGGAGAAGCTGGAATCAGCATTTATTTGGCTTTTTTAATTGATATAAATTAAGAGACTCAACAAATCTGATTTCATGGTGAACTTCCTGTTTAAAGTTTTCTCCTAATTATCATAATTTAAATGATCAATTTTGGTTTCTCTACCTCTCCACGCACTCCTTCACCACGGCGAAGTTTCCATCTCCGATTACTTTGCCGACTTTGTATTTGTCATTGATCATGGACGAAGAAACAGACCGATTTCCGTTCACTGTGAAGAGAAGAAGAAGAATACAGAACAAATCATCTCTTTATATGTCAAGAGTTTGATTTCTTTCATTACGATGGTGCCTTTTAAAAAAAAAAAATCACTCCTAATCCGCCTCGAACCCAGAAACTCAAACATCTGCCATCATTTTATTGCACTTTGAGGCTTTTCTGTTCCGAAGGTTTTCAGTGTTTAGTTGGCATTGGCTCAAGTCCAAATATTAGCATTAGAGTGGATGTTTATGAGTTGTATTTATGATAAATATTGAGTTAATTGAGTTATAAAGAAGTGGAACATAATATATGTGTTACTCTTGTTTTAGTCTTTATTTCTTTCGTTACGTGTCTAAAATAAACAGACGTACAGACTCTTGATAATCTCAGAAGTCGTCGTAGGTTTCACGGACACTGGCTCATAAAGCGTCTTTTCCTGAGATTCTGTTTTTAACAATTAACTTTTAATATTCAACCAGAAAAAAACTTCCAAAGTCTCAGATCTTTCATCTAGCTGTTGACCAGTCTGAGCGTGGCATGAAGATGTTGCTCAACACTTTTCTATAAAGCTCAATTTTCTTTCAGTCTTTGCTCAAGATGAGAGATTCTTAAACTGGAACCAAAGTTAGCTTTAAAAATCTAAAAAAAAGAAAAGGGAATGTCCTGTTCTTTGTATTCCCAGACTGAGCGAACACAAACCTTCAGCGGTGGTGTCATCGGTCTGCTTCGCCTCTCCGTTAACGTCTGTGGAGGAAGAACGATGAGGAGAAATCTGGAGACAAAGACAAAGTGACAACAGAGGTCAACAGAGAGACATTAAACTGTCATGGTAACGTGTATTTTTACTATTAGCATTAAAGAAAATGGTCTAAAGTTTAGTTTCTACTCTCAGCTCAGTTACTGACTCAGCTGCAACACTATAACACAGAAATCTGCTTATAGAATCAATGAGGTACTCAATAATCAATCACTATATATCTGATTGGTTGCCAGAATAGTTTCTGAAACCATACATCTGTACTCAATACTGATGATGATGATTAAAACATAACAGAAAATAAATGATATATTGTTTAGTTGAGGAATATAAAAACAGTACTTCGACATTTGAACAGTTGCTAACATGAATGATCTATAACTGAACAACATGAATCAATAACTGAGTCGAACCTTGAGGCTCCGTCGTGTGCCGGGGCTAGTGGGGGAGGGGCTCGACCTGGACGACTTCCCACCTGACTGTGATACCAACGGCTCATTGGCTGCAGACAAGAAAGACAGAAAGGAGCCTTTTGATTCGTCACAATACTCAGGTAAAAAGTAACGTGTGTGTGTGTGTGTGTGTGTGTGTGTGTATCCGTCCGTCGAGTTTTATCTACGTTCATCTACTCTCTATCTACTCTCCAATCAGTTTATCAGACAGCAGGTTTAACTTCATCGTGGGTCATAATGATTCAAACACCGGCTGGATTTGGACCAGTTCTGGGTTTCTGTTTTCAGGCCCAAACTGATCCACACAGACCAAAGACAACTCGATCCTGAAGCCATTTGGTCCTTCAATGTCTACACGTTGAGAGGAGCCAGATGAGGTGGCTCGGGCATCTAGTCAGGATGCCTCCCAAACGCCTCCCTGGTGAGGTGTTCAGGGCACGGCCCACCGGTAGGAGACCGGGAACTTCCCGGCGGGAAGAGCTGGACGAAGTGGCTGGGGAGAGGGAAGTCTGGGCTTCCCTGCTTAGGCTGCTGCCCCCGCGACCCGACCCCGGATAAGCGGAAGAGGTCGGTGACGGTAACAGTACAGTAATAGTAGTGTCTACACGTGGCCATAATTAGACTGAGCTGGCTACATGAAAGAAGTCTAAAACGTAAATAACAAACAATTAATGATTATATTTGAAGTGAGAGAACATCTTGGCGTCACAGGTTTGAAACCCAAACAGCTGACAGCATCTCAACTGCAGATAGTTCACTCTTATGGAGGAAGTTTGCTGGTGTTTTACAGAAGTTTTGGGGCAATTATGGCAAAAACTATGTTGTTTTAACACATTATATTAGAGAACAAAGCATCAGTGTCCATAATTAAGATGATATTTGCAGGTTTTGAAGTTTTACTGTAGATTTCAGGCTGGATGGTTTATAAGAAGGATTTTGATTGGCTGTCAGTGTTTCTATCGTTCACCACTGTCTAGTTGTTTCCACTCCATCATCCAACTTGAGTAAGAATGACTTTCAAAACTATAAACATATAGTTATTGTAGTTGTTGGTGTGGTCGGCCCTTGAACAGTGAAAGTGCATCACTGTAAAAGGAAAGAGGGGCGATTCATTTAATAAAACAAGACACTGCACCACCCCAAAATCATACTTCACCCAACTCTAACTCGTATTGATTATCTGTTATCAGCTTTATTCTGACTGGTTTCCCATCAGTTCCCACCTGGAGCAGGAGACTTTGTTCTGGACGGGGCTTTGGGTGGAGTCTTAGAGGTGGATAAACTGGAGCTGCTGGGAGTCTTGGAGGCCGGAGTCTTCTGTAGGACGGAGGGGCGAGAGACCTTGGTCCTGCACTCTGGAGAGAGAGAGAGAGGTAGAGATATAACTACTACTTTATATTGATATTTATCAGAAATCACACTATGATTGAGTCTCATGTTTTCCATAATAACACTAGAATTGCTAAAATCACCTTTAATGTCCAAGATGAAGACTTGATAGTTTGTGATTAATAAAGTTAGAAAGATCTTATTTCAAATGTCAGTAATGAACCTTTAAGCTCAGTAAATAATGTTTTATTTCCAACTTTAAGTCAAGTCGGTTTTATTTGTAAAGTTCAAATTGACAAGTTAGCTTCAGACCCTCAATTCACATCAGGAATAAATGGAAGAAAAGAGCGCCGTCTCGTCTGTTACTACTCTTCAGGAGATTAACTTTCAATCTTACGTAATTCTATTTTCTGTCTCGTCTCATTTTATTTGGTTCACTTTGGTTTTCAGGTCCTTTTTACACCTTCTTCATTCATTTCTGTGTCCAACTTTCATCCCGCCTTTAACCTTCTCCAATAAATAGATCTGTGTGTGTCTGTGTGTGTCTGTGTGTGTGTGTGTGTGCGTGTGTGTGTGTGTGAGTCTCACCGTTAACGAAGGTGGGTGTTTTGGTGCTGTGTGTGAGCACAAAGTCGTCCTGAGCGTAACGAAACTTCTCCGGCCCGCACGCCATGAACACGTCATCGTCCCCGAAGAAATCCTGCAGACAGGTCAGCTACACACACACACACACACACACACACACACACACACACACAGGTTTATTACTCAAACTTATGGAAACACTGGATTGGCATGTGTTAGAGTGTGTTGTGTTAGTGTGTGTCTCTTTGTGTGTGTGTGTGTGTGTGTGTGTGTGTGTGACTCAGCAGACGACAGCTGGGAATATTTTAATCACGTTTGTTTGATGTTGGCGTCGCTTCAACGAGCTCCGACACACACACGCTGCTGTCTTGAGGATTAAATACAAATCGTACATCAAAATGTCCCAGATTTAAAACACACAGAGTGAGGGAGGAGAGAGAGAGAGAGAGAGTAGAGGTAGAGGTAGAGGTAGAGGTAGAGGTAGAGGTGGTAGAGAGAGAGAGAGAGAGAGAGAGAGGAGAGAGAGAGAGAGAGAGAGAGAGAGAGAGAGAGAGAGAGAGAGAGAGAGAGAGAGAGAGAGAGAGAGAGAGAGAGAGAGAGAGAGAGAGAGATGAACAGGTAAAAATGAGGCGTGGGAGGAGAGATTACATAAAGAAAGATGAAAGAAAAGAAAAGGTGCAGTATGTAGGATTTAGTGGCATCTAGATTTAAAACTGTGATTTAATTCAATCCAAATAAAAGACAAAAATAATACAACAATACAGATTTTTTTTTAAGGTGAGATATAATAATATAATAATTATATGAATAATAATAATAATGAACGGGCCCCCCCCCATGCATGTCCGATTACAGATACAATAGGGCTTCATGCTGGTCAGCGCTCGGGCAATAATAATAATAATAATAATAATAATAATAGGTTTATATAGCACTTTTCACAAATCCAAGGACGCTTTACAATGGATAAAACAAACAATAACCCCCCCCCCCCAATGCAAATATGCAACATAAAATCTTCAGAGTAAAGAAATACATAAAAAACTGAGGTGTTACAATAATTAAGATAATTTAGCAATGCATAGAATATAATAATATGAGCTGTTATGATGTTGTTCTACTTCATTGATCCAGAAAGAAGAGTACAGTTAATTTCTTTAATGATTTAAGGGACTGATTTGGCAGAAATTAAATATAAGGTTTAAGAGTAATTAGTGAATAAACTCCTTATTTAAATATATATAAATATCTGATGTTAAGTGTTTAAACTAAGACTTCTATCTCAGTTCATCTTCAGCAGACTCCACTACAGTAACAGAGTCTTTAAGTCTCTCTACAAACTGGATCAGACAGCTGCAGCTGATTCAGAGTCCGACCAAAGACCAGGAGACCGGATCACATCGGTCCAGATCTCTAAAATAAACCTCGAGGAAAAAAATCTTATCAAACATCGATTAAAAAAGCTGCAAATCTGCCTTTAATATAATCAGATTAAAGGCTTTTGATCACATCCAGCAACTATCTGTAACATTCACTCTGATTCTGTTTTAGCTTATTTTTATTTTATATTTAATTATTTTTAACTGTATTTATTTATTTATGATGTTTTAATATAATCTTAATGACTTTTAATGTCTAATGTAAAGTTTAAATGTGTTAAAGCCACAGACTGAAGCGAACAGTGAATTTTAATGTTGTACAGTTGCCGTGGAAACGCTGGCTTCACTCATTAACTTGTCACAACTTCCTGCATCCTGCATCCTCTCCTCCTCCTCCTCCTCCTCACCCTCCTCTTCCTCTCCTCCTCGTCCTAACCCTCCTCCTCTCCTCCTCCTCCTCTTCCTCTCCTCCTCCTCCCCCTAACCCTCCTCCTCCTCCTCCTCCTCCTAACCCTCCTCCTCCTCCTCCTCACCCTCCTCTTCCTCTCCTCCTCCTCCTAACCCTCCTCCTCTCCTCCTCCTCCTCCGAACCCTCCTCCTCCTCCTCCTCCTAACTCTAACCCTGCATCCTCTCCTCCTCCTCCTCTTCCCGCCTTCCTTTTGTCCTCATTTTTACCTCTCACTCCTCCCTCGTTTTACTCTATACTGACCGCCTCCGGAGCTGCACAGCGTGTGCGTGTGTGTGTGTGAGAGAGGAGTACGGGGTTGTTACCGGATGTCTGGTTACCATGGTAACCACGCTGCAGTGTCAATGAGTGTGTGTGTGTGTGTGCTGCTTGAAGTGGTTGCACAAACTGAAAGGACAGAGGGAGGACGCACACGCACACACGCACGCACACACACACACACACACACACACACACACACACATGCACGCGCGCACGCACACACACACACACACACACACACACACACACACACACACACACACACACACACACACACACACACACGCACGCGCGCACGCACACACACACACACACACACACACACACACACACACACTCCGACCTTGTTTCATTCAGACTGTCTGGAAAAGAAGTGAAGCTGTCTGAGAGAATAAAAGCTTCGTTAAGAGTAAACGAGTTTATAGTTTTTTTCTGTCTTGTAAAACAAACTGTTTATAATCATCATCATCCATCAGCTGCTTTAACAGCTTACAGTCATTAATATATCAATTAGCCAACTATTAAATTATAAGTCACATTTTTAGAAGACACTTTCTCTGATTCCAGCGTCTTAAATGTCGTCTGTGTCAGTAAATGGATTATATTGGGGAAACAGTCGTCAACATTTATCACAATTTTCTGGCATTTTATTAACCAAATAACTAATCAATGAATTAATAAAGAAAGATATCACCAGACTTATTTATGATTAAAATAAGTGTAAGTTGCAGGTTATAATTTAAAGCTGCAGTGTGGGTCGTTTGTCTCCCCCTTCTGGCAGTCAGAGTAATTACACATCCGTCACACTCTGCTGTAGTCTACTCTGTCATTACTGCTCTGTGGCTGTGAAATGGTGAATTAATTATTTTAAGTGTCACAAAACCACAAAAGACTCATTTCATAGTCAGAGTTTGATCTGATGACATTTGGAAAGTCCAGTAGAGTCAGAAGTCTCTACTGAGCATGCTCAGTACGGATCCAGAAGTCTCTACTGAGCATGCTCAGTACGGATCCAGAGGTCTCTACTGAGCATGCTCAGTACGGATCCATCCAGCCAGCGAAGGAATGTCAAAACCTGACACCAGATTAAAAACTCTGAGAGGTTTATCGGGTTTAATCAGCACTGTGTGAAAGTTTCACTCTGCAGGTTTAAATCTGCATCAGAGGAAACAAAAAATAAAATAAAATAAAGGTTTCAGATCTTTACATAAGAGAAGCTTTTGTTGTTATTTTTAAGGCATCATCATGTTTCTGAAGGCCAGTGAACGCAGCAGCTGCAACTCAGCAGGTGTGTGTGTGTGTGTGTGTGTGTGTGTGTGTGTGTGTGTGTGTGTGTGTGTGTGTGTGTGTGTGTGTGTGTGTGTGTGTGTGTGTAATGTTGGGAGGTCTCGACACATGTTGGTTTTAATCTGAGCTGCGTTCACTGTAACGAACCTCCTTCAGTCACGCCGACGCCCCGACCGGCTCTCTGCTTTGTGTCACTGTCTTATCAGTAACTTCAAAGCGTGTGTGTGTGTGTGTGTGTGTGTGTCTGTGTGTGTGTGTGTGTGTGTGTGTGTGTGGTGTGTGTGTGTGACGGCGGTAAAAATAGCACCGCCAGTGACACGTTTAAATCCAAAATCCTCGAGTGGAGCGCACATGAAGAGTTTCAGAGAGGATCAGAGTCTGTTCGACACGACAAAGGGAGGAACTCGAGCTGACTGTCGCAGTTTCGGGACTTTAAACAGACGCCACATTTAGCCGAAAGTGTCAAATATTAAGCTTCAAAAGAGGCTGAGCTCACTTTAAACTCTGAATTCCACCTTAAAAGATGCTATTTTATACATAACTGATCCTGATATCAGCAGTAATGTTCTAATCAAGTGTTGTAATTTAACCCTTTATAGGACACTCATTGAAAGGAAGGGAGGAAGGAAGGGAGGAAGGAAGGAAGGAGGGAGGAAGGAAGGACA
Organism: Scomber colias; assembly: GCA_021039105.1. NCBI lineage: Eukaryota > Metazoa > Chordata > Actinopteri > Scombriformes > Scombridae > Scomber > Scomber colias. The sequence goes on from JAJDFG010000172.1 coordinate 80,510, forward strand.
GAGGAAAGAAGGAAGGAAGGAAGGTAGGGGGAGGAAAGAAAGAGAGAAGGAGGGAGGGAGGAAGGGAAGAAAGAAGGAAGAAAGGGGGATGGAGGAAGGAAAGAAGGAAGGGAGGAGAGAAGGAGGGAGGGAGGAAGGACAGATGGAACGAAGGAAAGGAAGGAAGGAAGGATGGAGGAAGGAAGGAAAGAAGGAAGGGAGGAGAGAAGGAGGGAGGGAGGAAGGACAGATGGAAGGAAGGAAAGGAAGGAAGGACGGAGGAAATAAGGAACGAGGGAGGGAGAAAGGAAAAGAGGAAGGGAAGAAAGAAGGCAGGGAGGAAGGAAAGGAAGGAAGGAAGGAAGGAAGGAAGGGAGGATATTTTGGGATTACAGAAGTTACCAAATATAATTATTTGCCCAATAAAGGGTTAAATTAATCATGATTCAATTTCAGTTCATGGATCATTCAGATATTCTTCTATAGTAAATATATTCAAAATTACACATAAAATAAGCACTTTTTTGGTCTTAATTCAATAAAATGTCTTCAACTCTTCTACATCAGACGAAACGTTGAACAGAAACTACAAATTTTTGTTAGTTTCAAACAAATCGTTGGTTGCAATCTACAACTTCACCAGTATTACCCCTTTTCCACCGAGCTGGAGCTGGTGCTGGTTCGGAGCCAGAGCCTGACTAAGCACCGGTTCTTTGCTTTTCCACCACCAAAGCTCCAGCTCCGAGCCTCAGAACGGGAGCCAGAGCAAACACCAACTCTTTGCTGGTCTAAAGCAAGAACCGATTACGTAAGCGGACTGGGGGCGGGGCTAACGTTTATAGGCCGGGTAGCGGGGGTAACGTTCATTAGCTTCTTCTTCTTCTGGATTTTATTTTTAAGATGTTAGCAGGCATCATGATTGGGAGCGGTTCGTTCTTTCTTTCTTCAGTCGTAGTTGCTGAATGACTTTCTTTCTATCGGCTAATTGACTTAATGTATTGATTTCCTACATTTCAGCAGCTCCTCAGATTATCAGTCGGATCTAATTCGGAGAGAGAAGAAGACTAAGAGTGACAGTTTGTACAGAAAGAGATAATTAAAGGGTGTTCCTTACTATGGAAGGAAGGAAGGATGGAAGAAGGAGGGAGGAAGGAAGGAAAGGAGGGAGGAAGGAAGGAGAGAAGGGAGGAAAGGAAAGGAAAGATGGAAGGAAGGGAGGAAGGAAAGGAAGGAGGGAAGGGAGGAAAGGAGGGAGGAAGGAAAGGGAGGAGAGGGAGGGAGGATGGAAGGGAGGAAGGAAAGGGAGGAAAGAAGGAGGGAAGAAAGGGGGACGGAGGAAGTACAGACGGAAGAAAGAAGGAACAGTCAACACAGACGGGGTCAATTTTACCCGGAAGGACGACAGGAAGGTTGTCATGGCAACAGTGAACACCACGATTAACTGGCAAGAGCAAGATTAAGTCGGTTAGAGTTTCTAAATGTCGGTTTAGATCAGTTTTTTCGATTATTTGCGAAGCCCTACGTCCAACCACCAACAGCAGAATCAAACATGGTCTCACCTGCTTCCCGTCCAGCGTGTACAGCCTCTTCACGGCTCCGGAGTCCAGCTTGATGGCCTCGGTGATGTCGGCCAGCACCTGGTCGAAGGAGTGAGCCGTCTTCTTGTTGAGCAGGATCCTCACCGCCTTGCGAGGCTTCACTCCGCTGCGGATCACCGTCACCAGCTTCGGCTTGATGTAGTCTTTGCTCTCTCGGCCCTCCCGGCTGGTTTCGGGACGCTCTTTGGAGGCGACGGCAGCAACGGCGGTGGCGGCGGCCGTCAACACTCCGGCGGACGCTGTGGCGGAGCGGGACGCGGCCGGAGCGCCGGGCCCGGTGCTGGCGCCGGGCTTCCAGCTCGGGACGGAGATCTTGGTGTAGTCGACCTTCTTGTAGGGTTCGTTGGAGGCGCAGACGTAGCACTCGCCTGAGCAGAGAGGAAGAGGAGGGAAGAAGAAGAAGATGAAGAAGAG